>JAPKLX010000121.1:359515-474678 GCA_026898415.1 Leonotis leonurus
ATAGTAAGTAAGCATTTGAAGCGATAAGATTCAATTCATGATTTTCAGGGTTTGTAACCTTTGCAAGCCTCGATTTTGCTAAATAAGACATCTAAGGTTCGAAACCCATGATGTTCGAGTACAGCACGAGGTTCAGGTGTTAGCTTCACCTCTATAGAGTGAAGCATCTCCGATAAGGAAATCGGTTTTGCTTGAGAGGATAAAGAGCTAGTTTCCGAAGCAAACATTTTGAAAATGATTTAAGTTTTTGAAAACTAGATAGTTGCAGGAAAGCTTGGTTTGAGAGCACGAGCACAACAATGGCGGTTTAGGGTTTTATGAGAGAGGAAATATTTGAAAGTGTAATAGGAACAGTCAAACATTTACATATTTATAGGCAAATCATGAACGGCTCAGATTAAAACATATAAAAGTAATAATAAGTAACGGTTGAGATTACTCCCTTGTGTAAAGATTTGCCGCCTAAACTTCAAGTGAAGATCATACGCCATCAATTTTTAGTCACATCATTGCCTCGAAACGGTAACCGAGGACTGCAACATTAAATGAGCATTGCTTTATCCTGTACTTTATCTGTCATTGAGGCGTTAGACATTTCCAAGCGATTAATTGTATTTAAATGCAATCATTAGAATTAAATAATTAAGGAGTTGGAGAAATAAATGAACTTGATTCCCCTTTGATTGAAGGTGCAAGATTCCCCCTTGATTAATGCTCCATCAGATCGTTTTCATGGTTGAACGATCTGCTTTAGTTGTTGGTAACAGCTAGCTGCTATGATGCACTTTGTGTAGCTTGCTGCTTTTGTTAGCAGATCGTATTTACTTTGAACGATCTGCTTTACTTGGCGTTAGCAGCGGGCTGCTATTTTTCATTTTATGTAGCCAGATGATGTTGACTGCCATTTGAAGTAAAGATCAGATCGTTTTCTTCCTTTTAACAATCTGCTGTTGGCTGCGTTTGGAAGTAGAGGAACAGATCGTTTTCATCTTTTGAACGATCTGCTATTCTTAATATCAACATTTGTTGCTTTCTCTTTCATGCAGCTCGCTGCTCGCTGCTTTTGTTGATAGATAGCAGGTCGTTTTCTTCTTTGAACGATCTACCTCGTGTTTTTAACTAAACAACAGGCTGTAAGACTTCAAAGTAAAGTATGTTTTGAAATTAAGCATAAGTTTAACAGCACATTAACACTTAGTAAATAAGTTGCTAGGATAAGGGTGTGACAACAGATAGCTTTTTACCACCAGCTAGCTGTCATCAACACTTGTACCAATTTCAAGGTTTATTAATCCTAGTTTTCCACAAAGCATTTTGAATCTGTCTTCTGGTAGTGCTTTCGTGAGAACATCAGCTCGCTGTACATCCGTGTGAATTTTCTCTATCTTGAAGTTCTTCTTTTCAACATGATCACGAATAAAGTGATGGCGAACATCCACATGTTTACAGCGAGTGTGTAAGACAGGATTTTGGGTGATGGCAATTGCGCTGGAGCTATCGCAGAATATTGGCACGCTATCCATGTATACTTCATAGTCCTTTAGTTGTTGTTTGATCCACAAGATTTGTGCTATACAACTCCCAGCAGCCATGTACTCAGCTTCTGTTGTAGAGGTTGCAACCGAAGTTTACTTTTTAGAGAACCACGAGATGAGCTTGCTTCCAAGAAATTGACAAGTCCCAGATGTGGATTTTCTATCAAGCTTGCAACCTGCATAATCAGAATCAGAGTAACCAGTTAATTCAAAATTATCATCACAAGGATACCATAACCTATTTCTATGGTCCCTTTGAGATAACGCAATATTCGTTTGGCTGCTTCCAAGTGGGATTCCCGTGGACTAGCTTGATACCTAGCACGAACACCAACAGCAAAAGTAATGTCAGGTCGACTTGCAGTTAAATACAAAAGTGACCCGATAATACCACGATACTATTTTATATCCGTTGTTTTTCCAAGTACATCTGGACCAATCTGTCCATTGGTTTGCATAGGGATTTTTCCTGGTTTGCAATCTTTAACTCCAAACTTTGTGATGAGATCGTTGATATATTTGGATTGATTGATTAGGATCCCATCAGCAGATTGCTTGACTTGCAAGCCCAGGAAGAAGTTCATTTCCCCCATCATTGACATCTTGTATTTGTCCTGCATTAGCTTGCTAAATTTGTTACAAAGGAATTCAGATTTTGATCCAAAAATAATGTCATCAGCATAAATTTGAACTAAAAGGATATAGTCTTGAACTTTAATAGTGAATAATGTCTTGTCAACTGATCCTCGTTTGAATCCCGATTGAAGTAAGAATGTAGACAGTGTCTCATACCAAGCTCGAGGAGCTTGTTTTAGACCATACACTGTTTTAGCTAATCTGTACACCTTGTTCTCATCTTCAACTTCAAACCCAGGTGGTTGTTCCAAGTAGACTTCTTCTTCTAGAATGCCATTTAGAAACGCGCTTTTTACATCCATCTGGAATACTTTGAAGCGTTGAAAGGCTGCATAAGCAAGAAACAATCTGATAGCTTCTAGTCGTGCCACAGGTGCGAAGGTTTCATCAAAATCGATTCCTTCTTCTTGACAATATCCCTTGGCGACTAGCCTTGCTTTGTTTCTCACCACCTCGCCTGTTTCATCTCTTTTATTTTTGAATATCCATTTGACTCCAATCACACCTTGATGATGAGGTCGATCCACTAAGTACCACACATCATTTCTCTTGAACTCATTTAATTCTTCTTTCATGGCATTGATCCAATCTGCACTTTACAAGGCTTCTTCGATGTCCTTAGGTTCGGTGTGAGCAAGATAGCAGCTTAGCAATGCGCTTTCTCCATGCATTCGTCTCGTTTTGACTCTATCTGTTGGGTTCCCAACAATGAGATCAGAAGTGTGGCTATCTATCCATCTTCTTCGTCTTTTCATTTCATCCGCAGATACTTCGATTTCCATTTCATCGGGTGGATTTTCAAATTCAGGATGATCTATGGAAGGTCCATCAAAGAGATCGTTAGTATTTAAATCAATGCTTGATACTTCATTTACCAATTGTTGAACAGATGGTTGTTGAGTTGAGGGAGGGGGAGATTGAATGTTTTGTTCATCAACAGATGGTTGAGAATGTTCATGTGAGGTTCCCCCTAGATGAGAGAGTTGTCCATCTGTTCCCCCTTGATGAGGCTTTTCTTCAGGAGGTTGATTATTAGCTTCTTCTTCATCCTCATCTCTTCGTGGACTCCATAGAAGAATGTCATCGATGAGTCTATCTGTGGAATTTCTCAACGTTGAGTGAGAGAGATCATCTTTTGAAGAAACGCTATCTGTTCCTGAAACTTCAAAATTGTCTTCATCAAAAATAACATGTGGTGTTACTTCCACAACAAGGGTTCTTTTATTAAAAACTCTATAAGCTTTACTGATCTCAGAATATCCCAAAAATATTCCTTGATCGCTTTTGCTATCAAAAGTTTTTAATTGAGTTTTCCCATTGTTGTGAATGTAACATTTACATCCAAATGATCTAAAGTAAGAGATTCGAGGCTTCCTGTTGTTCCACAACTCGTATGGAGTTTTCCCATGACGCTTTGTCACAACAGATCGATTTTGAGTATAGCAGGCTGTGTTAACTGCTTCTGCCCAGAACTTCTTTGGGAGATTGATTTCATTCAACATAGTTCGGGCAGCCTCCTTGAGAGATCTGTTGCGCCTTTCAACAATCCCATTTTATTGTGGTGTACGAGCTACTGAGATTTGATGTTGAATTCCCATTTTTGAGCAATATCCTTCGATCATATGGTTGATGAATTCGGTTCCACGATCAGATCGAATGGTGATGATGGATGACTCCTTTTGATTTGAAAGTTTGTTGAGGAGATCATGTAGTTTCTCTAGAGTTTCTTTTTTCTTGAACATAAAAATAACCCAATTAAATCTAGAGAAATCATCAATAACAACAAGAGTATACTTTCTACCGTTTACACTTAATGGAGATACAGGTCCAAAAAGGTCTAGGTGTAGAAGTTCCAAAATCCTAGAGGTGGAGTGGGCTGCCTTTGTGGGAAATGATGCTCTTGTTTGTTTTCCTGCTTGGCAAGCTTCACATATGTGGTCTTTGTCATATATTTGATTAGGTAGACCTTCAACCAGATTGTCCTTCACCAGCTTGTTGATTGTTTTGAAGTTCAAGTGGCTTAATCGTTTGTGCCACAGCTAGCTGGTTTCTGTATTTGATTTTGTCACTAGACAGGTTTCAGTTTGATCATTCCATTGTACAATGTACAACCTGTCCTGCAAAATCCCAGTAAGAAGAATTTCTTCTCCTTCTATATTTTTGACAAGACACTTGTTAGCTGTAAATTATACTCTCTTATTATTAGCACAAAATTGGCTAATAGAGAATAGATTATGATTTAAGCCTTCAACATAGGATACATTTTGAATAATTGTGTTACCAACATGAAGATCGCCATATCCTCTTGTATAACCTTTTGAGTCTCCTCCAAAGGTTACAATTGGTCCATTTCTTTCCTTGTAGTTGGATAACATCTCCTTGTTGCACGTCATATGTTTGGAGCATCCGCTATCAAGTATCCATACCGCGCCCCGAGCTGTGTGCTTTCTTCTCAACGATCTCCTACCCTGCAATGAAAATTTATTTAGCTACCCTACTGAATGAGGGTGCTTTGTTAGTAGACAACGTTCCTTTTGGAACCCAAATTTGTCTAATAATAGTAACATTTTGCGATGGTCTGATTTGTTTTCCACTGAAGTCAATGTATACTATTTTCTTCGGAGGTTGGTAAAATGCAGCTTGCTTCTTAGAAGCAGATGGATTTGGATAAGCAGATGGTTTTCTTCATTGGAATTATTGAGGAGCTCGCTGGTCATTAAACTGATGAGCTATTTAGTTTGTCCTTTGAGCAGGCTGTTTCCTTGGTTGAAATCCAATCCCTTGCGTGGTGAATCTTTGTCGCTGACCTTGATCCTTGATCAAGATAGCTTGTGGCTGTCTCGAGTTGTTGTTGAGATTTACTATCTTATCTTTTCCCTTCTCTTTGACAAAGTTTCCTTTTGGTGGACCTTTGTCAACTCCATTAAATCCAAGTCCGGTACGATCTGCAGCTCTTCTTTGTATGTCATTGATGAGTTGAATCCTATCCTCCTTTTTGTGTATTGAGTGATTAACCATGGCACTCAAATCATCAATCTTTCGTTGTGCTGAGGCTTCTCGATCAATGAGATTAGAAATCTTGGCATTTAAAGTGTAATTTTCTTCGCTCTTGTCTTTGAGTTGCTTGAGTAGAGCGTTTTCCCTATCACTGAATGAGCTGCTGATTTCTTTCATCTCTTGAATAGTGTTTGCCATTCTCCCATTCTCTTTTATCGCATGTTTGAACATCTTGTTCAATCTCGCATGATCTTCCATGAGCTTGGTGAAGTCTTCAATGGACAGATCGTCTTCATCTTCTTCATCTATCTCTTCTTCACCCGAGTCATATAACGGTGAGTTAGAAATAGGAGAAGAATAATTATTTTCTACCTCATTGTTGTCGAGTCCGTTGTCATGACCCATGAGACATTCATCCCAATCGAGATCCAGTTCGTTGGCCACAAATGCTTCATCATTTTTGGATGAGCTGTCGGTCAGAGTACTTAGAGTGACTTGTTCTTCTGCGAGCATAGCTTTTCTTTGTTCCCTAAGCTTTCTGTCACGCTTGCTTCTTAGCTCTTCTCTTTCTGCCTTGGGGATGTCTGGGCAGTCTGTTTTAAAATGGCCTTTCCTGCCACACTTGAAACAAGAAAATTCGGATAGATCAGCTTTAACATATGATGAGTTGGGTTTTACCTCACTTTTCCTATCTGGTCGATCCCCCGATCGATCTCTTCCTTTAAAGCTTCGATTGTTGTCCTTGTAGAGACGCTTGTATTTATTTGCCCTAAGCTCCATCTTCTGGAATCTTTGGGCCATAAGTGAATACTCCTCAAAGTAATTCTTGGTGGGGTAGTTTTCGTCATCAGAACTTGACGAATCTTTCACCACCACAACTGGTCCAGCTTTTCTTTCTATCTCCTTCTCTTTTAATTTGGCTTTGAAGGCAGTTTCTTTATCATGGTTTCCTGCAGCAGAAGATTTGCTAGAGGAAGAATTAGTTATTCCATGAATACGATTGATCTCGTACTCATTTCCAGTTAGCAAATCAAATAATGAATCAGTGGTGAGAGAATTAAACTCTGGCATCATGGGATGCATGGCTGAGTAGATTTCCCAAGTAGCTGGTAGAGCTCGAATGACTTTCAAGTTTTTCTCTCGTTGAGAATACTTGTTTTTGTCGATGATGGCTATTTCAATCAATACTTCAGTGAACCGGTTCTTCATTTGAGCTATAGTCTCTCCAGATGTCTGATTTTGGCCAAGTACACGCCTCTTACTGTACTCGAAATTAGACCTTTGGCGAAGTCATCGAGTCCAGCTTCTTTTCTTTCTTCAACAGTGTATTCGTCAATAGTCTTTTCCTTTTCAACTATGACCAGTGAATGAGTTGGACCAGTTCCATCCTTTATCTCAGAACTTCCCTTGTTCATAATTTTGATGGGTCCATCAGTAATGACCTTCCACATTTTAATATATTGTGCACGTAAGCACATCTCAATTCTGAAGCTCCAGTCTTCATATCCAGCAATGGAGAAATCCTCACAAGCACGTATCATCTGTCCTTCCATAACTTCAAGATAGATGATAAAATATAAATGCAAATGCAATATGCGGTGAAAACGTTTTCAAGATCTATCCAAGATGACCACACAGAGATAATCTCTTGTGAATTAGAAACAATGGTCAAAATGGACCACTGCTCTGATACCACTTGTTGGTCCTGAAAGAGCTAGATTGGTGTATGGGGGAGGGGGGGAATACACCAATTCAAAACTTTTAAGGTTTTCTTTGTTCAATACTTAAGTATAAGGCTTTAGCACTCTTAATAACTTAAGATAGCTTGAAGTAGTAAGATAAATCTTCTTATTAGAAAGATTAAGTCTTACTCAAATAATACCTTATGCGTGAATAACAATAATCAAGAGTGATAAATACAGATTTAAACTTGATTAAAGTTGTGTGCGGAATATGGTGGTTAATGCTCTTTTTAAGATGAAAAATGTTTTTTTTAGTCAAACCTTTTAACACAACCAAGTTAATGCAAGAGTATGAAGAGAATGATAATCAAGAGAGACAGAAAGTAAGAACACAAGGATTTAACGTGGTTCGGGATAAACTTTCCCTACGTCCACGGCTCGATCAAAACTAGATCGAAATCAAATATGTCTCCTTTCTTTTTACTCGTTGAGTACGAGCCTCAAGTTTTATCAAAACTAGATAACAACTTGAGTTTACACTTCTTAGATTGAAGAACTACAATCTAATACTTTACAACTTTTGGATCAACACTAGATCCTAACTTGGGTGTTGGTAATAACAAATTTCCAGAAAGTAAATCTTCAAAATAATAAACACAACAGAGAATTCTTGAAGGTTGGATGTGTTTAGAGCGTTGATAGCTTGAAGATTTTTGAGCAGAGTAATTGCAGAATAATAGCTTGAATTCTCGTACTTCTTTCTCGAGGTGAAGGTGGTATTTATAGCCTCAATGAAGAAACTATCCGTTGGAGACGATGACCTCTATTTTCAACGCATTAATTGCTGCATTAAATGCATGACAGAGTGGTTGAGACACGTGTTGACAAATGAGAGTTGTTTCCACCTTTCACGCGATTTCCCTGTGCATTGCCATACTGGGAATGATCATTTGTACAGTAGTTTTGATTTACTTGTACATCATTCCTTAAGGTATGTAGTTGATGTGACAATACACATAGTGGTTGACTTGTGACAAATTTAGGTATGTCGGCAGTCCACCGTAGTTATGGTGAGGAGCAGCTTGTATTTGATGTCATGACAGTTCGCTGTCCCTCGTTGTAAACTTCATCTCTGGTTCTCTATTGAAGGTGACGACCAGATCGTTTTTGGTGTAAAACGATATCCTCTTGAAACGTCGATCGATCTGATGAAGGTATTGAGCAGCGGGCTGACGTAGTCTTTTAGTAAAGAGCTGCTCATCCATTTGTAATGGTTAAGAACGATCTGATGTTAGTTCCAAGCAGCGGACTGGCTTTGAAGATCTAGCTGCTTAACCACTTGTAATAAGTTACAAACAAATTCTATTTTCTAAACTAACTCTAGTCTATAGAACCAGATCGTTATAAGTGAGTTTGAAACATCAAACCACTTTTACATTTGTGATCTGTGATAAATGAACTAAAGGTTGAAACCAAGAAACAAGTAACAATGTCAGCGAGCTGCTTATGTAGGAAGCAGATCGTTATTTATGTATAAAAACAATCTGCTCACCATATAGGGAGCTAGCTGATTTACAAAGCAAGAAACTTGTTATCATAGTAATCATTGTGTCCAGGATACCTTTTACTATAATAATACAGATCGTTATTTATATACTAAAAACGATCTGCTTCTATTACACTTAAGATATTCCTTAATAGATGATAATGACTACTTGGTTTCCTAAACATCAAAGTGTAGTTTCGAGGAACATCATCAAAACAAATATAAATTCATGGGGTTCCCAACAGCACTGGAGCATTTCGACCTCCAATCTTGGATGGTTCAAATTATTTTTACTGGAAGACACGTACATGCTCTTATATCAAGTCTCTTGATAGACGAGCATGGATTTCTGTGGAGAATGGGTGGTCACCACCAAAGCAAACTGACGCTAATGGTGATTGTGTTCCAATAGACCAAAGTTCCTGGTCACGTGAACAAATTGAAGCTGCCACTCTTGATGATCGAGCACTAAATGCTATAATCTTAGCTGTCGACACAAACATGTTCAAATTAATCAAGAACTGTGTGTGTGCGAAAGATGCTTGGGATATTCTCCAAAGACATTGTGAAGGTGATAAAAGCGTCAAGCAGTCTCGTCTACGTATTCTCTCCTCTCAATTCGAGGATATGAAGATGGAGGAAGATGAAGATATCTCTAGCTACATGAAAAAGATTCTTGACCTCGCTAATGAGTATCAAGACCTAGGAGACCCATTGAGCAACAAGGTTCTTGTCTCCAAAGCGCTTCGAACGTTGCCGCCTAGATTTGACATGAAGGTAACAGCCGTTGAAACAGTGCAAAGGGTGAATGCACTGGAATTCACAGATCTCATGAATTCTTTCAAAACTTATGAGATGAATCACGAAGCAAGAGGGACCTTCCCCAAGAAGAAAATAATGGCTCTCACTGCAGGTTCAAGTTCATCACCATCATGCAGTAAGCTATTAAACCAAATGGACTCTAGTGACTCCGAAGAAGTGGAAGAAATCCACGATGGAGATGATGTTGCCATGATTACCAGGAAGTTCAATCGCATGGTGAGAGGATTTAAGCGTGACAAGTCCAAACCCAAGGGGCGAGATGGACCACGTCTGGAGTACTATGACCCTCCGAAGACCAACAACAATCAAAGAAAACCCCCTGTTACCCCTGTTAGGAACATTTCTAACAATGAAGTATTCAAATACAGTTCCTCCAAGCTCGACAACATACAATGTCATGAATGTAAAGGTTTTGGACACTTTGCAAATCAGTGTGCCAACACACTTCGAAAAAGGGGTAAATCTTACTGGGTATCATGGAATGATGATGAGCATGAGTTCTTTGAAGATGTTGAGGAAAAATTGTTTGAAAGTCTAGCACTGCATGTAACAATGCCTCCGCAGGACATATCTCACCAACACACAGATGCGGACACCTTCTCTGAACGGTATGACTCTGACTACTATTCTACATTGTTTTGTTTAAATGCCTCTGTTGATGGTACAAGAAGTATTGAGGACGACATAGATTCCACCTGTGCTGAAGAGTGTGATAGCAATGCCTTCTCAATAATTCACGGCTTGAAAAGCTTGTATGATGAGCTGTTGGGTAAATGGAAACATCAAGCAAAAGATTTGCTGACCGCAACAGCTGAAGTAACACGACTCAAGGAAGTTCAAGTAAAACAGGAGGCATTGATCACACAACGTGACATAGAGCTCACCAAAGTGAAAACCAAGCTTGAAGAGGCAGAACTAACCATCCGAAAGTGGAATACGGGTACGTACACACTCCAAGAGATCATGGACAGCGCAAACCCTAGCAAGAGAGGCCTCGGGTATGCTGCTCCTACTATGTTGTGTAAAGGGTCCACATCTGGAGGAGAAACATCAACTGTCAAAGCAGATGTTGTGATCACAGACCCGCCAACATAGCCACAACAAAACATCTCTCAACCAAGAAAAGGTAAGATAGGTAAGAAGAAGGGTAAACGACATAGAAGGAAATATATATGTCATTATTGTTTGAAACCAGGACATATAAAACCCTTCTGTTATCAAAAGAAAAGAGATGACAGGTCCAAAGGTGTACTACCGAAGCAACCCAAAATGGTGTGGGTCAAGAAAACTGATTTGACATGTAATGTTGTGTACACAGCATTAAAAACTAACATTTCAGGTTCGTGGTATTTTGACAGGGGATGTTCACGCCACATGACAGGTAACAAAACATTCATTTCCAATTATGAGACGTATGATGGAGGAAATGTTTCTTTCGGTGGAGGCTCAAAAGGTAAAATTGTTGGGAAAGGTATACTTAATGTTCCTGGTTTACCTGCTTTAACAAATGTTTATCATGTGCAAGGACTTATGGCAAATCTGATTAGTATAAGTCAACTGTGTGATGGCAACATGCTTGTAAAATTCACTAAAGATGCATGTGAAGTTTACAACAACAAGAATTTGTGTATCACAGGTCAAAGGTCATCAGACAATTGTTACATGACTGACCATGTGAAGTGCAACAAGGCTCAAGTTGATGATGTCATACTCTGGCATAAAAGATTAGGTCATACTAATTTTCGAAATCTTGGTAGGTTAATCAAGATGGAAGCTGTGCGAGGTTTACCCAAACTTGGGAATGCTGACCAGATCGTATGTGGCGACTGTCAACGAGGAAAACAATTACATGTCTCACATCCTGCCGTACAACACAGTGAAAAACATTTTGGGACTAACCGATGTTTTGAACTTCTACATATGGATCTGGTAGGACCCATGGAAGTTGAAAGCATTGGTGATAAAAGGTATGTGCTTGTTGTGGTAGACGATTTTTCTAGGTTTACATGGACCTACTTTTTACGTGAAAAATCTGAAACATTTGAAGTGCTTAAAAATATGTTTTCTCGTGTTACTAATATGTTTGATGCTAGAATATCTCGCATAAGGTCAGATCATGGTCGTGAGTTTGAGAACTCAAAATTTACAACCTTTTGTGATGAAAAAGGAGTGTACCAAGAGTTTGCAACACCAAAGACACCACAACAAAATGGTGTAGTCGAACGCAAGAATAGAACCTTAATTGAAATGGCTAGGGTAATGCTGAGCTTAAGTCAAATGGCGAAGCGCTTTTGGGCTGAGGCAGTGAACACCGCATGTTACATCAATAATCGAGTCAACATTCGACCAGGGTCATTCAAAACGCCATATGAGCTACTTAAAGGGAGAAAACCTAACCTAAAACATCTTCGTGTTTTTGGGTGTGTTTGTTTTATTTTAAATGATCGAGAGTATCTAACAAAATTTGATGATAAAAGCGACAAAGGTGTATTTGTTGGATACTCAACAAACAGTGTAGCTTATAGGGTTTTTAATCTACGCATTAAGACAATACAAGAATCTGTTAATGTTGTCTTTGATGATTCAGGTAATGGAAACAAAGAGGTGGAAACAGAAGATGACATATATCAAGGGGGAGTTGTTACACCCCCTGTGGAGACGCAAGCTGTTCCACCTAACACAGAAGCTGGCACACCTGGTGGCACACCTAGCACAGAAACTGGCTCAAGTGTGGAGGTCAACACCACACAACAGGAACCAGAAGAACAACTAGATGAGCCTCAAGAGATTACTCCTCGCATGGAACCTTCAGGACGAGTGAAGGAGTACCATCCACTAACTCAAGTCATTGGAAACATTGAGGATGGTGTTCAGACTCGACGAAAACAGCCAATCAACTATAGAGAAATGGTGTGCTTGTACTCCATGTGCTCTACAGTTGAAGGCATAACATGCTTCGTCTCCAAGTTCGAGCCAAAAAATGTCAAGGAAGCACTAACTGATGAGTTCTGGATAAATGCTATGCATGAAGAACTAAATCAGTTTGTGCGTAGTGATGTTAGGTACCTTGTTCCCAGGCCAGCCAACAAGAATGTTATTGGCACAAAGTGGATTTTCAAGAACAAATTTGATAAGAAGGGAACAGTTGTGCGTAACAAAGCACGATTAGTTGCTCAAGGGTACACTCAAGTCGAAGGAGTCGACTTTGATGACACATTTGCACCAGTAGCACGACTCGAATCCATTCGGTTGTTGCTTGCAGTTGCATGTTACCTCAACATCAATCTGTACCAGATGGATGTGAATGCAGCATTTCTTAATGGTGAGTTAAAGGAAGAGGTTTACGTGGAACAACCAAAAGGTTTTGAGGATCCTCACAAACCGGACCATGATTTCCGACTGAAGAAAGCTCTATATGGGCTCAAACAAGCACCACGAGCTTGGTATCAGCATCTCACAAATTTTCTTCTCACATACGGGTTTGTGAGAGGTGCTGCTGACCGGACATTGTTCATAAAAAGGGAAGATCAACACATCCTTATTACTCAAATTTATGTTGATGATATGATTGTTGGTTCTACATCACGTAACATGTTAACTGATTTTTCAGGTGCAATGTCTACCAAGTTTGAGATGAGCATGGTGGGCGAGCTCACATACTTTCTTGGACTACAGGTTAAACAAGGGCAAGATGGCATCTTCATCTCTCAAAGCAAATACGCCAAGGAGATGATAAAGAGATTTAACCTTGAAGGAACAAAGCACATGAAGACTCCTATGGGCTCAACAGAAAAGTTAACAAAAGATGATGCTGGAGAAGATGTTGACCCAACACTATACAGATCAATGATAGGGAGCCTGTTGTACCTAACAGCCACTCGTCCAGATTTGATGTTTAGCGTATGTGTGTTTGCCAAGTATCAAGCTAAACCTAAAGCCTCTCATCTCAAAGCTGTTAAACGAATCATCAGGTATGTTGCTGGAACTATAGACCTAGGCATATTATTCTCTAAACACATGAATATGAGCTTGGTAGGTTTTAGTGATTCGGACTGGGCTGGAGATATTGATGATCAGAAAAGTACGAGTGGAGGATGTTTTTATCTAGGAAACAACATTGTGTCATGGCACAGCCGCAAACAAAATAGTGTTTCCTTGTCCACTGCTGAGTCTGAGTATGTTGCCGCAGGCAGCTGTTGCACACAACTGCTGTGGCTTAAGCAAATGCTTAGTGATTATGGCCTAGACAAAAATGACCTAGTAGTGTACTGTGACAACATGAGCGCCATAAACATTTCTAAGAATCCTGTTCAACACTCAAGAACAAAGCACATTGACATAAGACACCATTTCATTAGAGAGTTAGTGGAACAGGAGGTAATCAAGCTTGAGTATGTGAAAACGGAGAACCAAGTTGCTGACATTTTTACAAAATCTTTAGATCATGAGAGGTTCATATTTTTACGGAAATCTCTTGGTCTTTATTTTTTTCATTAAAATGTGTGTTGTGCTACACCTTCATATCCATATTATGTCTTCTATATCAAAGGTGTAGTGTGTTGTGTCTAACTTGCTAGTATATTTTAGTCAACATATTCTATATTCTGAAACCTGGCATTTATTTATATATTTTGTATGTATCTGTGTGGTAAACAATCCAAGTAGTTTGGGGGGCACGACGCTCGCTACGACGATGCTACCTTACAAACGGATTGCAACTGCGACTGCTTTCGAGGGTGAAAGGCTAGGGGCACGGCGTTCGCTGCGACGATGCACTCTATACTCACTAACCCTTGAATTCTTGTAGTTCTGCACATATTTTTCTCTATCTTAGCCAGGTGGATGTTGCAACAAACGTTGACACAACAGAACAAGTTGGACTGCAGGTTGTTCTCTAAAATGTTTTTCGTTGTCAGCAATCCTGTGTTTTGGTTTTCGCGAAATCAAGTGTGTTCCCCTCAACAACCATATCTCTCTTATGGTAGTGGGTTATAACTGTCATGTAGCGTGTTTTTGGGTTTGTTTTGTCAGGGTGGAAGTGAAACGGCAAAGTCTCTCCTTTTTTCAATCGTCGCCAGTCTGTTGCCATCATTACTTTTTTTATGTCACATCAAAACCCTAGAAACTACTATCCTCTCTCTTCCATATCCGCACGTCTCTCAAGACTGATACACCTTCTTGAATTTTCATAAAACAAAACATCTCTCTTCTCCCTTCCAAAAACCCTCATCCGAAACCCTCACTTTCTCTCTCGCTTTCCTTCCCTCTCACAACAATGGCATCTCCTCCAACTCCCGATATCGCATCACTCCTCCAAGCTCTCTTAGCCGCAAACCCTACACTCCTCCAGATGCTCCAACCGGTCCCTGCACCACCAGCGGTCGAAATGCCGCCCGTTTCAGTTGATTTTTCGCCCCCTTCGGTGGAACCTTCTACTCCCGCTGCTATTCCGGTTGAAATTGTTGCTACTCCTCCGCCGGTCGAAGAACCTGTCCAGGCCCCAGTTTCTCCAGTGATGGAACCTCCTATCATCGCTGTGGTTGAACAGTTTACTCCTCCAGTTACTACTGTTGCCCTAATAGAGCCTGTTCCAGCGTTTTCTCCGTCTAAATCTCCATCTCCACCGCCTGTTCCTCTGGTTCGCAAACCTACTACTCGGGGTTCCACTCATACCACTCTTTCGAGAAAGTCCAAGAATCCAGCCCCCACTGTAGTTGTTCCTGACGACAGTGAGGATGAGTTCTCATCGGCTCCTAAGCGCCCTCGTATGAGTACTCCTACTGTCAAGATTGAACCATCTTCTTCTGCAGCAACCACGGCCAAGGGAAAAAAGAAGGTCACTGAAGCGTCTGACGACACTGACCTTCCACTGGATGTTGAGAAAGCCCTCAACCTTCAGTTTTACAATGATGCAGCAGCCGTTAAATGGAAGCGCCTCCGGAATCTACCCTGTGTGTGTGAACGCACTGCCGACGAGTCCAGTTTTGACGAATACAATCTTCTGTCCTTCTTCCGTACAAGAGGGTTGTTGGGTACCATTTTCGAACTCCCTGACTATGTTAAGTCTGTTGTACGTCACTTTTACTGCAATCTCCATGGTTCTTTTGGTGATCGTTCATCTGCCCAGTTTGGGAAGGTTTATCTGTATACCTGCATCTACGATTTCTCGGCGGATAGCATAAATGCCGCTCTTGGGTTGTCCAGTGTTGAGGGTGAAGCTGCTCCTGATCTAGACGTGGTTGCAAAAGAAATTACAGGAGGGAAACGATCCAAGTGGGTCCAGCCAATGAAAACTTTGTGGCTGACCCACCTTTACTCAGTCCTACACAAAATCTTGACTTATAATTGGATCTTTTCCTCAAATTCAACTGTCGTTACTCAGCAACATGGCGTCTTACTCTATCTTGTGGGGCTTAACAAACCCTACAACATGGGGCGTATAATATTTGACCAGCTTGCTGCTCTCTCCACTAAAGCTCAACTCTCTTCTCTGCCGTTTCCTTCTCTTATCTGCAGGGTGCTGGCCCATCAAGGCTTCACGTCCGTTACCAGGAGTCAAGGTGCAGATCCTGTTCCAGTATATACAGTTCATCCTTCTCTTTTCAGCAAGAGTAAGGTGGCGGATCTCCCTTGGTGCAATCCAGATGCTCCTGTCCCTACCTCGTCTGGTATTCAGGTGCCACCCCAAACTGTACACCAGTTGATAGGTGCGCTGCCTACATTGGTTGCGCTTGTCCCGTCCCTCCAGGCATGCCTCTCTTCACAACAAGGGGGAGATCAGGTTGCCGCCGCAGCAGAGGTCGGAGCTGACTTTGCTGCAGCAGGAGGAGGTGATGCTGAGGACGAGGAAGAGGGTGCAGATGAAGAGGAGGGCGATGATGTTAATAACAGATTGTGAACGATGATGTGGTGATGTGGAAAACAAACAAACAATTTATTTTTCTTCTTTTTGGTTGGTGGATGTTGATACTGATATTTTTTTGTTTTTTGGATGAATGATTGGGTGGATGTTGCTTTATGTCGCTATGCTGCGACTATAATATTTGATGAATGCTGATGAATACTGCTTCATTACTGCTTTATTGCCTGTATTGCTGGATATTTGCTGTGTATTGCTGTTTTGTGTTGGCAAATGTTTTTGCAGGCATAAACATTCAGGGGGTGCTCTAAACATTCAGGGGGAGCTCTTGTCGAACTAAAGGGTGTTGTGAAGAAGGCACAAAAACAGGGGGAGTTTGTTAGGTATTTTATAGTGTTGTTTATTATGTTGAACCTAACATGTGTGTTTTTGTGTTCTTCACAGGATGATTGTTGACTTAGCTGTTAAGCTCAACATAACAGTTGACGATGACTCAGCATCACAGCTAGAATGCCACGTGGACGCACGTGGACGTTTGACTTGGTATGCTTGAAGAATGCACGAAGACTGGAGAAGACCAAGTCATGATAGGCGGTTGAGATCTTTGCGCCCAGTGGAAATCTGTTTCCACAAATATCGGAGTCAACAACGGTCTGAAGCAGTTTCCACAATTTCAGGCGCATCTTGCGGAGCACGACAGCAGTTGAGAGAATTAGGGAATTGTCACGCCCGCTTTCTACTAATTCTAGTAAAGTCGGGAACATGACCAATGAAAGGAATAAACGACAAGAGAAAGACAATAAATATTCCCTTCATAACATAAAGCAAGGACTTATCCCGTAAATCGGGAAGTCAGAGTCATAAGCTCGATAGATAACTTAACAGAATTTAGAGTTTTGTTTCGGTTCTATTACATAAAGGTCTAGCAACGGAATATGTAGAATCGCATAATAAAATCCTACGTGTATGAAGACACGTAGAACCCCCAAGAGTTTATGCTAATCGAGTTCGACAAAGCCATCGCTGAGCACTCCTCCTTGACATCACAGCCCAACCTGCACATTTATAAATACATGCAGGGCTGAGTACAAAAGTACTCAGTAGACACATGCCAAAATCGCACACATACAAATATAATTGTCATGCCATTGTAAGTGAAATATAGGGATTTTGTCTCTAAAGAACCTATGTTCACTAAAATCCTTTTTGAAATCTTAAAGTTCGATTGTACAGTCTAAGTTCTTTGAGTAATCTACCATATCTGTAACTTCTTCTTCTTCTTTGTGTCGGGAAGGTGGCCACCTTCCACGAACACCTTGACCGGCCAACACCTTCGTCGGCTCACAGTCACTTTAACCGGCCAACCCGTTCGATGACTCACGGTTACTTTGTGTACACTAGTTCGAGTGGAGACGCTAACCCACTGGAACCCTTTTTGAACACTAGTTCGAGTGGAGACGCTAACCCACTGGAACCCTTTTCGAACACTAGTTCGAGTGGAGACGCTAACCCACTGGAACCCGAATTCGATTCTTTTAACTTCATTGAGCAGATAGGTATCATACGAAAATCATAAACATTTTATGGCAGACAATACTTGAAACATATTTTCAGTTCAAATGCTTTTTGAAAAGAAACATAAACTGATACAACACACATAATTTTAATTGTATAAGAAAGCCTACACTTGATGTATAGGATAGAAAGCCTACCTGGCCTGCTTCCTTTTCCAATGTGATCTGAATCATTATCGTCTAGTATTTCCTCCTTCCGTAACCTTAATCGTAATTAAGAGGAAGATACTCCTTGTGAGTATATAAAATCTATTTTATAAAATGAAATAATATTCTATTATTTCATTAATTATTCTAATCCTTTGCTCGACTAATATTCGAGTACTTAAAGATTTCTATAACTATTTTCGTAGGATTTTAAATCATTCTTTGATTTATTAATCCCTTATAATTTATTTGCTTTACCCAATTAATTTAATAATAGGTACTATAATTATTCAAGATAATTTACTTGAATAATTTCATATTCATATTACTACTAATTCCATAACTCACTTGATTTATTGGATCTAATCTAATCATTTATATCCAATCCATTTAATTACTAATCTTATCCAAAGATAAATTTTAATCCATTCTTAAGGGATTAACCTAAGTCCATTCCAATTACTTAATCTGGGCCCATTCTACATAATTAATTTGGCCCATTACAATTTAAATCCAAGCCCAATCTATCATCATTTATTCCAGCCCACTACAATTAACTTTCGGCCCGTAAGACAATTTAGCCCGGCCCATCCTTCTTAATTATGACCCAGCCCATTTAATAATTCTTTGAATTTAGCCCATTCATACTTTGCCCTATCCTAAACCCTAGACACACACATTCTTCTCCCTTATTTCTTCTTCCACTCTCCCTCGTTTCTGCCTCTCTCTCGCTGCCCTTTTCTCCCTTCCTCCCTTAACACAGACTACGCCCTTCACTCCACCACCTCGCCGCCTCGAGTTCCCTCCCATCTCCAGCTCTCGGTCTCTCTCTCGGTCTCCCCGATTGCGGTTGTTCCCGGTTGGGGAGTTCACCGATACTCATCATCATCTAAGGTAAGATCTTTCTTTTCCTATCTTTTCTCGCTTCAAGTTTTAAATCTGAAACTACACATACCCCAAATTTTAATTATGGGTTGAAACCTAGTCCTAAAAATTTCAATTTCTAAATTTCAGTTTCTTCACCAAATTTCGATCTCTCCCTGCTTTCTGGTCGCTGCTCTATCTATGTCTTCCTCTCCGTTCCCCAGCTCTCCCTCTGCCCCGATTCTCGACTCTTATCGCGGCTGATCTTTCACAGGCGATAAGTCGCCGGTGTTCATCTATCTAAGGTAAAATCCCTCCTTTTCTCTATCTTTTTCTAGCTTCAATTTCATTTCTATCTCTGAAATGTTCAAATTTCCTTTTAAGTTTTGGTTTAGAAACTGGCAAAGTTTAGTTCAAATATGAGATTCGAAATCTGGAATTTCCTCTGTATTTTCTCGATTTTATTTGGGTAGAGTGGGAACCAAAGTTTTAGGCCTTTTTGATGTGAAATTCTGAATAATTTTGCAAATGTTCTTTCTTGCTCTAGGTGGAATGCAACAGCGGCTGACACGGCGGTGCTTCCCCTGAAACTGCCGCCGTCGACCTTTCACAGGTAGACTCTAATCTTTTCCCTCTTTTTATATTACATAAAGAAATATCTATTTCTAAATTTTTAGTATTCTGCATGTTTAATTTATTTGTGCTCTGTGTTCGTTGACTAAGAACTCAATGCTTGTTCTGAGAAATCAATTTTGGGGTGGAGGGACTGGATTAGTTCGGGTTTGGAGGGCTCGGAGGACAGCTCCTTGGCCTCAGATAAGCCATCTTTTCTCTCTATTGTTCTGGAGCTATGCTCTTTGTTTATAGTGTGTTTACACCTTAAAAAAAATGGTTCTAGGTACCTGTTTTAAATTTCAGAATCTAAGTGGACACATTTTTATTTCTGTTTTGTGTTTTGGGTTTCAGATCATGTATTATGAGTCCATGAAGCATGTCTAGTTTGCTAAGAATTTGATCCTAACTATAGGCTAATAAGTTTCAGTCCCTTGTCTTCGTAATATGTTGTAGTCTAAGCTTGCTATGTTCTAAATCTTATCTTTAATTTCTGAACTTATTTCCAATTTTTATGTCTATGTTCTGAAATTTGAAACAAGAGAAGCCCTAAGTTCTGAAGTTGTTTAAGTGGCTTGCTTTAACTAAACAATAAACATTAGGCTTAGAGTTGAGCCTTATTTACCTCAGAAATGATGGTGGGGTTTAGGCTGGTTTTGGGCAGATCCTTCTCCTTAGCTCCTCTTAAGTGTTTCAAGTCTTCTTCTTCAGGCTGTCCTAACTTAGCGTTAGGCTGGTGGAAACCTTCCCTTATGATTTCTTCAGGTTTCTCTTCTACAATTTGCTGAGTATTTTTACTTCTTGTTGTAAAACTCTCTAAGGCATGAAAATGAGGGGTATTTATAGGTGAATGGGATGGTTAGGGGCTGTGCTTTGTAGATATGAATAAATCTTGAATTTTTCTGATTTATTTCTACTGCTTTCTCAAATTTCTATTTGCAGGTGCTTGAGTGTTGCTTTTATTTATCTTCAAATCTCTGAAAGAAAATCATCCGTATCTTCCTTTTCTAAAGGTTCTGTACCTATCTTTAGTCTATCATAAAGTTTGCTGCTGTAGTCTTACTGTTGTTGCTCTATAGTCCTTGACTTTTGGGGTAACATTTAATGTGATAATCTATCTTTTGGTGCAGAGGTAGATTGTGGGAAGTAGGAAGATTGCAGGGCCTGCTTCCTTGACCTGCAGCCGTGCTGCTCTCACCTTAGTCTAGTCTAGTCTTTTAGGTTTTAAATATTGCTTTACTTCCAATTTTGATTTTTTTTATGTGAATGCAATCTGCAAAGGCAGATTTGTTCACCTTTTTCTCCTGCTACACACAATCATGTCTGCGTGTATATATATATATATATATATACATAGGGCTGCATGCCTATTACTTTACTATTAAAAATTTGAAGTGTATTATAGCAAGTGCAGGTCATATTAATGTTTTTCCTATGCGCCACTGTGTTGTATAGCATTCTGATTTGGCATATTAATACTTCATAGTTCATTCTTTAATTATTATTTATTCACTTATGTATATAAATAATCTTCTTCAATATATCTGTCTTAGACAAGACAATATAATCCATTCTTTCACGACATCTTATTATTTAAGATACTACTAATTAATTATATACAAACTTATGAGGTATATAATTATTATCTAATAGGGTATGGTTAGCTTCTCAACTACTACTATTGTTTTGACAAGTATTAATATTTCTATTGTATGCATTCTAATTAACTTATTTATTCTATAAGCTCTAATTAACTGGTAGCTATTAATCGAACTAATTTTCGATTATAGATTTCAAAAATCTATTTGAATCGTATTTTGAATAACTCTATTATTTTCAAGATGAGCTCACTTAATTTCTATCTTTACTATATAAATATAGTATGCATAAATAATAGCTACTAATATCGATTAGTTAATCGATATTTTAAATTTTTATAATGAAATTTTCTTATCCCGATTTTCAATACATGATAACTACTAATAGAATAGCGGGATATTACAGGAATACATGGGCTGGCAGTTACAAGATTATGGAAATCAAGCCCATGAACTATCTCTATAAATACTTGTTATAGTTTTCAGTTAGAGATACAGTTTTGCAGATTAAATTCGTAGTTTAGTGTGTATGATTCTTAGTCTTTTAAGATCATACGTTTAGTGTTTTTGTAAGAAGTGTTGATGTTGTGTGGTGCTAAACATTGTAGCAACGCAACACTTATTTTGATTATTCTTTTTGGCCGTAAGGCTGCCGTGTAGGTTGTTCATTAACACAACCTACGCAAAAATTATCTCGTGTGTTCTTTCTTAGCTTCCACAACATTCACTTAGAGTAGTTGATACACTTTCATACTTTATAATTTGAATAATATAATTATTTATTATTTAAAAAGTATTACTTGAAAAAAATAGAATAAAAGGATTTTGAATCCAATCAAAGAATAGATAACAGTTCTATAAGTTTCATAACAGTTTTCGATTGTTATTAATATTGAATATGGATAAGAATGATGAGTTTTAATGACAACTTCAAATGGTCATGTATAATAGAATAGATAAGGCAACATTCAAATTTATGATAGTTGTTTTCACATATATAATGATTTAAATTTGTTATTTATGTCCATTTTTTTAATATTGCATACCTAAGCTCCTATTATAAATCTAGCATTAAAATTATCGGTTAATTTTAATAAGCTCACAGTGGAGGAGTCATATTACCATTAAATGATGTCTTGTAACTATCATTACGAAGTCAAATCATGTGAGCTGGTAAATATAGATGTCACGGCCGCACTTTAATAAGGATAACAAAGTCGGAGAAACCGTGACTAGGAGAGGAAATGAAGAAGTGGGAATCAAAATGAGTAACAAAATGATATCGAATAACTGAATAATACTATAATGGAAAAAACTGAATATACTATAATATAGAAATCGGTTCAAGGACACTGATATAATAGTAATGATAAGGTCACTGTTCAAACATAAATTCTAGATCACAAAATAGTGAGTGTCTGCAGCAAAATTTGGACCTAACATTAGAGTTTACATGTATGAAGACATGTAAATCTCCAATAGTTTAAACATAAAGGAGATAGACAAAAGGTTCACTGAGCACTCCTTTCCCTCAAGCTCAACCTGCACATTTAGAAATATATGCAAAATTGAGTACAAAGGTACTTAATACACATATGGAGAAAATGCATATCTATATATATAATTGTCATGTCATTTCAAGTGAAACCTAGTAATTTTATTTGAAAAAAACTTATGTTCACTAAATTCTTTTGGTGAAACCTAACATTTGACTGTAGTCTAAGTTCTTTATTAATCTATCATATTTGTAACTTCTGTGTGCCAAGAAGCTTGGTCACCTTCCACGGACACCTCGCCGGATAACCCACTAAGATAACTTATAGTCCTAGTATACACTAGTTCGAGCAGGATAGTTATCCCGCTATGACACAAATTCAATTCTTTTAAACTACACAAATATGTATCACACAAAAATATAAACATTTTATGGCAAAACAATACTTGAAATCTATTTTGAATTCAAAAGTTCTTTTAAAAAGAATATCGTGAATGCGAATAAACACATATATTTTCTTTGTATACGAAAATATATTTCACTCGCTTCCTTTTCCAATAAAGTTCTACCCTTTCTTGTTTCGCACTTACTCCCCTGTAACCTTAATTAAACTCAAAGTGAGATACTTGATTTAAGTATTTATATCTCTCTAATTTAAAAGAAAATATTTTCCTTGTTATTTCGAAAATTATTTTCGCGTGTTAACTCAATTAATATTCGAGTACTTCAATTATTTTCTTAAATATTTCTCATAGGATTTTATTCAACTACGATTATTAAATCATTCTTTACAATTTAGCTACCAATTAATTAATAATGAATGATATACATAATAATAATATTATTTGAAATATTTTAAATCGAAATATTTTAAATCTTAAGCTATAAAGAAAAATAAATTTCATGGGCTAGAACAAATTTTATTAATACTCTTCTAAATTAATCATTGGGTCTTAGTTTAGGTTTATCAAATCTGGCCCAATATTAATACAATAATTAGCCCATCTTAACTTAATTCTCCATCTAATATATTTAGCTCACTTGTTGCATAAGAGCAGTCCAATTGATCATATCATTTTGGCCCAACTAAAACTAAAAATATCCACCCAACTAAAATAATATCCAACCCAATTGAAAATAATACTCCGCATACTCAATCTATTAAGAGAATTTTTAACTAAACTTATTTTAAAGAGCTTATAAGCTCTTGGAACTTATAAGCTATTGCAAGAGCTTATAAGTTGTGAAAGTAAGTTGGGGTGAAACTACTTATCTTTTGGAAAGCTTATAAGCTCCAACAACTTATTTATACAACTTATAAGCTCTCAAAAAGTTTAAATTTCCAAACACTTTTAAGGAACTTATAAGCTCCTAAACAACTTATAAGTTGTTTTAAGGAGCTTATAATAAGCTTAGCCAAACAGCCCCTAAATATCCGCCTACCTAGATTAATGCATTTAGACCCATACAAATTACTAATACTTGGCCTATATAATTTGTTTTAGATTCGGCCAACTCTATTTGACCTCCCCGGTTCTCTGCCCATGGCTTTATTTTTATTAAAACATAGCCCCGAACCCTTACAACTAGGGGGTGTAATTGAACCGCACTGAACCGAATATTTTAGGGCTTGAGTTCAGTTCGTTTGAAAATTTGATGGCTTGAGTTTGGTTCGAGTTCTAAAAATCAAGCTCGAGTTCGGTTTGGTAAATAAAACTCGAGTTCGAGTTCGGTTCGTATTTTATTCGATTTAATAGTGAATTTGAATCCAAGCTCAAACTCAACTCGAGTTTGACCTCGTTAAAAAGTTCGATTATTAAATTATTTGAGTTAATATATATATATATTTTAATATTAAATAATTTGTGTTCGGTTCAAGGCTCGATTTCAGTTCGTTTAGTAAATGAACAAATTCCGAACGAGCTTTTATCGAACCGAACCCAAAATAATTCACGAATACTTTGGTTTTCTTACACTCCTACTTACAACAACCGTTTCTTCTTCGTTCCTTTACTCGGTCAAAGGTATTCTTCCCAAGGCAATATATCTCCCTTATGTAGATTTATGAAAGGTAAGAAATTTCAAAATTCCATTTTGTTTTCATTCTTCTTCTGTATATTATTATTTATGTAAGATGTTAAATTTTTCCAGATTGGTGGGGGATGCTTACTACAACCAATACATATGGTGAGGTATCCCCTCCCTTTAATAAGGCTTTTTTAAGGGGAAATTGATCCAATATCCAAGTTTAATATGGTATGAGAGCTTACCCCATACAATGATGGTCCGCCACAGAATATTATTGTCAACATATGATGTTGGGTTATCCACATTGCGCGTGATGGGCTGTATTAAATTTGTGTTACATTGGTGAGAGATGGTTACTAGAACTAATACATGTAGTGAGATATCCCCTCTCTTTAATAAGACTATTTTAAAGGGAAATAGACCCAATATCCAAATTTAATAAAAGATTTTTCTTAAACTTAGAAGGCTTGAATTAGAGCATGCACAATGAGAGGCTCTCTAAGAGGGTCTCCCGGTGGAATTTCAATAATAAAATGAATATTTTTTGGTGGGGTCCACAAATTTTAGAGAGGCTGTGTTGTTTTCCCACACTGGAAGTCTCTCAGACGTGGGCTCTCTACTTAATTTGTATTTTATAATTTATATTTTTTTGGAATATTTGTTATGAATGAAATTTATTAATTTATTCAAATTTTAATTGTAATATTTTTGATTTAATTAGATTAATTTTAATAAAAAGATTTAATTTAAATACATTAATAAAAAAAAGAAAATCATAATTAAAATAAATTAATTAAAAACAAAAATTAAAATTAAAATTAAATTAATTAAAAAGCTAAGTTGAAATTGAAACCACATTAATTAAAAACCTACATTAAAAATTGAAACTACATTAATTAAAAAACTACATTAGAAATTGAAATTACATTAATTAAAATATAGCTAAACTAAAGATTCCACCCACTTTTGATTTGAGCACATGTAATCATGTGTGTCTCGAGTTGCTCGTGAGTCATTCTCGATGTATCTTTCATCAAAATTTAGTAATGCGCAATTTTGGTGTGCTCCGTTGTGAAACTTGTAATTCTGTTGGAAATCATCGCCAAATACTCCAAGCCTCGCCACTAGGCTCAGGAGTTTTAGTCTTCCCTTTTCTTTTGACTGACTTTGTTCCAATTGGACGTTCCTGGGGTTCGGATCCTTGGGTTCATTCGCTCGTGAAGCCTTCGCCCGTGTTGTTTTTCCTTGTTTTTTGGAGCCCATGTCGGACATAATTCGTTGGAATTTTTGCTTGTTTCGCAAAATCTCCCAACAATGACGGTATTTGTACTCTGATTTTTTGGTTTGTTTGTAATCGGTCAACGTCTTGTTGTAAATGTCGTTGTCGAGTTTGCCGCTTGCCCACGCATAGGTGCACGGGTTGTAGATGACACAAAACTCCCGAGTTGTATTTTTAATATGACTCCAATGACACTTCAATTGTTTGACAGTGCGGTCCTTCGAATTAGCTAGTTGCCGGTTGAAAGAGTTGGTGATGTGTGTCCAATAGACCTCACCCCTTTTTTTGTTGCCGACAATGAGATCTTGACTTGTGTCGAGCCAAGTTCGGAAAAAGGACGATGTCATCCTCCTCAGTGTAGGAACCGTCGGTTTTTGTACGAGTGGAGACTTTATGTATAATGAGGGCAAGGGTCTCATCTGAAACGTCGTCGAAGGAATCGTTCAAGTTGATTCCTTCGAGTCCACAGGTTCCGCCAGATGAAGAAAATTGTTGGCCAAGCGGTTGAAAATATAGGAGACGGTTGTGAAGCAAATTAAGGATAATATGGAGGAAATCCGCAGGAGAAAAAAATTATTGGTCTAAATAATTTTGGCCGAGATATTGTTGAGTAAAAAATAGAAGAGGGTTGAATTGAGAGGTTAGAAAGACGAATTTTGGTTTGCAAATTTTCCAAAACCGGACGACGAATTTTTGTAGTTTTGATTATCAGAGCTCTTACCTTGGCTCCGACTTTAGAAGAGAAACTTATTGTATTCGTCATCCATTTTTTTTTCAAACTTGTAAAAGTATTTTTCAAGAGAGATAATTAAAAGATCGAAGAAAGATGTGTTAAATTGAAGTGTTGAAATAAAGTATTTATAGATGAATTTAAGTATTAAAGTAAAAAAAAAAAGGAAAAATCGACAAGATTTGCACCAGACTCCTGAGGCCGAGGCTAGCCTCACACCTCAGCGCCTTGCCTCCTGAGGCTGTCCTCCGCAACACTGATCTTGCACCCGCGGTGGTCTCCCAAGCTGCCTGAGAGACCCGCGCTGCAGGTGCTCTCAAAGCCTCAAATTTTCAAAATCTAGTTTCATCTTGTGGTTACTGTTTTTTCTATGTTTTGGACGAGGGATAAGGCTCAAAGTCAGGGTTGGGGATTGACTCGATTTTGGTGTTGGGAATCGGTTGTAATGTTGTTCGGACACTGTTGCCGCCTTGCTTGTCGAGGAATTTCTGAACATCAATTAAGTCTTCTTCCTCCTAATTTCTTATTAATATGATTAGTGTCATTATTAGGGGTTTCTATTCATAGTCCTTGTTTTGAAAATTGATAATATGTGAGCTCTTGTTTGAATCTCCTGAAGCACTACTATAAGTTTTGTTCTAACGGAATAGGATAATTGAGTGATCGAGAACAAACAGAAACGTAAAGAGACACAGATTTACGTGGTTCACCAACGTTGTGTTGGCTACGTCCACGGGCAGAAAAAGAGAACAAATTTTATTATGATAGTGACGGCTACAGATACAGAATGCGTGCCCTACTTCTATATAAATAGAGTACATCAGATGGGTTGGGCCCAATAACACAAGTCAGGCCCAACATAACAATAATGTATACCGTCGGGACCCCCGTTTGTGTAGTGGCAAACCAGATTCAAGGCATACTAACAAATCTCCACCTTAACTTGAATCTTAACAGACTTCTCCTTTCCTGCCTCAGATTTGCCCTCCTTGGGCAACTAACAGCTCATGACGTTAAGCAAGTCCAAACAGTGTCGAAACTTGCTATGTGGGACCGGCATGGTGAACATATCAGCAGGATTATCAGCAGTACCTACTTTCATCACCTTGATTCTTTGCTCATTCCTCAGAAAGTGGTACCTCACATCAATATGTTTGGTTCTCTCATGATGGACCCGATCCTTGGTTAAACAGATAGCACTCATACTATCACAGAACACAACAACTTGCTCTTGATGTAGACCAAGATCACTAATTAGTCCTTTCAGCCAAATTCCCTCTTTCACAGCCTCTGTCAAAGCCATATACTCTGCTTCAGTCGTAGACAGAGTAACTGTAGCCTGCAAAGTTGCTTTCCAACTTACAACATAACCACCAAGAGTGAAAACATAACCAGTCATCGATCTTCTACTGTCAAAGTCTCCGGCATAGTCAGAATCAGAATAGCCAGTCACAGAACAATGAGTATCACCTCCATAAATGAGACCAACATCAGACGTACCTCTCAGGTAGCGGAAAATCCTCTTCATAGACTGCCAATGCTCCTTTCCAGGTTGTCCCATGAACCTACTGACAACACTAACAACATGTGCAATGTCTGGTCTAGTACAGACCATCGCGTACATCAGACTCCCTACTGCATTAGAGTATGGAACTCGAGACATGTACTCCTGCTCAGCTTCAGATTTTGGTGCATACTCAGATGTCAAATGGATATTTGCAGCACTTGGAGTATCAATAGGCTTAGTTGTAGACATGCCAAATCTTGACAAAATCTTCTCAATGTAGCCTTTCTGTGACAAGAAAAGTTTCTTTTGTTCTCTTTCCCTATAAATCTCCATGCCCAGAATTTTCTTTGCAACACCCAAATCCTTCATATCAAACTCAGCACTGAGAAGAGCCTTTAACTTCTCAATATCAAACTTGGACTTTGCAGCTATAAGCATATCGTCCACGTACAGAACAAGGTAGATCATCGAACCATCACCAGCTTTGTTGTTGTGATACAAGCAACAATCATATGGACTTCTGCTGTATCCCAGTTTGATCATATAACTGTCAAACCTCTTATACCACTGCCTTGGAGACTGCTTTAGTCCATATAAGGACTTCTTCAGTTTGCAAACATAATCTTCCTTCCCCGGAACTGCGAACCCCTCTAGCTGAGTCATGTATATATCATCTTCGAGCAATCCATGTAGGAAAGCCGTCTTCACATCTAGTTGTTCAAATTCTAAATCCTGATGTGCAACCATTGCTAGTAACACTCTGATAGAAGTGTGTCTGACCACTGGTGAGAAAATCTCATTATAGTCGATCCCCTCCCTTTGCGTGAACCCTCTTGAAACTAGTCGAGCTTTGTATCTAACACCCCCAGCAGCCGTGGTTTCTTCCTTCTTCTTGAAGATCCATTTACAAGTAACAATCTTCCTCTCCTTAGGCCGTTTGACCAGTTCCCAAGTCAAATTCTTTGCAAGTGATTCCATCTCTTCACCCATTGCAGCGAGCCATTTAGCAGACTCACCACCTGAAACAGCTTCTTTGTATGTAGATGGTTCATTTGCAGATGGTTCCTCTTCCACCTCATCATCAACCTGTAATGCATAGGTTACCATATCCTCGAAACCTTACCTCAGTGGAGGCTTCACACCTGTCCTCCTAGCTCTATCAACAACAATGCTTCTCTGACGAGCTTCCGGATGAAACTCTGTAGTTTCAACAGTAGTACCTTCAGCAGTAGTATGTTGATCTTCTCCACCTTGGAGTTGTGATTCACTCTCATCGTGAGTGACTTGCAGCTCGACCTGTTTATCAATACTACAATTTTCTGCACCGATAGACTTCACAACAGAGTTAAGTATAGAATTTTCATCAAACACCACATTCCTAGTGAGTATAACTCTATTCTCAGAGGGTGACCATATTCTATATCCCTTAACTCCATCCCCGAAACCAACAAATATACCCTTCTTAACCCTTGGCTTTAATTTACCCTCACTCACATGATAGTAAGCAGTACAACCAAAAACTTTCAACAAGGAATATTCTGCAGGTTTATTAGACCAAACCTCGTAAGGTATCTTGCATTCAATGCCAGTGTGAGGTCCACGGTTGATCAAATAACATGCCGTGTTAACTACTTCTGCCCAAAAACTTCTAGCCAAACCAGCATGAGAGAGCATGCATCTTGCTCTCTCCAGTAATGTCTGATTCATGCGTTCTGCCACACCATTCTGCTGCGGTGTATGTCTGATGGTGTGGTGTCGAGCAATCCCTTCATCCTTGCAGAACTCATTGAACTCAGACGAACAGAACTCCAGACCATTATCAGTTCTCAATCGCTTGATCTTCTTTCCAGTCTGATTTTCTACCAAAGCTTTCCACTGCTTGAACCTCTTGAAAGCTTCACTTTTATGCTTCATCATAATCACCCAAGTCATCCTCGAGTAATCATCAATCATCGACACAAAGTACATGTGACCTCCATTAGATTCAACACGTGCCGGACCCCAACAATCCATATGAATGTAGTCAAGAGTCCCCTTGGTCTGATGAACACCCTTCTTTGGAAACTTGCTGCGATGAAGCTTCCCAAATACACAGTGTTCGCAGAATTCAAGACTCTGCACTTCATGTCCAGAAAGAAAATCACGCTTTGACATAATTTTCATCCCCCTTTCTCCCATATGACCAAGCCTCATATGCCATAGCTTTGTCATATCCTTGGTCGGAACCTCAGACGATGCAATATCAGCAAAACCTCTCACAGTAGAACCTCGCAGAATATACAAGGTGCCACGTTTCAATGCTGTCAGAACCATCTTCGAACCTTGACAGACATTCATAACTCCACCTTCACCTCTGAAGCTGAAACCCTTGCTGTCAAGAACACTCAAAGATATCAGATTCTTCGTCATCTGCAGAACATGCCTGACATTGCTCAAGGTGCAGAATACTCCATTATGCGTCCTTATCCTGATCGAGCCAATTCCAACCACCTTGCAGATAGCACTGTTGGCCATGGAAACGTTGCCTCCATCTATCTGCTCGTAAGTAGTGAAATACTCCCTGTTAGGACAGAGATGATATGACGCTCCAGAATCTAGAATCCACACATCATTTCTGTGTGACTGTTCATCTGCAACCAAGACCAGATCTTCTTCAGAATCCCCATCAGCTTCTGCCACAGTTGCAGAACCGTTTTCACTTTCTTTCGTGTCCTGCTTCTTCTTCTTCTTAGGGCAGTCATTCTTCCAATGACCCGGTTCTTTGTAGTAGTTGCAGATGTCTCCAGGCTTAGGACCTTTTGAACCTTTAAAGTTCGACTTCTTTCCAGATTTCTTATGTCCCTTATCCGTAACCGATAGCCCAGATGCCTGATTTTCTGTGGCAGAACCAGTAACAGTTGCATGTTGACGATCTTCTCTGATATGCAGAGCAGATCAAACATCTTCTAGAGACAAATCTTCTCTCCCAGTCATGAAAGACTCCACAAAATTTTCATAAGATTCAGGCAAAGAGAACAACAAAATTAAAGCAGCATCCTCGTCTTCTACTTTAACATCAACAGTACGCAAATCTAGCAAAATTTTATTTAAATTTTCCAGATGATCCCGATGGGGTGTTGTAATGCCCCGCCTTTTTATTAGCAAACTAGGCGTTATCGAACACGTTGTAATACAATCGGAGATAATAACATATTGAACGTTTAGTTAATTAATGAAAGTTTAATTTAATTAAAGAGGAGTTTTGGTTTAGGATAATAAGTTATTAAAGGAATCTCGATTAATATCTTAAAGGATATTAATATTTAAGTATATGTTTTATACTTAGGATATATATATATATATAATAAGTGTAACAATATGTTATAAAGTTTTGAAGAACTTATATATATGACATACATGGGAAGCTTACAACAATAAAGTTGTATGGTTAAAATTTTATATATATCTAATGAAGCATTATAAGTGATATATATAGTATTTGAACATCAAAGTTTAAAACTTTCAAACAGAATCCATACGGTTATTATATATAATTATGTTGCTGAAAATGTTACAATCAATATATGAACTACACGTATGATGTATATATGTACATACTTGTGAAATCTGCAAGTTGAATATTGAGATGAATAAGAGTGCACTCAAGTAAAGTGCATGCATGTAAATAACTAGTTAGTAAGTGAGGAAAACTAAGAAAATGGAACTCTTGCATTGAAATAATTACATAGATATGTTTGGGCAGTATAGTGTATGATAGAAAGCATAATAAAGATCTAAGCTAATTTACATAAAGCTGCAGCAGCATGTAACATAAGGAAAGAAGAAAACATTTCTATAAGTGTAAGTAATGATGAAAATAAGCACATGGGAGGAACAAAGCAGCACAGCTGCTTCAGTAAAAACTAAGCAGCCATGCTGCTGCAGAAGAGAGAATACAGCTCTTCATGCTGGTACTCTTCGGTTGAGTGAGGGAGAGAAGTCCCCCATCCATGCTTCCTTCCATGCCCTACAAATAATAGCAACAAGTCTATTAAACTAGCTTTCTAACACTTAAGTCTTAAGCTAACAATACCACATAGCATATAACTATAAAAAGGGGTGCAGGGCTGCCTTGTAATCGTTTAACACCCCACACACAAATCAACACTAAAAACAGTGCAGCAAATCCTATCTTTCACTCAAAAAGAAGAAGTAGTTAAAGTTGAGGTAATGAAATTAAACTCTAGCTATCCCTTCCATTTATATCTCTTATAGTTTTAACTTACAATTATAAACTACAAAACTACATTCTGCCCTCCTAATTAAACTATGAAAACAGAAGATATACAGAAAACAGAAGTAACAACTGCAGTTTTCAAACTTTTAAAACATTGATATAGTTTCAAATTACAGAAAATAAGACACAATCGTATGGTATTTCAGAGTTCAGTTTATATATATATATAGTTATGTTTTAAAATCCCAGTTTAAGGGCCATAACAGGAACTTAATATATATATTCATAGTTTTGAAACAATAAAACATAAACAGTAATAAAACAGAGCTCAGAGTCCAGAACATTGAAGATCAGAATGTTTAACATGCAGTAACATAAATATACATTAACACAAAAGAATGTAATTAGAAGCCCTAAATATACTTCCTTAAGATCAAGTTTTAAACGAAAAGAAAAGGGCAGCAGAAATTTAAAAGCCACGCGTTTTTTTCCTAACAATAACAAAATCTACAATAATCCACTCACCAGTAATTTAGCCCACGAAAACAGAGCATAATTTAAACTAAGTATATAGGGTGCTATTCCAGAAATGGAAATCTTCATCCCAACAGAAAACATCTAATTAATTAAAACATAAACTTAGCTTAATCTGAGGATTTCCTCTGTGAGAAAAGGATGAGCAGAAACACCAACTCCAACCAAACCACAGCAGTTCTTAAATCAAAGACTACGCCCCACCACCGAATCAACCGAACTAGTACCTTGTTACAGAATGGAAACAAAGAAAGGAAATCAAGTCAGAAATTACAGAATTCACCCAAACCCTTCCCAAATTGAATCTTAATTTAATTCTTTAGCATGCAGACACAGTTAAGGGCTTAGAAATTTAAAGCAGAAAGTTTGGAGCCATTTTACCTTCTGGAAAGAAATCAGAAACCAAAGCACCACTGTAAGAAATAGAGTCGAGAGCAGAGAGAGATAATGAATAATTGAAATCTGAAACTGGAAAGTAGATAGAGTTAGGTTCCAAACCAAAATCAAAATCAAACTTAAGATGTATAGATTTCAGAAATTGTAAACTTAATTGAAGCTAGAAGAGGGTGAGAGAAAGAGGGACTTTACCTTGAGGTCGCCAGCAAGGGGTGTCTGGTGAACTTCCTTCCGAAAGCCATGAAAGGCAGAAAGGAAACGGAGACAGGAAGCGAGAGAACTTCTGGGAGAGAGTTCAGTCGAGAGAGTAGAGGCAGAAAGTGAGAAAGGAGATAGAAAACAGAGAGAGTAGAGAAGGGGCGAGGAAGAGGAAAGAAGGTGTGTTGTGTCTGGGAAGAAAGAGTGAAGTGAATTAGGGTTAGAAAGGGGTAGGGTTTTTCTAGTCATGGGCCGGGTTTTGGGCCGGGTTACGGGCCGGATAGAATAAAGTTTTGGGCTGAGTTTGGGCAAAATACTGGGCTAATGAATTAAATTAGTTGATGGGCCGAGAATAAAATGATTGGGCCGAAACTATTTGTTTTATGGGCCGAAAATAAATTAGGATTGGACCATAATTAATATAATGGGCCTAGTTTATTAATCTTAAGTTAATTGATACTTAAACTAATTAAATTAATTAGTAAGCTCACTTAATTAATTTAAATGGATTAGTTTAACATGTAATAAGTTAAGACTTAATTAAATTTAGCCAATCATTTTAATTAAGGTTGAGCTAAATCAATTAGAAATATTAATAATGGAAGAAGGGATAGTAAGATATTTACACCATAAGAATTAATATTTAAAGAATATAATTGAGATAATTAAAGCCTAGGTATTAAATCAAAGAAGATCCAATTTATTTAATTGGGTTCTAAATTAAGAGAGAGACTATCTCTACTTCTATTAAGGATTTATTGAAAGTAGTAATATGCTAAGGTTATGTAAAGAATTAAATAAATAGAACTTATAATATTAATTGAATAATTAATTATTGAGAATTAATTATTTCATTAAGTGTTAATACACTTATCGCACTTAAAGGCAATTACCGGATAATTGAATCGATGATTCAACACATTAAGTAATATTGATCTGAAGTATCAATATCTAAATTAACGGATCGAAACAAGAACCGAGAATAATATATATATTCTTACAATTAAATGTTTCAAATGCACTAAGGGCATTTTAACTTATACGAACTTTTCTAAAGGTTCTTACGAGAAATCTACCTCGCGTTTCGAGACCAAAGCAAATACAAACCGAAGTTATCCAAGTAGGCTTTCTATTACAAATAAAATTATGTGTGCACGTATACTAATTATGTTGCATTCGAAATGATTTCAAATTGAGAAAATATGTTTCAAAGTGTTGTCTTGCCGAAATGATTTATGTTTTGTATAAATGCCTATCTGATTAAGGGTACCTGGTGTAAGGATCCTGGATTCCTGGTTTAAGGATATGAAGAATTTAAATCGAATTCGGGTTCCAGTGGGTGGTGTAACCTACTCGAACTAAATGTGCACAAGTAACCGTGAGTCATCGATCGGGTTGGCCGGTTAAGTGGACCGTGAGTCATCGATCGGGTTGGCCGGTTCGGTACCATAAATAAATTACAGATATGGCAGTATACTAAAGAAATTAGACAGCTGTCGAACTTAGGATCTTTCACAAATGAATTTAGTGAACGTAGGTGCTTCTAAAGACAAAATCCCTATGTTTCACTCTTACGGCATTGACAATTATATATGTATGTATGCGATTTGGCATGTGCCTACTGAGTACGTTCGTACTCAGCCCTGCATGTATTTATAAATGTGCAGGTTGAGACATGATGATGGGAGATGCTATGGCGGGCTTGTCGGTCTTTAAATTAAATCTTGGGTGTCTACGTGTCTTCATACACGTAGACTTAATTCGATCCTCATTCCGCTGCGAGAGTTTCTATCAGTTTTTGTTTGGCGAAGTTGCCAAATATGTAAATTAAATCCTTGTATGACTAAACTCAGTTATGGAATTTCCTTTCGGTTCAGTCAAAGCTTTCAGTATTCCACCTTTTCCATTATTTATTTATCCGTTAGTCGCGCGCCCGGACTCTGCCGGGGAGGGCGGAGGTCGGGGCGTGACAGGTGTGCCTTCCTGCATGCGTAATCGGAACAGACGTTGCTTCAGGAGCAACTTATTAGTTAGAGACTTCGTCATGTATAAACTCTCCAACTTCGACCAGAGGGCAGCAGCAGTCTCCTGATCAGCAACTTCGATGATAACATCGTCAGACAAGCACAATATGATTGTCGAATGGGCCTTTTCTTCTAGGGTACACCACTCTTCATCTTTCATGTCTGCAGATTTCGGTTTTCCAGATAGCGGCGCCCACAAGCCCTGCTGCTTTAGTAACGACCGCATCTTGATCTGCCATAAACCAAAGCTATTTCTCCCGTTGAATTTGTCAACCTTCACGTTTAGAGCAGACGACATCTCCGATTTTACTCAAGGAAACTCTAACAGCACGGAATTTTGAATCCTGATCGAAAGACCAGGCTCTGATACCAGTTTGTTGTAACGGAATAGGATAATTGAGTGATCGAGAACAAACAGAAACGTAAAGAGACAAAGATTTACGTGGTTCACCAATGTTGTGTTGGCTACGTCCAGCGAGACCCCCGTTTGCATAGCGGCAAACCAGATTCAAGGCATACTAACAAGTTTAATGTTGTTTCAGAAATTTGGATTAAATGATGATTATACATCATGTTGTTTAAAAGATTGGTTTGGAAATCTTACCATATGATGTTCTAAATTGAGTTTATAAGAGCTAGAAGAAAATGATATTTCTATTTCTGAATTTGTATATAGATGGTGTTTTGAGATTCGATAAAAAGAAAATAACATTCAACCTTAAAAATTGGGATTCAAGTATATTTTCTAAATGAAGCATGCTAATGACATTGTTGAAATGAAGTTGTTTCATACCATTGATACAAAAATGTAATATACTAAGGAAAATCAGAGCTTTTAAGTATTTATGTTACCTTAAAGAACTGTTATGTTCCTAATTTGAGATGTTGACTTTCTACTGGAATGATGACAGCACTATTATGTTCTTGCTTTGAGATGTTGACTTTCTACTAAAATGATTACATGACCCTCTTGATGTTTCTATCAAAAATTTTATAAGTGTCGCTTACAAATTTTTGTTTCTCAAAAGTGTGTGGAATAGAGGTGGATTATCATAAGTATATATAGAGTGGGAAAATTAGAACTCAAGGTACAATGCATATTTGATTTGTTTTGAGGGCATGGGTCTTGTGGAATGATTTCAAGGCTTAGTAATAGGTCCTCATTTCTAATCCCAGATTTTTTGTTTGACGATAACTTTAATTTGTAATTTACGATATTTAAAACATGCCTCTATCTATATTAACCTATCTCTTTTTCTTATGTGGAACGAAGATCATTTTCTTATGCAGAGGTAGGGGTGGCAGCATGATTTCCCTATCCCTTTTCTGTATTCTTTTTCTATCTCCACAAGCCCAATGCTCATTCTAAAATATCATATTCTTCTTTTCTAACATGTAAATTGTACTATAAGTTCTTGTTGTATTTTTTTTTTTAATTTTTTTATTGTAGTACTATTGTACAAGAAGTTTGTGCATCAAATGTACATGTTACTAAAAAATTGGGTTTTGAAATCTGCATCGATTAAACAAATTTCCCTCTCCTTTTGGGCTCATTTTATTTCGGTCAGTGTGTATGAATTCCTTGTACAATAAATATATGTTTTAGTTTATTTATTTAGTTACCTATTATGATGTAACTGAATCATCTTTTATATATGGATGTATATATACACATTTGTATTACACATGATTGTGTTATCTTAGATTGCTTTTATAATATGAATTGCTCTTACTGTATAGATTCACACACACATATACTTATATATTCTTTTATCAATATTAAAACAATGTTATATAATAATAATTTGTAATGTAAATAATCAACGATATAGTAAATAATAGTCATCGACCAAATATTGATAAATCGAAATAACTTATTTTACTAAAGATGAGTATTAAAATTAAAATAGTTTCAAATAATTCTTGGCATATGAGAGTTAACACTATCAATTTGCTAAAAGATATTCTAATTAGAGATGAAATTTATTCCAACAAGATTTTAATACATAATGTTTAGTCTCATTTTGTTCGTCTAAACTTAGGTTTTCCGTAGCTTTATTCGTATTATTTTCCCTCGTTCCGTGATGTTTTGGCCCGATTTATGTTTCATTTTATGTCTCAGGATCATTGGCCTAAACGAGCATCGAAGTTGGAAAAGGAACGAGGAAGAATCGAAAAACGAGAAAAAAATGAAGACAAGTGCCGAGGCACTAGTCAGCGATCGCGTGACACTCCGCGGCCGCTGACTAGGCCATACGCGCGCAAGCGACGAGCCAGCAACCGCGGACGCACGCCAGAGCAAGTCAGCGGGTAACTCGAGGCTGTTCCAACGGCCCGCGGATAGCACGGAACAACCTGGTCAGCCACCGCTGACCCTTAAGCGGTCGCTGACTTGACCTTCGCCTTTATATGCTCGACGTGATTTTCATTATGGACACACGACTTTCGACCGGACTCTCATCTCCAGTTTCACATGACACTTTAGACTATTTTTCAAGCACTTTTCCGTATATTTTCCTTTCATAGATTAGCTCGTCTCGACCTCGATTCGAGAGTCGAGACCTAAATAGTTCTTCACATTGTTTTTTGTCTTCAAGATTAGCCGATTACAACATTCGTAGTTCGTTTTCAAATTTCTTTCGTTGTGAATTCAAAGACCGTTTGCAGTTCTTAATTCAAATTTCATTCTGTAATTCTTTTGCATTCAATTTCAAAGTTAGTACTTTTCTTACTTTTCTTAGATTAGATTTATTTCATATTCTTAGATTAGATTTAAATTGCGCTTCTTATTTACATTCTTTGCCTAGATATAATACTTCAAATCAATTCCTTTTTATTGCTTTCCGTTTTATGAACAAAGATTCAAATTGCCCTGTTAAGTCTTCCTTGAGAATACGACTAGGGTCAACTTATTAATCTATAACGAACTCGTACTCTTGCGAGCAATTTAATAAAATAAATTGAAGGTATATCGGCTGGAAATATTCCTCGTACCCGTTACCGAGTCCCTTTATCGGACAGTGAGTCTGTAGTATCCCGAAATACTGTAGCAGTAATTAGAGTTTGATTAAATATTAATTAGGGCATTGCATCCTTAAGAAATAATATTTATGAGATTAAGAAGAGCTTGAAAAAAATTTATTATATAATTTAGAAGAAAGAATTATAAGTATTTAGTTAAGAAAGAAAATGAAATTTATTAATTCCATATTAATAATAAAAGAAAGGGGTTTGAGGCAGAATAAATTCAGATGAAGCATACCCCTCATATGAAATTTTTTTTATCTATTAGATAATATAGAAAAATGGAATTTGAAATTTCATTAAGTCAGTAAACAGCCGATACAGAGAATAATAATTAATTATTGCAATTTTAACAATAATTAAATAAGCTTTCGTTTAAAATTCAGTTTGAGAATTCGACAGTTGTAGTAATATCTACAAGTTATGACTAATTTTATATATATATAGAAGAGATTATTATGAAGATTTTATTAGAACAATATTATCTTAAAAAGAATTTATTCAGTTAAATTTATTCAGTATTTTAAAGTTTGAATAAGCTATTCAAACGAACTCAAAACCACGAACGGTCTGAACCAATGAATTCTATGGGTTGAGACGAATCATTCAGTATCAATATCTCGAAACCCGAAAAACGAAGAATCGAGAAGCTTCTAGAAGCCCCTAGAGAAATGTGGAAAATTAGAGAAATTAATTATTAAACTAGAAATATCACTTAACTTAACTTATAATTAAGAATTTCAACTACTATTCATCATCTTCTAACATCTCCACCCTAATTTTCGTCACTATTCACACACTAAAAAATTTTTTCTTCAAATCTCAAGAATTAAGCCAAAAATCAATACCAAATTCTGAGAAAATCATCTAATCAAGGTAAATATCCAATTTCTTCATGTTTTAGCTTGAAAAATGATGAAGAATTCCCTCTTTTAAAGCATGAAAATTTCGTGGCCTATAGCTTGTTCATGTATGGTTTTGATTTTTAATTATGTTGTAGTAAATGGATAGAAATGCATGCTTTAAACAAGAATATGCAAAGAATTCCAACAAATTATGGTTAATTTGATTTTCCCTAAAATCTCTACATGAACCCTAATTGGAATTATTAGAATTTGTGTGAATTTTCTTGAATGGAGCATGAATAAGTATCATTAGACATCAATAAACATGATTAGAACAAGAAATTAAATCAAAATCAAACTTTATAATCTTCACTATAAGGGCCGAATCCTTCACCATATATATTCTATGAGATTTTGATTTTATTTGTTTAAATTGATTTCATATTTGAGTTTATTGGCATGAATAATGTCTAGAATAATTTATTTAGAATTTTTCAAGCATTAGGAATGAACTTTCAAAATTTAGTTAGTTTATGGAGTTTCTAAGTTTACATGTATGTTGATGTTATTTAGATTGAGTGATGATGCATTGGAGTTTATTAAGCAATACTAAGCATGGTTAAATCAATAGATTAAAGATAGAATCATTCTTACTTTAAGATCTTTAATTTTCAAGAAAAAGGGCATGATTAAAACTTATATATAGAGATTTTATTTGGTTGATTTAATGTGATATTTGAGATAAGGAAGGAATATAATGGCTAATGTGAATTTATTGGATTTTATTAGCCAAGTATGTAAAACTTAGAATTTGTTAGTTTAGTAGGTAAAGAAGGAAGTATTATAATTATATAAGTTAATTAAGGTTCAAGAGTAGATAATGATTTATAAGTACTAATAGTTGAATAATCAAGCTTGATTGATATTAATAAGATAATTATGCATAAGTTGGTATTTTGACATAAACCAAGAATATGCATACTTACTAAGTATAAGGTTAAATATTATAGATAAGCTTATAAATAAGCTTAAAATACATATTTGAGTATATTTATAAAGTTAAGAATAATTAAATCAGTTAAGGATGCAATGACCCGAGAGAAGGTCAAAACCCCTAGCAACCCAAGTTGAGATGATAGACTATATTCAAGGAAGTATAATTGAGAAGTAGTGAAATAATATTCTCTTTTCTAATATACTCCATATTTATATATTTAAGGTGCAAGCGGAGTAGAGAGAAAGAGAACGGAGCTGAAGGAAGAAGAACTGAGATTTTCAGACTAAGCTGTTAGTGAGGTGGACATTTCTTAACTAAAATGTGCATACTATTATGTAATATTTTAATATGCATATTATTTGAAAGATTGTGTGACTTGCCTGTTTTAAACACGTTGCATGATGCCTATCTACGAGAGAATTACGGCGTCGGCCCTATGTTGGACGAGCTGCCAGTAAGGGTTTGTGTACACATTTATGGCCGTGAGTCAGCGAGCGGGTTGGCCGGTCATAGTGTTGAAGGGCCTACCTTTCAACACAAGAGTGCGTAGATATGGTGTATTTAGATGCATTGTCAGCAGACACAAGTCATGATTAGATTAAGATACAGCATGAGCATGAAAATTTTTAAAAGAACAAAACATACACAGGTTATTTCTTTTAAAATTAAAACCCTGTGTATTGCTTTAGTTGGCAAGTCATAAAAGCATGTTTTAAATATTTTTGGCAATGTGCCCACTGAGTGCATATAGTACTCATGCCCTGCATATAGTTGTCGTTGAAACTTGTATCGTACATATCATCTTCAGTTGGTTTGGATGTTCCTAACCATTTGTGATATATGTTTTGAATTATTATATCCTGCTTTGGGTTTTCTGTTTGTCCGGAATTAACCTACTTACAAAGGAGACGCTGCCCAAATTATTATGAAAATCGATACCTCTTTTACCCCGATTCGTTTCCTTTTTGGATTCGTTCACTTATTAATTATATCCTTGATACTGCGTCACTTAATTGTCATCCAATCTTCTTCATAGTTGATATTAATCAAAGTGTAATTAATTAAGAGTTAAGTTCATTCCTTCAGTAAACGTAGTCGCGATCCGTTTACTTAGCTAATACAATAGTTAAGTAGGCGGGTCGTGACAGGGTCTGATCTAAACAACGCCACGTACTGAAAGTTTAAAATAAGTTGAAACAAATTTTGGTGCCGTTGCCGGGGAAGATTTTAGGCGATTTAATTCATTGTTCTTTTTCTTTTTCTTTTTATTTTTTCCTTTTATTTATTTTATTTACTATGTTTACTTTCTTCTTCTATATTGTGGTACGCGTGAGTTTTTGTCGAGTGTTGTTTATGCAAGATCGCCGCAGTGCTAAGAAGCCATTGACGCCCTTCATTGATAACATAAGCCGGACACGTGTTATCTTAGCCTCCGTAGAAGAAGACATTGGGTACATTGATGAATTTTTGCTTCCGCGTTTATTCGAAGAGATGGCCAATGAGAGAGCGGACGCGAGGCCGCGTTATATGGGCAATTTCACTAGGCCCAAGTTCGGGATAACTGCTACTTCAGCCATCGTCCTCGACACCGCAGTCCAAAACTATGAGTTGAAGCCACACCATCAATCACTACTTCCGACGTACCATGGACTCCCGAGTGAAGACGCTTTGACGTTCATCCGAGAATATTGCACGGTGGTGCAGACTTTCTCGCTTCACTCTCTGATGGAGGATCAACTCAAGTTGAAGTGTTTCCCTTACACATTGAAGGATAGAGCCAAATCTTGGTTCTTATCTCTTCCATCCGGAACACTCACCACTTGGGGATCTGCTTATGAGAAATTCATGTTGAAGTACTATCCGCATCACAAAACTCAAGCGGTACGTACTAAAATAATGAATTTCGCACAAGCACACGACGAGCCATTCCATGAGGCGTGGGAGAGATTTCAAGAGCTACTTCAACAGTGTCCTCACCATCAAATGACACCGGAGATGCTCTGTCAATTTTTCTATGATGGTTTGCTCCAGACCACTCAATTCATGGTGGACAGTTCGGCAGGAGGAAATATTGCAGTCAAGATAGCGGGGGAGATGAACGAGATCTTCGAGACCCTAGCTGCAAGTTCGCATCAGAAATCCACACGCCCGAGACGAATGGAAGCCAGCGCAGTGACTACGAGCCCCGATCTCAAGAAACAAATGGCGGATATGATGAGGGAGTTACAAGAATTGAAGATGAATAGACCCCTACCACCATCCGTTCAACAAAATGCACCTGAGCCATGCGGTATTTGTGATGATTTTGGCCACACGGTGGACGTTTGTCAACACATGGGAGAGATGACGGCCGAGGGCAAAGCAGAGGTCTATGCCGCTCAGGAATTCACGCCGCAACCTCCCCCTCAACAAAATAATTGGAGAAATCCAAATACGGGGTGGAAGCCGCAAGCTCAAGGAGGCCATAATTTCCAAAACCGACGCCCTCCTAATCCAAACTTTCAACCTCAATATCAATGTCAGCAGTAGTCATATTATCCTTCACCGCCACAACAATAGTTCTATCCACCACCGATGCCGCAATATCCACCTGCTCCTCCTCAAAAATTATCAATTGAGGATAATTTTGCCGCGTTCATACAAGAAAGCAAGAAGGTTCGAGAGGCTCAAGATGCCTCCATTAAACGCCTTGAGACGGCTATAGGGCAGATTTCTGGTGCTGTCAATCAATTGCAGCAAGGCCAACAAACGGGCAAAATTCCTACCCAAGGCCAACAACCCCATCAAGTGCAAGCCGTGTCCGTTCTAAGGGATGGTAAGGTGGTGGATAAGAAGATGGAGATGAGATTTTGTTATAAGATCGACACGATGGATAAATTACCACCCGAAGTGGAAAAAGAGCACTCCTACGAGGAGCTCCATAAGGCGGTCGATCCATATATCCCGCCTATTCCTTATCCCCGTAAGTTAAGGAAAGACCAAAGCGACCAGCAGATCGCGGACCTTTACGAGTTACTATCAAAAGTAACGGTGAACGTCCCACTTCTCAAGATGATCAAAGATATTCCATCTTACGTCAAATTTTTCAAAGAAGTAACATCAACAAAGAAGAGACTTGATGATCAAGAGTTGGTGACTATTTCCGAGGTAGCAAGCACAATCATGCAAAAGTCTTTACCTCCTAAACGACACGATCCAAGTAGCTTCGTTATTGATATCATGTTAGGTAATGGTAAGGTAGCTTCTGGCATGTTAGATTTAGGAGCGGGAATCAATCTTATGTCGTATTCTATTTTAAAACAACTTGGTCTAGGAGATTTAAAACCTACTAGTATGAGTTTACAATTAGCGGATAGATCGATTCGTCATCCTAAAGGAATAATTGAGGATGTGCTTATTCAAATTGGTCCATTAATCGTTCCCATTGATTTTGTTGTTCTTGAGATAGGGGATGTGCATGAGAATGGAGTTGAGCATACACTACTCATTGGACGACCTTTTATGGCTACCACGAATACCATCATAGATGTCAAAAATAGTACCATTACAATGTCTGTCCTTGAGGAGGAAGTATCATTCTCCACACAACAAGACCAACCCACGACCTCGGTTGACTTAATCGATGCATGTTCTATTAAATTCACTAATCCATTGTTTGAGGAATCTACGTTACATGATTTTAGTGAGATAAAGAAAGTCACCCAAGATTACGACAAAACCAAACATAAAGAGATCGATCGTGTGATGGTACTTGAAGGAGTACAAGACACTAAACGAAATTGGATTCGTCCAAGTAAACATCCTACACTGAAACCGAGGCATCCAAACACCGTTCCTTGTCACGCTCATTCACCCACTTATGCGGGAGCCCTTATGCGTCCAATCATCAAATCCGTAACGCCTCCCGATAAGATCAAACCCCCTAAGAGAGGGTGGCTCATTCTCTGGAAAATCCCACCATCAAAGGGTGATATACCACATTTAAAGAAGGAGAAGACACCATTTAAAATAAATTGGCATCGGGTGAGATCTTACATCGAGAATGACTCCATGCCCGAAGTTGTGGAGTCGAACCCCAATTCTTACGCTCCCGGTTGATTGAGCGGTCTCGTCAAGCTAATGACGTAAAATAAAGCGCTTCGTGGGAGGCAATCCACGCTCGTTTTTCCCATTTTTCATTCTTTATTTTTATTTTATTTAAGTTGATTTTGAGTCTTTTATTTATTTTTGTTATTTTTCTATGTTCGTAGGTATCATCGAGTTGGGAGAAAACCGAGTCGAACGCAATTCGCGGATGAAAATAGGATGAATTTGACGAGGGCAAAGTCAGTGACCGCGGCACACTCAGCGGCCGCTGACCTCGTGCACCCCTTTCGCGCCAGCGCCAGCGGCTATGCACCACGCCGAGTCAGTGGTCGCTAACTACTCAGCGGTCGCTGACTACTCAGCGGCCGCTGACCTATGTTTCGTAAAATTCCTCCCAACTCAGCTCACAATTTACGTAAGTTCACTCAATGACCGTTGACTTGTCAGCGGCCGCTGAGTTGGCCGAAACATACCTACTTTTACCCCTCTCTCCTTATTTCTTCCACTTTTTCCCCATTCTTCATCCCCAATTTTCCCAAACCCTAACCCTCCTCAATCCTAATTCTCCAATTACTCCTTCCATACTTCATAATTTCATCCAATTCTTTGGGTTCACCATTACTTTTCCATCCTCTACCATTCTATTTGAGCAAATTTTCTTTTCATTCACAAATTCAACCCAAACCCCAAACCCTCATTCCATCTCTACTTTTGCACACCAAGTGTTTGTTAATAGTCCAATGGGGAGAAAAAGGTCTAAGACTAGTGAAGTGGGGCAATCTAGCCACCAAGGTGACGGCGACGAGGAATTTCATCCTGTTCGTGACCAAATCCCAACTTCTAGTGCCCCGTTTCCAATTTATACCAATCAAGAGGGTACACTCTATACTCGTTTTATTTCTCTTGATCTCACAATTCCACGTACCTTAGATTGGGATCTTATGTCTAGCTTAGGCATTACCTCTAAATTAACTCGCTATTTGAAGAACATTGGTTTGGATAAATATGCTAGACTAGAAATTGATGGCTATAGGGAACTAAGATTTGAATATCTCACTACTTTTGATGTTGCTGCTGATTTTAAATCATTTAAATTCCGTTATCGAGGTATTTCTCATACTATTACCACTGCCATGATGAAATCCATCTTTGGATTTCCTACCTTGGCGCCCCATCGGGTGCCCCCTGAATTTAATCCGAATCTAGTGTGGTTTGAGCTTACAGGTTTTCATAATTGGGCATCGGGAGGGATGTCCAGTGGCTTTCTTCGGGACCCCGAGATCGGCGTCCTCCACAAGTTCATTGCCTACTCCATCTCGGGCAATGAACAAGCCAACAAAGTGAACACAGTGAAGTGCTTCCTACTCCATTGTGCTATCAACAAGATGAAGATTTGTCCGTCTTCCTTCATATTCGAGGCCATCCAGTCGATTCAACGGCGGAAGCGGGCCCATGCCTCCCTTCTACATCTTGCTACCCCACTAGCCTTGCACATCTAGCTCATCGGTACAAATGGCCCTCCCAACCATGAGCCACTCCTCACAAAGTACATCGACATCAATGAATTGTGGAGTGCGCCATTCGCCCTTTCTCGCACCGAGTTAGTACCACAAGAGCGGAGGAATTGTGTGCGGCGCTATCTAAAAGCCCAAGTCGCATCCCGAGCATCTAATGCATCCGAAGAACCAGGAGATGCACATATGGAGGATGATGAGGAAGTTCAATCCGAGCATGAGGAGGACAAGCAAGCCGAGGATGAGGCCGACGCCGCTTGGCTTGGATATGACCACGTGGACACCGCCGAAAGATCCGAATGGGGTACCCAACCTCAATGGGGTACCCGGTCACAATGGGGCGGACAATCTCAGTGGGGTGCCCAATATCAATGGAGAACCCAACCTCAATGGAACCCTTAATGGGAGCAGTTCACTTCCGAGATCACCACGGGGATACGTGAGATGCGATCTGACATCCGGGACCTCCATACTCGCCTCGACACACATCAACAACAGTGGGAGGCTCAGAACCAGGCGATGGAGGAGCAAACCCGACTACTCCGGGAGATGCAACAACAATGGTCCTCTTGGACCCTTGGCGGTGTACCCACTTATCCTCCTCCCGACCAACAGTGAGCCTTGGTCTCACTGTTGAGGTACCTTTATTGCTTTCTTTTCCTTTTCGTGTGAGTGTTTTTTCGGTTAACTTTTGTTTTTCCCTTTGTTTCTTAGTTTATATTTGCAGGTTTTCTTTCCGTTTGCTGTCCCGAATGCCTCATATCAGGGACGTTTCGCTATCCCTACTTTTTAGATCTTTACTTTCCGCAATGAGGGCATTGCTCTATTTTTGTAGGAGGGGGAGGGGTGTCTTTTTATGCGTGCATTCGTCGTTTTATTTTCGTGTCTTGTGAGCATGTAAAATTTTGATTCTTTTTGAGCTACTTGGTCTTTATACATCGTGGGTGAACCGAAGCATGTTTCATGTTTGAGATGAGATATGATTTGAATTCCTTGATTGATTGGATTTGATTTATATTTTGAAACGTAGATGAACTAAGAAAGTGTAGAACATTATGACCGAATTGTAGATCTTAGTAGAATGATTAAAATAGTGACGCATGATGATATAAATTGATTGATTCAAATTTGCTAGTTGTTTATGACCACTTGTTGCGTATCCGTGTTTTATTAAATGAACTTTGTCAAGAGGTCTCTGCTCCTATGGGAACCATGAGCACGGAAAACCGCGTGAGGATACATTAGAGAACCCCTAATTGTTCACACATCGCGACAATGACCATATAACTTGACATCGTTCTAAGTAATTATCTTAAAAGTTCTTAAAATATAGGAATACAAAAAGGATTCTACCCCACTCTCTTAAATCAATAATACAAATTTATAAAAGAGATGGGTATGGGAAACCACATCGGGAAAACCCGATCATTCGGAGTACTCACCCAGTGAATATTGTCCTAAATATTCCTCATGTTGAAAGAAAGTAAAGAAAAGAAAAAGATACGCTATTTAAGATGGATAAAAACTCTAGCCGATTATGTGATCTCAATAACATCTTGTACATCATTATTTTACGTTGTTCGAATCGATTATAATCTAGTCTAGATGGTCTACTTCTTCTATGTTCTCTATGTGACATGACGTGATGATATGAAGATCAATTTTGAAATGATTTGAAGTCTTGTCAAGAACACATACCGTGATTTGAATTCTCCCCTAGCGATAGTTTACACTAAGTTATGCTTGAGGACAAGCAAATTTTTGTGTGTGGAGGGGTTGTTTAGTCTCATTTTGTTCGTCTAAACTTAGGTTTTCCGTAGCTTTATTCGTATTATTTTCCCTTGTTACGTGATGTTTTGGCCCGATTTATGTTTCATTTTATGTCTCAGGATCATTGGCCTAAACGAGCATCGAAGTTGGAAAAGGAACGAGGAAGAATCGAAAAACGAGAAGAAAATGAAGACAAGTGCCGAGGCACTAGTCAGCGGTCGTGTGACACTCCGCGGCCGCTGACTGGGCCATACGCGGCAGCGACAAGCCAGCGCCCGAGCTAGCAACCGCGGACTCACACAAGAGCAAGTCAGCGGTCGCTGACCTTGCTTAGCGGCCGCTGACTTAGCGGGTAACTCGGGGCCGTTCCAATGGCCCGCGGATGGCACGGAACAACTTGGTCAGCGACCGCTGACCCTTAAGTGGTCGCTGACTTGACCTTCGCCTATATATGCTTGGCGTGATTTTCATTATGGACACACGACTTTCGACCGGACTCTCATCTCCAGTTTCACACGACACTTTAGACTATTTTTCAAGCACTTTTCCGTATATTTTCCTTTCATAGATTAGCTCGTCTCGACCTCGATCCGAGAGTCGAGACCTAAATAGTTCTTCACATTTTTTTTCGTCTTCAAGATTAGCCGATTACAACATTCGTAGTTCGTTTTCAGATTTCTTTCGTTGTGAATTCAAAGACCGTTTCCAGTTCTTAATTCATATTTCATTTCGTAATTCTTTTGCATTCAATTTCAAAGTTAGTACTTTTCTTAGATTAGATTTATTTCATATTCTTAGATTAGATTTAAATTGCGCTTCTTATTTACATTCTTTGCCTAGATATAATACTTCAAATCAATTCCTTTTTATTGCTTTCCGTTTTATGAACAAAGATTCAAATTGCCCTGTTAAGTCATCCTTGAGAATACGACTAGGGTCAACTTATTAATCTATAACGAACTCGTTCTCTTGCGAGCAATTTAATAAAATAAATTGAAGGTATATCGGCTGAAAATATTCCTCGTACCCGTTACTGAGTCCCTTTATCGGACAGTGGGTCTGGTCTAAACAACGCCACGTACTGAAAGTTTAAAATAAGTTGAAACACATAATAATTCTACTATCAAAAGAACGAGTTATTACGGTAAATCAACTTGGAATCAAAACAAATACTTCACAATAAGACCGATTGTTGGGAACCTCGGGTTATATTATTGATGATGGATATCGAAACACACAATTAAATTTTACTTAAGTACTTTACCTATAACAGAACATAGTGTGTTCTGTGTAAGGAGTTGATTTGTATTGTAAATATATTAAGATTTGTATTAAGATCTGTCTATAAGAGATCAACTTAGACTTAAGTTTTAATTCTTAGTTATTATACATATCACAATGTAAAGGAAAAGAATGTGAGTCACGTTCTGGAACTATCAGAATCTGTACTGGACTTGGAATAGTTAAAATGTTGAATTGTAAAGAACCAGAACATGAGTCATGGTCTGTATCCATAGAGCATCTATCTTAGACTAGTTCTGGAGGACTTTCAAGAAAAAATGGATGAGTCATTCCAGATATGACACAAGAACGTAGTAAACGTTCTGTCCAGATACTATCTACCAGACATATCCAAATCACGAAAGGTGATTTAACAGATTAAGGAATGATCTGTTCAACACACATAACTTGAGGCGTTTTGTGAGATGCTTAAAAAACAGATGGTCTACCTAAATGGGTCATCTGTCTCTTAGTACTAGGAACTGTAGCCATACTATAAATAGTAACAAAGGACGCAAGGCTGACAAGGAGTACAATTCAACGGCTAGTTCATGTGATAAAGCTCTCCAATGGCTAGTTCGAAGAATCATACACTATAAATACACCACAAGGGATTCGACAACAACTACGGATTCTCAAGCGATCAAACTCTGCAGAAATTCAAGCTCTCAAGTGTTCAAAGGATTCAACGCTCTCATACACATCACTTAGCTATTTTTCTGTTATCTAGAATCTCAAATCTTAGCAACACGTAGATTTATCTAAAGCTAGATCTCTCACCTCACTTAGATCTAAATTGTATTTATGATACAAGCACCATAATTTTAGTTCTATCTTCCTATAGCCTCAAGCTTAAGGAAGAACTCTTATCTTTGTAAAACCCAGCAAGTGATAAGTCACGACTTACTTCGTGCACTACACAGGTCAAGTTAGGAATTTGTTGTAGTGACTGGTTCTTTGCCAGTCTAAATAAGCGAGGAGATATATTTAAAAGTTAGTGAATTTGTTGGTCCCGAAAGAGCTAGGTTTGGTGTATTATTAGGAGGGGGAGGGGAATACACCAAATACAAACTTTTCTAGTTCACTTGACATTTTAATCCAAGAGTTAAAAGTCTTCTTATGAAAAGAATGACTTTTCAGATGGCTATATTCCACTAATCTGTTGGTATTGGGACAACATCTCCTTGAGCATCTACAGCTTTTGGGACTGACCATCCTCGTTCTACTGACAACACACTCTCCTATCAATTGACTTTATATGCGCTCGTATTCTAGTCTTCCAGTAGGAGTAATTTGACCCATCCAAAATTGGTGGCCGAAGCACCCCAACACTGTTTGGATCCATGTTGGATCAACAGTTGAGATACCCCGATGATGATCTCACTCAATGTGTCGCGTGTACCCTCTGATACCACATGAAATTGTATCTCAACTCAATAATAATGTTGTGACAGTGACGATCCCGTTTTTCATGCTCTATTGGTAGTTGGGAAGAGTCTTGGGCAAGTCAAGCCACATTCCATGAAAGAGGCAAATTCCAGGAGTTGTAACACCTTGAGCAAGGAACATCTGTGCTAAAGACAATGTACCGTGCGGGATCTGGACCTGACATTTCAAAGCTAGAAGGTGAGGTTTCTTGAGCAACACATTGGGCAAGCCGTTTGGAGACTCTATGTGCCCAAGATGGAGTACCTAGCGAACGAGGAGTTGAAAATGAAAGATTTGACGAGATCTTTGAAGGAGCGGATGCAGATTCTACCCGCGGAGCGCAAACAAGGAAATATATATTTCTCTTATCTCGCCAGAGCTACATAAGAAAAGAATCAAGGTGGTCAACTACTGGAGATACTAGGTATCCACTAAATAAGGAAAGAATATCTTTCATACAAACCCTTGCCATCACCAAGACGATGCACAAGTCAAAACCTTGAGCAAGACAGCGAGGAGAACGTTTGTCGAGAATACTTTATGACATGTGGAGAAGCTGAACATCCTCGTTCTGCTGAAAACACACTCTCCTATCAATTGACTTTATATGCGCTCACATTCTAGTCTTCCAGTAGGAGTAATTTGACCCATCCAAAATTGGTGGCCGAAGCACCCCAACGCTGTTTGGATCCATGTTGGATCAGCAGTTGAGATACCCCGATGATGTCAGGATCTTCCGCACCTTGCCCAAGGACATGGTCAAGACATGCGTCGTATGTACCTTGTCCAAGGACATGGTCAAGACATGCGTCGTATGCACCTTGCCTTCCAACTTGCCAGAATTGCTTTTACTTCTGCTCCAAACATCATCGGCCTGGCCCATAACCCACTCCAGCTTCTATAGAAAGGCTTGGTCGCAGTAGTAGTCAGCATGAGAGCATAACGTGAAGTACGTGGAGGAGAGCCGCTGCTGCACGAACCACTCATACTCTTCGTTCTTTTTCTTAGTGTATTACAAGATTGATGTTTTGAGAGTCTACGAGAGGAAGAAATGAAGCCTTCGAGCACCTTTTATTTTCTTGTATTTATTTGCCTTGGCCAGGGTTGGTCCTGCCATGGATTGTTTTTCTTTCTCTATTTAATTCTTGTACGTTTCCTTTTATCTTTTCCTTTTCATTTCTTTTATTTATGTCTATGTAATTTTAATACTTGGTTTGGGGTTAAACAATTTTAGCTAAAATCAACTTATTATTGGAGGTCTAACTTGGCCAACGTAGTTGCATGTGTGTGTTCCTAAATTGCCAGATTTGATTCTTAAACAGCTTGATCGAGTCATCGGTGTTGTCCGGACAGTAGAAGTCTTGGGCAAGTCTGGTTATCACTGCGAATTGGAAATTCCAAGTGTTAGCGACTCTCTGCTTGTCTGTCAGAGGGATCAGCGTGGTGATATAGCTGGGAATGCCATGGGATGGGCGTCTGAGATAGTGTGCTCATGGTTGCGCAGTCCCGCTAATGCTTATTTGGGTATGTTGGAGTATGCTTGGATCGAGCGCAAGCTTGGGCAAGGGGGATAAGGGGATGAATAACACCTTACCTTCTGAGTTGAAAAAAGATGTTGAGCGAGACTTAGGTGGCTACGGGACGAGTAAAAAGGGGGTTGCCTGAGTGATGCGTTTGGGTGGTAGGATTAAAACCTCATTCTTATGCTCATTCTTAACCAATGACATGTGTATGCAATGAGAATCTTTGCACCGATGAACAATGAGTTGATCAAGGCGTAACAAGTTGAACCCCAAGCCAAGTATCTTTTTTTGCTTTTTACTTTTCTTTTGTTTTATTTTAGATCGTGGTTACTTCCCTGCCCCCTGCCCTCTATAAAAATATATAAAATTGTGACAAAGAGAGAGAGAGAAATAGTACACCAACTCCCTGTGGGTAGCGGACCCTATACTTACCTCTAGCGGAACCCTATACTTATCTCGTTTGATAAGAATTCACACGAGATTCAAACTCTCTCCTGTAATATCCCACATTAATTTTTAGTTTCATTTATATTATTTTGGCAAGTTTTATTAATTTTTTTTTTAAATATAGTTTGAAATTGTTTGAAAAATAAATTGATTCATTATATGTTTAAACTAATATATTTGATTTTGAATGTTTACAGGTTGTCCGACTTAGAGCGGGGATGTACCCTAGCAAAATATACATTATTTTTATAAAATATTGGAAGATATTTAATATAAATATCTATGATTTTATTAACAAATATCTAAGATTTTATTATGAGTAGTGATATATATATATGTGTGTGTGTGTGTGTGAGTGTGTGTGTGTATTCTAGAAATCTCCAACTCTCTTTTTCTCTCCCTATATAATCGAATCCTCCTCTCCCCTTACTCTCTTTCATTTTTTCTTCTCTTCAAGAAGTTGGAGGTAAGCTCTTTGGATTATGTTCTTCTTCTTAATTTAATTGTCTTATTGTGTTCATATATGTGTATATGTATGTGTTGGTCCCGAAAGAGTAAGGTTTGGTGTATGGGGGGGGGAATACACCAAATGCAAACTTTTCAGTTTACTTGACTAAATTAATCAGAGAGATGTAAGCTTTCTGGTTTAACAGATTGCTCAAAGTGATAGAACAAATTGATTTTCAATCAATTGGATTCTATCCAGATAAAGTCTCTCAAGTGAGATATACAAAGCAGAAAGCAAGTGTGAGCTTGAATTCAAACTTTGTATTGTGTGCGGAATAATGGTGGACTTTAGTCGGTGCTCTTGTTATGAAAATCTTTTGAAGACTTAATCGAATATTTAGGAAGTTGATTAAGAATGCAGATTTGAATGAGTATGATAGATGCAGAATAAAAACAACTGAATATAAAATGCAGAATTTAAATAACACAGTTATTTTTACGTGGTTCGGGAAACCCCCTACGTCCATGGTCTAATCCAAACTGGATTAGATATCCACTACTAGGATACTCTTCTTATTTAACCTCGCTGAGAACGAGCCACAAGTTCCAAGTACAAACTGGTTTGAAACTTATGCACGAATAAGGGTCGTGTCCCTTTACAACTTACAGAAAACTACTGTAAACAGAGGCTATCTTCACGTTAATCCACTAGAAAACTACTAGCTAGTAAAGATCTCCTTCTCTCGATAAGACAGACTTGAATCGAGGTGGTTTGGTGTGATTATGATCACGAACAGGTTGAAGCTTAAGTCTGATTTAGAGATAGAGTGCTTGAACGTGTTTCTGCTGTATAGCGCTTGTGTGTGTTCTTCTGTATATTCAGACTTTAAATCTTCAAACATATATAGGCTCTGAATTTGAAATTCTAGCCGTTTGTTGATTGGCTTGATTTGATTTGTTAATTGCCAATCAATCGTATCTCTTATTTCCTTGTAGATTTGTTGAATGAATCTTTTATGAATGGTAAGCAGATCATCTGTGATTGCTTTCCTTCTTCATATCAATCAATGATTCAGTTTCTATTTCTTCGATGGAGAGTCTTTAATGCTTCATTGACAGATTTGGTTCTGCTCTTTCTGGTTTGCTTCTATCCTTCTGGTTGTATCCTTTCTGGTCTTAGTGACTTTCTGGTTGAGATGCTTTTCTGGTTGAGCATGTGTTAACCATTTTCTGTTTGAATAACTTTCTGGTAGACAATGTTTTCTGGTAGGAGTACTTTCTGTTCGAAGCATCTTCCATCTTTCTGTTTGAAGCCTTTCTGGTTTGTTTCTGTCAAAGTTGGCTAGTTTCATTTGAGACTCTCTGGTTTAAGCATTCTGTCTTGAGACTTGCTGGTTTGAGATTCTCTGGTTTGTGACTCTCTGTCTTGAGACTTGCTGGTTTAGGCGTTATGTCTCTGACTTAGCCTTCTGCTCTAGCTTTCTGTTTCAGCCTTCTGCTCCAGACTTGCTGGTTTGACTTTCTGTCAAAGACAAATTCCATCTTTCTGGTTGAATTAGCTTCGACCATCTGGTTTACTGAAATCAGAAATAAGATGTACAGAACATGTATAGTTCCAAGTGTGTTTTGTAAGAGCATCATCAAAACTTAATAAAATTTTATGGGGTTCCCAACAGTATGTATATAGAAAGGGGGATATGGTTGAGTTTGGTTATGGTTTGTGTTATGGAGAAAGGGCCGCCGGTGGAGTAGAGGCAGAGGCGGCAGCAGGGCTGCTGCCATGGTTTATCGTTGATGCGTCGGAATCCGCAAAATAAAAAATTAGAATGATATGTGTGAATTCCCTATTTTCTGCAAAAACAGGGTAGCATATTGCGAGCTGATTTCTGTCTGTTTTATTTATCCAAAACCCATCGTATTAGATACCATTTTAAAGGTCTTTTCAAGGAATTTCTCATCTTATTAGGAGCTTTCTTCTTTCCAACGAGATCTTCAGATTTTAATTCCGACATAGAACGAAGGAGTTATAAGCCTCTGAAGTTAGAGTGTCGATGTGTGTACTCTGTTTCACCTGTGTCTAGCAGTAGGTTGCGGGCTCATTTACGTCCAATTTTTATACTAAAACCTAACATATTAGATACCATTATAAATATCTTTTCTTCGTCTTTCTAACGATACCTTCAGATTGTAAATCGGAGTCCGGACGAGGGAGTTATGACCTGACGAAGTCAGGGTGTTGATTCTACGCGCTGCAGGTGCTGTGCGATTTGAGTTTGATTTTCCGGCTTCAAATCGATGCCAAATCCAAAACATTTACTTAGGAGTTTTATAGTCTAATCCTTAGAGAGTGCACCCGTGATTACGTATTTGAAAAACGATAAATCGAGTGTCCATAATTGATGTCCCAAAACTTGTGGTTTAAGTTCGGAATTTAGTAATTTACATTCTATGTTTTATATTTTTGATTTGAGAAATATTGCTTAACTTATTTATTAATATTCCCTAAACTTGTTTTACCTTGTTATATTAATTTCATAATCTTCAATTAGAATGTGTTGTAGTCTCAAGAACTACATATATGTATAAATCAAGTTTTATATATGAGTACTAATTGTATGAGTTTAAGCTATAATAAGTTTATACTTTCAATGTGTAATAAGTTTAAGTTTTAAAGTGCTAGGGGACGCAACATCCAAGGCTCGAGGACGGACAACCGACTAAAGTTGAGGATTTCCATTTGAATTGCAAGTATCGAGGTGGGGTTTACTTTATCTGTAAGCGTAGTGGTTACATGGTTATAATCATTGTTGTGTTTTGTTTCATTCGTATGAGCTATTTATGTGGCCCACAAGGGGTCGAAAAGAGATTAATTTACTCACAAGGGGTAGGCCCACAAGGGGTCGGGTCCACAAGGGACCGAGGCTAGTCTCATTTAAACAGCTAAGCTAAAGAGGTTCATTATGTTATGTTGCATTACACAATTGGTTATAACTGCGTGCAGCATATTCCCCACTGAGTGTGCTTGCATACTCACACCCTATTTAATGTTGTGTTTGCATATTAAGAGTCGATGATGGAGTCAGACGAGAATGTGCTCCATACTCTCCCAGTTCCAATATGTTGGATTACATAAAACTTATGTTATTAGGATATATGTGTGTGATAATACAATATAACCTAGTTTTGCTCAAATGTTTTAGAATCGTATTTTCCATATGATAACTATGTTTGGTTGAAACACACTTAAGCGAATTTTAAACTGATGTTGATATTTTGATGGGTATGTATATATATATATTTGTTTGATGAGGGTTGTGTCCCCATTTTGGTATCGTTGTATACTGCTATTGGTTGATATTTCAGGTTGGCATATACGTATTTATAGGGGATATGCCGTCCGTTTGTAAATTTTATTATACTCTCCGCTGCTTATCTTAAAACACAATTCATAATATCATTTATAATATTAAATGATTAAATAAAAGTAAAGTTTTTCGTAATGTCCTTGTTTAAAGAATGGGGGCGTTACATCTCCTCAAGACAAAAATGTATATATATATTTTTCAATAAAAATTGTCTCTAAAAAAGCACGCACCATCCATGTACTGACTTCTTTATTTATATTCTTCAGTTCCCTCTTTTTTCTTATTCTGTAGAAGTCGAGGAGTGGTGCTTTTAGTGGGTATTTGAGCTTCTCTTTGTTGTTGCTATATTCTAATAAGTGCAGTTTGACTTGGTCAGTTCCTTTGTTGTTGCGACATTCCAGGAAGCACGTATTTGACTTGGTCAGCTCTTAATTGTTTCCCCAGATTCTTGCCACATCATTTCAATGCCTTATGCAGACCTGTAATACAAGTAAAAAAAGAATGCAAAATCATACAACTAAACACATTAGTCACAATAGGAAGAAATTAATTGAGTTTCAAGAACTCTATCAGATTCGTGTAAGATTATAGTATCGTGTTGAAACTTGACAACATTCGTGTCAGATTATCGTGCCGTTTTGAAACTTGACAATCCTAACATCTGACACGATAATAGAATAATCGTCTAGCAGGTGATATTCTCTAACATAATGGGAAGACTACATTACGTGGTTTACTTTCATTATCTAATGGTCTGGCAGTAATACCAGAAGATGTTGTCCCCCCTCACTACAAATTTATTGCACTACCCTAATTGATTAAGAAAATCACGAGCACATCTTATCATCTCTAACTACTATATATAAACATCATTCACACTATACTCGGTGTTGTATTCTTACTAAAAACACTATTGTGAATTCTACACTCTCTCACACACACTTACGCAATTGAGTCTACATAGAGCCGACTTTAGCATTGGAGCTCCTTTCCCAAAGAAAATCCATTTTTCTTTAGACTTGTTTTTTAGGCTACGCAGACGAGTGGCTAATAGTGAGAGAGTCTTGGAAGATGATGGATGCTCGAATGTATGAACTTTAATACACTTGGAGCTTTTATACGCTCTCTATTTATTGTTGTGGATATTATTATCAATTCAACATTCCGTATTGCTGTGAGAACCCTCGTGCCACTAAGCGATAGACTTGTATTGCTCGAATTTATGAACTTTAATGCACTTGGAGCTTTCATACGCTCTCTATTTATTGTTATGGATATTATTATCAATTCAACATTTTTCATCATGTAATATCAATTCAATATTTTTTATATCTTTTGGATTAGTTAAATACACATAACCTCAAAAATATCTTTTTTTGTTGTAGGAATTTTTGATAGAGGATTATGATCTTTATGGAGTATCACTTGACTATGGCACTATATTTTTATGCAACAACAATATGCGCTCTGGTAACAATAAAAATGTATTAATTATTATAAATTATAAATTAAGCATAATATTAAAAACATTCTCAACAATCATATGCACATGCACCAACAATATATTCTACAAATTTAATAATATGAATATGAAAATTATCATGTAATAAATGCAATAGTCGTACATATTGTTTTATCCGTTTTTGGTCTCGTTTCTCTTGCATTTTAGATTCATAATGTTGATTATTGTTGTTCGGATTGATGCTTTGGTCTTCTATATGCTGCATTGTAGGTTATGATCGACAAAAACAGAGTAGCAAGACTCAAAAAGGGAAACGAGACGAAAAGGCGTGAAAAATAAGGAGTGAAGACATTACGTAGGGGTAGTGATCACTACCCCCCTAGTGATCACTAGGTCTCTTAGGCAGAACAAGGGGGTAGCGGTCACTACCCCCTAGTGATCACTACCCCCATGGATTTTCCCACAACAGAGCATGGGGGTAGCGAGCGCTACCCCCAAGTACTCACTACCCCCTGCAATACGTTGGACAGACAGAGAGGGGGGCTAGCGACCGCTACCCCCCTAGCGACCGCTACCCCTTGGGAGATCACTATAGACAGAACGTAGGGGTAGCGAGCGCTACCCCCTAACGCCCGCTATCCCTTCTCAGCGTAATCAAGACAGATCATGGGGGTAGCGAACGCTACCCCCTAGCGGTCGCTACCTTGGCGGATTTCCCTTTTTCTATTTAAACCTCCACCCGCGATTTAAGAAGGGACGACTTCTACTTCATGTTTTTGTACTTCTAGTCTAGGGTATAGACCACGAGAGAAAACACTTTTAGTCTAGATTTTTATTTCTTGTTCGTTCTTCAATTCAGTTGTGGATTCGTTCGTGATTCAACCCCGGAGTACTTTAATGCATTATTTTTCCTTTCTATCCGTGAGTTCTTTTACTACTTTCTTTATTGCATAATGATTTATTTTCTTTCTGCTCTGTTATTGATTAATTTCCAATTCAGTAATATAAATCTTTCAATCATGTTAATTAATCAGTTCAAAACATGTTTAAATTCAGTTTCCTTAATTCATTGTTCTTAGATTTAGGATTTAATTACTTCATTAGTTTTCGCCTAGATAGCTTAATTAGATTAAAAATCCAAAACCCTCTCTTTTTAATTGGTTTCTGTTCTGCAACATGTATATAAACCCCGCTTAGCCTTCCTTGAGAATACAACTTAGGGTCAACTTATTAATCTATAACGAACTCATACTCTTGCGAGCAATTTAATACAATAAATTGGAAGTATATCGGCTGGAAATATTCCTCGTGCCCGATACTGAGTCCCTTTATCGGACAGTGGGTCTGGTCTAAACAACGCCACGTACTGACAGTTTAAAATAAGTTGGAACAAATTTTGGCGCCGTTGCCGGGGAAGGCTTTAGGCATTTATTTGTGTTGCTTTTTATTTTATTTTTATCTCTCTTTTATTTTTGTTTATTACTTTGCTCCCACAAGATGCGTTTGATCTTCTTTTGGTTTGTACATGCTAGGTCGCCGAAGCTTGAGACAAGAGTTGGTGCCCTACGTTGACAACATTAATAGAAGAGAAGTCGTGCTTGAGGAGCGATTTTAGGACATTGTCAACCTCGCCTCATTATTCGAAGAACAACTAGTAATAATGGCCGAGGAAGACGAAGCCCCTAGGAAACTTGGAGACTTTGCCAGGCCGACATATGGGATCACTGCATCTGCTATCGTACTCTCTGGTGTGGGGAGAAACTATGAACTGAAGCACAACCACATTACTTGCTTCCCTCATTCTACGGGTTGCCTAACGAAGATGCACTCCTTTTCATCAGGGAGTTCTGCACACCTCTCCAATCAATTCCACTCCAGACCATCACTGAGGATGAGCTGCTTAGGAAGTGCTTCCCCTACTCACTCATGGATAGGGCGAAGTCCTGGTATCTCTCCCTTCCAGCAAGATCATTACCTAAATGGAAGGCGGTGAGTACTACGTTTCTGCTCAAGTACTATCCGAACCATAAGACGCAGCAAATCCGACTCCAAATCATGCAGCTTGCTCAAGAACCTGACGAGCCTTTTCACGAGGCCCTTAATTGATTCAGAGAGCTCCATCAGCAGTGCCCACACCATCAGATTGTACCGGAACTCATCTGGCAGATCTTCTACAATGGATTTCAGCACACCTATCAGTTCATGGTGGATACAGTGGCTGGAGGTAACATATCTAAGAAGACTGCCGATGAAGCAATTGAGATTTTCGAGACGCTAGCCACTAATTCGCAGCAGAAAATTTCTCGATCCAAGAGAGTGGAAATCCGAGAGATTGGAGTCAGCCCAGACCTCAATAAGCAGATGGCCGATATGATGCGAGAACTCCAAGAGCTGAAGATGAGTAAGCCTCCTGCAATAGCGAAGCACGAGCCCATACCCGAGCCGTGCCCAATTTGTGGTGATTAGACACATAATGAAGATCAATGCACCAGGATGGCAGAGATGACTTATGAAGGAGAGGCGGAAATCTATGCTGCACAAGGCTTTCCACCACGCCCGCCATTCGAGCAACATCCAGTCCAGGAGACTTCAGGATGGAGAGCGCAGAACAGCTCTACGTGGAAGGGGCCGAATCAAGGCCAAGGCTCAAATTTTCCTACCCGACATGCACCTCCACAGCAGTACTACCCACCTCAACATGGGTATTATCCGCCACAACAGCCATATTACCCACATCAGTCAGGGTATTATCCACCTCCTCCACCATATCAGCAGCTGCAACCTCATTATCAGCAGCTACCCCAACCGCCACTATCCATCTGCACCGCGACTAGCTCAGCCTAAATCATCTCTTGAGGACAGTCTTGCAGCTTTCATGCAGGAGAGCAAACTAGCTCGAGAGGCTCAAGAGGCTACTATCAAGCGCCTCGAGAATCAAGTGGGGCAAATATCTGGAGCTATGAATCAGATGCTGCAGCAGCAGCTACAAACAGGAAGTATACCAAAACATGGACATACGCTACACCAGGTGCAAGCTATTACTATTCTACGTAGTGGCAAGCATGTGGATAATAAAGTGGAGCTCCCGGAAGCTGAGGAAGACAAAGTGGAGGAGGAGAAGGAGAAGGAAAAAGAGATGGAATCGGAGCAACCAGCTATTCAGCTGCACAAGGCGGCCAACCCGTACAAGACACCAATTCCCTTCCCGAGCAGACTGAGGAATGAGAAGCTGGAATAACAATTCAAGGACTTCTACAAAATGCTTTCTCAAGTGCGTGTGAATCTGCCCCTATTGAAGGTCATTCAAAATGTTCCATCCTACCTCAAGTTCTTCAAGGAGCTTGCCTCCAAGAAGAGAAGATTTGCTGATGACGAGTCCGTGATGGTGTCCGAGGTAGCCAGCTCTATCATGCAGCAGCCTTTTCCACAAAAGCTATGAGATCCAGGTAGTTCCGTCATCCCCATCGCTCTAGGGAATGGTAAGATTGTGACAGATATGCTTGACTTAGGTGCAGGTATTAATCTTATGCCTTACTCGATTTTTAAGGAATTAAAGTTAGGTGAATTGAAACCTACACGCATGAGTTTACAGTTAGCTGATCGTTCTGTTAGATATCCTAGAGGTATTATTGAGAATATTCTTGTTAGCGTAGGTGGCTTGATTATGCCTATGGATTTTGTTGTTTTAGAGATAAGAGATGTGCATGAAAATGGGCGTGATCATACTTTGCTGCTAGGTCGACCATTTATGGAAACTACTAACACTTTGATTGATGTTAAGAATGGTAATATTAAGATGTCAGTGTTAGGAGAGTCAGTTTCATTTTCTGTGCATAAACACAAGGCTATGACCTCTGTTAGTTCTATTGAGGACTGTTCGTTCATTGATTCTATTGATACTTTTGCCGAGGTCCCTGTTGTGCAGGATTCCAGTCTGAAAGAGAGCTTCAGATCAGAAGTCACTACCCATCGGCTGATCCCAGCCCTCAAGCACACAAAAGTAGTGGCCGCTACCCCCCTTAGCAGCCGCTACCCCCTGCGAAACCATATTTATTCTTCCTTTATCTCACACCTCTTTTTCTCCGTTCCTCCACACAGATCTTATTCCAAAAATCTTCTTCCCCTTTTCTTCCCTCTCACACGACGCACACCACTCCCAAACTCTCCATCAAAATTTCTCAATCACTCCACTTTTCCTTCCTTAATTTTGCCATCCACCATCTCTCTCACCAAATTCCACAACCACTCATTTCCACCCAACGAAGACTCCTTCCACCACCGTCAGACGCCACCTGCTCGTTGCTGCCACCACTACTTTCCGACGAAATTTCCAGCGCACTCCATTCGGTGTTATTCACCCTCCACGGCTCGTACTTTCTACCATGACTTTGGAGGGTACAACACCTCGATGATAGCGAGTCAACGAAGGATAGAGCAGCAGGTTGTCGAGAACAACCACCTCATGGCCGAGATGAATGCTCAGTGGTTGAGCTGGGCTCTCTTTGATCCTCCTCCACCACCAGATCAGCAGTGACTTCTCACTGCTGTTTAGTTTGTTTTCTTTTCGTTTTGCTTTCGTGTGTGTCCGGGTTGAATTATTTTTTATTATTTCGTTTTGTTGCTATTTTTTTGTTTGTTTTGTGTTTCTCTCGCAGGTTTCCATTCCTAGTTCTTCTCACGCATCATCGCTGCCGCATCATCCCCAATCGGGTAGTTCCTTTATCTCTCTTTTTCGTAGCTTTGTGAATTTGGTTATGATTGCTTGTTGGCTAGACTTGTTTATTAATTGTTGTGTTTGTAAGATTGGGTTGGGAGGCTTCTGCTCCTCTGGAAACCATGAGCATGGGAAACCACACAAGAACACTTTAGATGACCTCTAAATGTTCATATCTCGTGACTTTTGGCCATATAGTCCACTCTTTAGATACCTGGCTCGAATGTCCTTAATAATTATAATTGAATCACTTGAACTGTTTGAACAGGTGATAAGAACTCTACCCCTCTTCCTCTATGAAATCGAAGAAAATTTTGAATTCGAGGAATGGGTATGGGAAACCACACTAGGATACTCGATTTATCCGAAGATCACACCTAGTGATCAATGTTCTATATATCACTAAAAATTCTGTGCGGTTTAATTCTTTTAAAAATTGGTTTTACTAGTTATTAATCCAAAGTCTAGCCTATGAGTGATTAAAAAGCCAAATTTGATATATAGTCTTATTATCCCTTCTGTGAACTTGTGATGAATTTGATTGTTGTTGCATAATTAAACTTGCTTCTTGTTTTGAAATCCCCGTATTGTATTGAGCTTAGACTTGCTTGAGGACAAGCAAGGTGTTGTGTGTGGGGAGATTGTTTTATCCGTTTTTGGTCTCGTTTCTCTCGCATTTTAGATTCATAATGTTGATTATTGTTGTTCGGATTGATGCTTTGGTCTTCTATATGCTGCATTGTAGGTTATGATCGACAAAAACGGAGTAGCAAGACTCGAAAAGAGAAACAAGACGAAAAGGCGTGAAAAGAAGGAGTGAAAACATTGCATATGGGTAGTGATCACTACCCCCCTAGTGATCACTAGGTCTCTTAGGCAGAACAAGGGGGTAGCGGTCACTACCCCCTAGTGATCACTACCCCCATGGATTTTCCCACAACAGAGCGTGGGGGTAGCGAGCGCTACCCCCTAGCGCTCACTACCCCCTGCAATACGTTTGACAGACAGAGAGGGGGGCTAGCGACCGCTACCCCTTGGGAGATCATTATGGACAGAACGTAGGGGTAGCGAGCGCTCCCCCCTAGCACCCGCTATCCCTTCTCAGCGTAATCAAGACAGATCATAAGGGTAGCGAACGCTACCCCCTAGCGGTTGCTACCTTGGCGGATTTCCCTTTTTCTATTTAAACCTCCACGCGCGAGTTAAGAAGTGACGACTTCTACTTCAAGTTTTTGTACTTCTAGTCTAGGGTTTAGACCACGAGAGAAAACACTTTTAGTCTAGATTTTTATTTCTTCTTCGTTCTTCAATTCAATTGTGGATTCGTTCGTGATTCAACCCCGGAGTACTTTAATGCATTATTTTTCCTTTCTATCTGTGAGTTCTTTTACTACTTTCTTTATTGCTTTATGATTTATTTTCTTTCTGCTCTGTTATTGATTAATTTCCAATTCAGTAATATAAATCTTTCAATCATGTTAATTAATCAGTTCAAAACATGTTTCAATTCAGTTTCCTTAATTCATTGTTCTTAGATTTAGGATTTAATTACTTCATTAGTTTTCGCCTAGATAACTTAATTAGATTAAAAATCCAAAACCCTCTCTTTTTAATTGCTTTCTGTTCTGCAACATAGATATAAGCACTGCTTAATCTTCCTTGAGAATACGACTTAGGGTCAACTTATTAATCTATAACGAACTCGTACTCTTGCGAGCAATTTAATACAATAAATTGGAAGTATATCGGCTGGAAATATTCTTCGTGCCCGATACTGAGTCCCTTTATCTGACAGTGAGTTTGGTCTAAACAACGCCACGTACTGACAGTTTAAAATAAGTTGGAACACATATTTACAACAAAGTATTTATGCCAAAATTAAATTAAATTGATTTGCATTGACCATAAATTATGTATGCAAAACAGAATATAGTAAATAAAAAAATCAATGTAAAAAATACTTTATGAGGTTTTTGAATATGAAAAATAGAACGTGGGTTCTATAATCTTCTTACTTATAGAAGCTATTATGATAATGAAAAATCACCAAAATATTTACATTAAAATAATGAAAGGTCCTTAAATTTTTATTTTATTAATTAATGTCTCAAAACGAATTTTTAGTAAAAGAAATAATGAAATAAGGAGGCCACTAAATGGTTCTTAATTTTTGTTTTAAAATTTTTGATCAAATATTTAATAATTAGATAATAATAAAAATTAAGATAAAATAATAAACCACTCGAATGTTTGACTTAGAAAGTGGAAAATAAATTTTGGAGGAAAAATAATAAAAAATATTTTACATATATAGATGGATGGAAGAACCATACTACATCAGTCATAATTAGGGGTATCGCGGTACAGTATACCTTACTAAAATTGTCATACCTTATACTTTACCTTTACCTTTGGTATGGAAAATTTCATACCGTTAACTTACCATACTTTTCGGTATACCTTACTTTCGGTATGACATTTTTACATACTTATACCTTACCTTATTTTCGGTATACCTTACCTTACTTCGGTATACCTTTCTTACACGGTATACCAAAACTTATTTAGTTTCGGTATACCTTACCTTAATTCGATATACCTTTTTTTTGCGATATACCAGAATTTATTTATAATGAAAATCACCTTAAACAAGGTCTAACGTATAAAAAATATAAAATATTATTTTTTAATAACATAATTTATGAGATAAACCACTAATATCATATAATTAATTACAATATATTAACTAACTATATTTTTGTATTTTCATATAACTAATTAACTAGATTTAGGCATATAGTTATAATTAATTTGATCATTTATGTATGATATATTATAAAAATAATAATATATTTTCATTAATTATATATTACAACTTATATTATATTTAGTAACTAATAGATCGTCTAATTATATCATAATTATTTAGTTATGAAACAATATATATATATATATATTAGTTTATCGTTATTATTTAAAGTAATAAGTAGTATATAAGTTATTGTTCAATCTTTTTAATTATCAATAAATTCACATGTTTTTGTAGTTTGTCATTCATATTTATTAATTATAATTCATAAATTATGAATAAACAATTTTCTTATAATTCAAATCGAATATATATGTACATGTAATATTATAAATATATGTGTGTGTTTATATATATATATATAGAGGAAAGTTCAAATGAGAACCTTACCCTCACGTGTTAACTAGGATCCATTATTGATCGTTGATTTGTTTTGATCTATGGTTATAATTCATTCCATTATTTTAAAGGTGAATTTACTTTTATAACCTTTAAAATAATAAATTAATATTAAAATAATGGAATGAATTATAACCATAGATCAAAACAAATCAACGATCATTAATTGGACCCTAAGTTAACACCTAAGGGTTGGATCCTATTAGATCCAGCCCCTATATATATATATATATCGATATATACTAAAGTAACGGTATATACTAATTTTTTCAGTATATACCGCGGTACGGTATATGACGGTATACCTCGGTATTTGGAAAAATTATACCTTTACCTTACCTAAAAGTTCGGTACGGTATGATACCTTACCAAAAATTTCGGTATACCTTATATTCGGTATTTTACGGTATTTTTCGGTACGGTAAGTACGGTATACCATTTTTGACAGCCCTAGTCATAACTCATAAAAGATGTGGATTCTAGATTGCTTAGAAACCTGGTACCTCTCTCTTTCACCATTTATTTTATAGTATTTTGTTTCAATATTTATAATTTAGACAAGACAATGTGTGGCCACCTTGTGCGCATGTAACTCTTGTTTACCAGAAAAATTATTGACAAAACATTATCTTTACGCGAAGAATTAATATCTTAAGGCCTTGTTTGGTAGGCAATATATGATAGGATTAGATTAAATTATCTTATTTAATCATGTGTTTGGTAGTAAATATAATTAATATGTCTGCCCGTTATTAAGCGCTAGGCCCGTGCCAAAATCACTATTTTTCCCTATATTTTAATCATAAGGAAAGGGTGAGATTAAAATAATCATTATATATCATACAAATTTAATCTTATCATGTTATATCCTAACATGGCTACCAAACATGCCCTAAAAATAAGACCGGTCATCGAATCCATCTCGTAAAAAGATATCGCAATCCAAAGGCCGACCTCCTGTGCCCCGACGCCGCAGCAGCAGGCTCCCGCCTCGCCTCCCGAGCCCGACTACCCGGCCCTTGCCCGTGAGACTCCCGAGTTGCACCGCTGTGCATGCTCTAAGTCCGTGAGAAATAGTGGCATTGTTTTTCAATCCACATGTCTAAAATTACATACTCTCACTATGCAATCAATACATTAATGATTGATATGATATTTAGCATAAATAATTAATAAAATTTTATTAATATTCATTTTTTAAATAATTTTTTCAATAAATATGATTCAATAATTATTTTATATATAATAATAAACATATAAAATTAATAAAAACAAAAGTTAAAAGTATTTGTAAACTTATACTCCCTCCGTCCCACTAAAAATGGCACATTTCTTTTAGACACGCAGACCAATAAAGTCTTCTTCTTTTTACTTACTCAATACAAATTTCTCCTAAAAAAATTATTATAAAAGGAAATGAGTCATCTTGTTGGGACAGACGAAAATGACAAAATGAACCATCTTGAATAGGACGGAGGGAGTATAATATTATCTATATATATAAGAACTAAGGTGTGCTAGTCTAGTCGAAATAGATGTCGAAGATAAGTCCCTTGAGAAATAGTGGACCTGGTGGCATTAATTCTTTTTCAATCGACATGTCATTCTATTATCTATATATACTTGTATTTTATGAATAAGTACGCAAGTGGTCTAAAATTATATAGTATACTCTCACTATCCAATATTTTTAATCAAGTATTCAGTAATGAGATAATAATAAAAGGTAAGATAAAATAATAAATATTATGTCACTACATACAATGTTTGACTTGAAAAAATGTGAAAAATAAATTTTGGAGGAAAAAAGATTTTACATTTATAAACGGATGGAAGAACATATTATATTCTACATTTGTCATAAAAGATCTAGATTAGGGGTGACAATCTGGCACGGCGGTTATGGATATTAGTTATCCATATTTATACCCATGAATTAAATTGATATTAAATTCACTTAAACCGACCACTTGCGGATATCCACCACTTATTAGGTACCTGCGAACCCGCCACCCACCAGCCGTTAGATACTCATTAACCCACTATTCGTGGGTATCTATCACCCTCAATTTAATATTTAAGATATATTATATATAATTTTTTGGTGAGAATCATATATAATTTCATATAAAAAATAAATAAATACGGTTAATATTAAGTGGATATGCGGGACTTTTTACGAATACTTTACTGGTATTTCATGGGTATTTCGTGGGTAAATTTTCGCGGGTATATGAGTTTCGCGGGTATGGATAATTTATATACATACACATACGCACTCCTATCAGGGTGGGTGTCACGGGGTAACTCGGTGACCCGAATTTTTTGCACCGTGCCGGCACCAAGGCACGCACACTTTGACCAGCCTTCTCCCAACAAGCACCCGCGCCCGCCTATCGATGGATAATGTCGTCCAAACCTTTCCCCCGATTAAGTATTACGCAGCGGATATAATATTAAACAAACGGACACACAAGTTTACGAGATCTCTCACTCCCAACCTTTTTATTACTCACATAAAAAGGAATCAAGGCTTGCACACAATCACCCAACACTCTATAGCCCTTGAGTTGTCTCACACTCGTCCTAAGGCTATGTCTCACGCTAGAGCTCTCTCTCTAAGTCTCTTGCTCTACCTTCTAAGTGTTTCTCCCAGTGTTGGGCGTGCAGCTCATGGCTTATATTTATAGTTGTGAAGGACACGCCCCCTTCACTAGGCTTACAATGGGCTTGGCCCACTCGAAAGCTAGACTAAGTCCGTCTAAGTGTCATGTGGCGTCGTCCGGAGTGTCCTTGACTCGGTCTCCAACAACTTCCCTGAATAGTGAAGTTTGTTACCGCAACAACCTTCCACAATTCACTCTCGTTCCATAAACGTGGTCTTGCCAGCATCCGTGCCGCACCCCACCCGTGCCCCGCAATGTGCCGTGCGCGCACAACTCTTGGCCCCTTGGCGTGTGTCACTCCCGCGCGTCGCTCGACAGCCCTCGGCAGTTTTTGGTCAGCGGCGCGCGCCACACTTGCGCGCCACTCCTCGGCCAACTCTCGCACAATGGCCCGCGCCACACGCGCGTGCCACTCTCGGCCAACTCTCACATAGTAGCCCATGCCCCGCGCGCGTGCCACTCTCGGCCAGCTCTCAGACAGTGGTGCGCGCCGTGCTCGCGCGCCACTCTCGGCCATCTCTCGGCCAGTGGCGCGCGCCACTCTTATGCCGCTCCGCTCGGCACTGGGCCTCGGCACCACGCCTTGGCCCCCGTCTCGCACATGTCTCGGTCCACGTCTTCGTCTCATGTCTCGGCCCACGTCTCCGTCTCATGTCCCGCACATGTCTTGGCCCACGTCTCTGTCTCATGTCCTGCACATGTCTTGTGCCATCCTTGGCATAAGGGACAACACTCACGTTGCCCCAAGGCAACACCATCCACCACGTCACGTTGTGTCTCGGCACCGTCCCTCGACACGGCCTCGGCCGCACGCCTCGGCCAACTTCCGCACCACAACTAGACCACGATCTTGGGGATGCACCAGTGGATACCCACCGGGAAATTGACATCCTTAATCTAGATTGTTTAGAAACCTGGTACTCTCTCGCCATTAATTTTATAGTATTTGGATTCAATATTTATAATGTAGACGAGACAATGTGTACCACCTTGTACTGCGCACATAACTCTTGTTTATCCAAAAAATTATTGACAAAACCCTATGTTTACGCAAAATACATGTTCTTGTAATTTAATTATCATAGTTAGATAGTGAAGACATATATATAACGATTATGTTAATTTAATGAATATAATAAGTTTGTTGGCATGCTAAAATAATATAGTCGATCCCCTAATTGCGGTGGAAACTAGTAATTAATATCTTCGTCATTGATGTGATAAATTAAATAAATAATATAAATTTATTAATTTTTATTTTATATTCGAATCTATTTATTATTGTATGATTTAATATTTATTTTATATAAAATAATAAAAATAGAAAAATAATTAAAAATAAAAATTATAATATATACCTATATAGCATTATATAACTATCATATCAGTCTAACGATATTATATCAGTGGTCACGTTAAACCTACCATCGATATTAGTCAAATTAATTGTTGAAACAAGATAAGTCCAGTGAGAAATTGTGGCATTCCTTTTCAATCCACATGTCATTCTATATATATTTGTATTATATTAATAGTGCGTAAGCTCACTATCCAATCAATGGTCATCATATTGAATTTCGCCACTCATAAATTAATATGTAGGCGGCTCATTATATTCTGCCAATATTATTTAATGTCTATTAGTCATCATATATAACACTAAAAATTCAACTAAGAATAGATCACAGCAGCCATCCACTGCCATCTTTTTCTAGACTACTGATCCTTTTTGGACGATAAAGAAAAATCTGAGATCGTTTTATATTTTCTCTGCATACAAAAATAAATTCTCATTTTGCTTGATATATACATATTTTAATAATTTATTTTAACTTTTGTTGTGAATGAATAGTGAATAAAATTGAATCATAAATATATTATTTTGAATGTTAAAAAAAGATGAAAACTTAACTGTTAAAAATGAAAAATTTTAATTAAATAAGCGCTGTGGACAAAATGAGTAGTATATATTATATAGATTCATACACAAATTTAAAACTTATCATTCTGAATATAATTAGCATAAAAGACAAACAGATTCTTAAAATGCCTAAATTTGGCCATTTTTGGAAAAATAAATCAATTTATAAATCAAGTTTTGCAAAGCATGTTGTGGCAAAATGGTGACAAAATTCTTTGGTGGTCGACTTTTCTTGAGTAATTGATTTGAACGTGGAAACACCCGGAAAATTCGACCCTACAAACAATTTTAATTCAAACGAATCATCTCACTCTACACTTTCTTTTTCTACTTTTTGTAATACTACTTCACTTTTCACGATACCACCTCTACTTTATTACAGTGTCTACATAGTTTTTACCCCACCTCTTGATATTTGTGATAATGTGTAAAAGTTTTCATATTGTAAACTCTATATATAAGAAATATTCAATTCTCAAAATATATCTACGAATTATACCATTAACTTTAAATATATATTTTTATAAAATATACATTATAGTAAAAGATATATAAAAAATTAACAACGATAAATATAATTAATTAAGTAATTCAAATAAATAAATATAATACTTATAATTTATATTTAAAATGCATCTATTGGAACTTAAATCAAAATTAGAATCAATGATTTTAAAAATAGGATTATGGCTTACAATTCAATTTGGAATTTGAACAATGATCACTGACACACTTTCCATTTCTAGTATTTGAAACCATGTAATATTTCAATATTTTAGAAGCATAAAATTAAATATGAAATTTTAATTTATTAAAAAAATATTATATTATGAATATTATGAATTTTAAATCAATAACAAATGATTTATAATATTCCAATGACTATATAACATAATATTCATTTTTTATTCGATATATGTCCATATCTTGATTATTTTTAGTTCATGTAACTATAATCATATATAGTCGATTAAACAATTTCAAATTGAAAAATAAAAATAATTTGTGTTGGATTACAATTTATGTTTCAAAAGTATTTTTTTTTAGTTTTCAAAAATTTTGAAAATAAAGAACATAAAATATTAAGGGATACAAATTAAATTTAAAAGTGGCATGTCAATAATATTCATACTCTAAATCAAATGCAATAAATACTAAAAATTAGTAAAATACCTATTAACTTACCCTCATACAGAAAAAGTATGTGGGACTCACCCCCAACAACCACTAATTTACTTTCTTGAAGCGTAAAGTATTTCTCCTCTCACCACAAAAATTTAGTTAATTACCAACGGAAAAAATCCTTCGCTAAAAATTAAAAATTCGTCGGCTATACAAAATACCGAGGTGCCAACAAAATTCATTCATCGACAATACCTTCGTCGGTATAAAGATTACCGAGGGAATAGTCTGTCGGCAATAAAAATTAATATTATATTATATATTTTTAATTATTCCGTCGGCAATCCGTCGGTAATATAATGAAATAATTAATTTAATTATTTTATTTTCCCTCAGTAATCCCTCGGTAAAAAATTAAATTATATATTAATTAATATATTTTTCCTCAGTAATCCCTCGATAAAAAAAGAATAAAATATTAATTAATATATTTTCCCTCGATAATCCCTCGGTAAAAAAAGAATTAAATATTAATTAATAATTATTTCCCTCGGGAATCTCTCGGCAAATTAATTATTTTTAATTTTTTAATTTTGTATCCAAGTTTTACTTTAAATTATCAAAATACGAAAATTCAAATTTATTAATGTAGTAAAAATATTAAACTCATAACAAAAAAATATTACACTTGGATCTTAATCAAAAGACCCAAAATACTACACTTAATCTTAGCCAAAATATTATATCTTCTTATTTATAAAATCTCATTTATGAAAAGGAATATTTTTTTCCGATGTGGGACATAAGTTGATTGCCGACGGAAATATCCCTCGGTAATATTAAATTTAATAAAATAATAAATTCATGAATTTTTATATAAATTAGTTTTGTTGCCGACGGATTTTTCCCTTGGTAATATTTAAAGTAAAAAAATAAATATTAAATGAAATTAAATATTATTTTTTTAAAACAAAAAATTATTTAATTTTTAAATAAATAAATCATTTATTTTCAATTAAATCAATTATTAATTATAAAAAAATAATAAATTCTATTTTTTAAATAAAATAATTTTTTTTGCCGAAGGATTTTTCCCTCGGTAATATATAAAGTAAAAAAATAAATATTTATTAAAATATATATTAGTTATAAAAAAATAAGAAATTTTTTAATTTTTAAATAAATTAATTATTGAATTTTTAATTAAATTAATTATTAATTGCCGAGAGAATTATCCATCGGCAATATTAATTATCATAAAATAATAATTAATTAATTGCCGACGGATTGTTTCCCTCGGTAATATTTAAAGTAAAAAATAAATATTTAATAAAATTAAATCCGTCGGCAATAATTATTTAATATATAAATAAATATTTTATAAAAAATTCATCGGTAATCCGTCGGTTATTACCGAGGAATCAAATTCCTTCGGGAATTCCGTCGGCCGTTTTACAATTTCTTGTAGTGTCTCCTATAAATTTTATTACAAGAGTGCAAAGCTTGACATTTATCCCTACATCCTCCACTACAAAATTTGACATTTCAAATCGTGCATTTTTTGGGTCAAATTGTGTATTTTCGGACTTAAATTGTGTATACTCATATAAAAATTGTGCATTTTCAAGTGCAAATCGTGAATTTCCAGTATAATTTGTATATTTCTAGTGTAAATTGTCTGATTTCATTGTCTTTCACTTTTTTGTAGTATAAAATTAAACTAAATTTATCCGCAAACTTTGGGTGCGTATTGCGACAGTAGTATCTTATTTTTAAGGGAAAAAGACGGGCCGGTCCATTATGACCAAATATTGGGCAAAAAAAACCATCAAAGAAACTTGTTATCATACGGCCCCAAATTACAAGTGGATGGACCAAAAAACCACCCATATAAATAGGAATTTTTTAGCTACAGTAAATATTCAGAAAATCACTTCAATTACTCGCGCCTCTCCACTTCCCATTACTCGCGCCTCTCACTTCCCACGATCTCTGCCAAAATCCTCGCGAAACCAGAAACCAGAAACCTAAATCTCCGAGCAAGAGAAAGCTACTAATCGGCGCGAAACCAGCACCGATAAGGAACTGAATCACCGTTCAAAAACCACCATTAATCTCCGGCGATATCAACAGTAAAAAGGTAAAATTCACATTACAATTTGAGTTCGTCATTTTGTCTAAATCACTGGATATTTTGTTGAAAACACACAAACCAAAATGATTTTGCGGTTTCCGAAACAGACCATCAACATAATAAATGAAAACCATGCACATAGATCAATAGAACCAGCAGCAGAAACATATTGAACCATTAGGTCAAAAAGATAAACCATTTAAAGAATATAAAAAACCCGCATCAGAATATAATAAAAACCATAAGAATAAAACATGCAAACCAATAACATAGACATGTGAAACCACTAAGACAAAAAAAAATGAACCATAGAAACATAAAGGTCAAAAAAAAATTCATGCCATCAAATAAATAAAACAGAACCATACAGATAAAGAAGGAGAATCGTTAGCATACCACTAATGAACCATTCATTTAAAAAACAAAACCACCAAACAACACAGTGTAAAATTAGCCTAACACTATAAAAATGTACCATTATTCGATAAAACAGCGGAAATCAGATCATTGAAACTTGAAACTTGTGAATTGTTGACAACCAACGTCTCCTCTCTATACTTAATCAACAATGAGAAATTGCAATCCATTAGGAAACAAAAATTCGGAACAAGGAAGAACCGACGATGAAAACGGAGAAACCGTCGAAACAAAAAAACGAAAATTAGAACAGAAAAAATAGGTAATTGAATCTGAAAAATGTAGTAACAATCAACCCAGCATTAAACGATCAAATATAGAAGAAGAAATCTCTGAAAAAAAGGAATAATGGATGGCGAATCATGCAAAATTTGATTCGCAGATGATTTTCTGCAACTAAGGTTAAAAACGTGAAACCACATCAATATTTTGGGTTTAATTGAACAAAAGTGTATTAGAATGGACCTATATGTTAATGAGAAAAAAAGGTGATTTTATTTGACTACAAGTTTACTTTAAGTGGACCTTATAGACATTAATCCTATTTTTAATGTTTGAAAATTAATGAAATTATTTACATCATATGAAATATATATATATATATATATATATATTGAAGAAATTGATTATAATTAATTTCATGTATTAACTAAAATTAAAGTTGACACATTTATATTGTCAAATTGATCGTTTAAATTAATTATTTCATATATTTAATATGTTAATGATATATTAATTTTTAAATTAAAATAATATATTTAACTGTCTTTATAATTGTAATATAATAAATTTATAAATTCATAATTTATCTATAATGCAAATTAACATATAGAATTAATTGTATTATAATAATCTCCTATATGCATATTATATGGTATTAATATTGAATATTAAGAATTAACATCTCTAATTAAAAATCAAAATTAACACATATATACTACAAAATAAAATATTCTCCAAAAAAAGTAACATAAAAAATTTCATTTTGCAACAAAATGTAGTGCTAAAAAAATATTGACTAATCAATAAAAAAATTATCAATCTACATTTAGTTATTATTATTATGAGAGAATAATTAGGAATACATAAGATTAGTCGTAATAACGCCTAAATTATACTTTTAACTAATATAAAGATCACTGCATTTAAATTACATTTGAAAAAGAGATAAATTTATTCCAACCAACTAAATTTATAGGTGAAAATGAAATGAACATATCAACTTAACATGATAATGGTATTATCGTTTCCAATTTTATTTTTTTAGATTTATGGGCAAAAAATTTGTCTTCCATGTGCTAATTAATTTTTACATTATTAGCCACTAGAAAATATATAATAAATTATTAGTTTAAAATTAATATTTAAATTGGATTGATAGTGAGATACAATCAAATAATACATTTTTTTTCATAAAATATTTCAAATGATTATTAAAAAATAAATATTCGATTACAATTAGAAACATCATATAAATATGTGGATATATTTAAAAAATCAATATAAGATTAGTTTAAATTCAAAATTGAAGTGACAATATAATTAATAACTTCTTGAATGGTAACTTCATTCTATTGACATTAATAGAAATATTATTGCATCTAAAAAATAAATATTTAAGAAAATAAAAAATTGCAATAATAATAGAATTCTTGAAAATAATAAAATCATTGAAATATATAGATAAAGAAAGAAAATGGCATCAATTGTTCTCTTGATTTTCCAAAAAAAAAAATTGTACTCTTGAAAATAGTAAGAGTATTGAGATACACTGACATAAAAATAAATGACTTCTGTATAAAACATTCAAAATTGGAAGGGAAAAGTCATGATTTGATAGAGAAAAAACAAGGGTAATGATTTTACTTTTATATAGTACTAGAAAATATTTTAATTTTTTAATGAGGATTTTTGACCCATTTCAAATTAAATTTTTTACCCATTTCAAATTATTCGCAAATCTTTTTGGATGACTTATAAATGACAGTGCAATAAATTTAGATTAATTTATATATTTTTTAAAATCCTACATATATGGGTAAGAATCGGGACAGGATCGGACACCCGTTCCGAAGTCACAATCCCAAAATTCTTCAATTATGTGGTCTCATTGCCGATCTCGATCGGAATTTTGGGAGTCTCAAATCCCAAAATGGGAAAAAATCAAGTCTTGATCCCAATGTCGATTCCGAATTCAAAAGTCTCGAAATGTTCGTAAAGTATGAATGTCCAGAACAGGACCAAACAAATTATGAAATTATAAAATTAAAATTATAATTGAAATTGAATTTAATATATTTTGAAATATAATTATAATATAAAAAGGGTAAAATTAATTTAAAATTTAAAAAATTAAATTTATATATGAAATTGAAATTAAGAGTCCCGATTGAGATTTAAAACTCCCAAGTCTTGTTATATTTTTTCAAATGTCAAGTCCCAGTGTCGAATCTTGTTGGGACTCGGGTCGGGACCAGAAATTTCCGAAGTCTCAGTCCAAAATTTTCACCTCTACATGCACATTATGTTTGTGGCTAATATGACAATATCACATATAAGTATGTGTCAATATAATTTTACTTCATTTTATTATTTTAATTTTTAATATTTTTATTGGATGGATATTAACTTATACAATAATTAGCAAAATCCTAGTCATAAATTTAGAATTAATATGTATCTACATTAATAAAATAATAAATTTAGAATTAATTATGTTGGAAATAGATTATATAGGAAAGATAAATGAGTAATAATAACTCTATTAAATTTATTACATTATAATGATAATAATATAATTACATTTATACCTTTTAAAATTTAAAACAATATATATATATATATATATATATATATAATAGTCAACAAAATTATAATTATAGGAAAATGAAAGATTAAGATTTAATATTAGTTAACATGGACGAACAATGTTAACATTTGAACCTCTCATTATTAGTATATATAAAACTTGGCATGTTTGAATGTAATATTTTATATGGCATAAGCCATTATAACTTCATTATTATACACATTATCTTTACATTGGTTAGCTGTTTGGTTTGTAAAAACGGCATAGTTCAATGTTAGAGAAGAGACACTGTCTGATTTTCAAGGACAACTCACTTATATAATGCACACGAACACAATGCACCCTTTCTTCCTCGCTCCTTTTATCCCCGCCTAGTCACGCCCTGGGCGCGTGCGCCGTCCCTCGGGATTTGGGACGTGACAAATATCTATATATTGTATAATTTATTATATATCAAAGATAAATAATCAATTTCAAATTGATTTCATATTTATTTTAATGGCAATTGCATAATTAATTAAAAACGGTTCATTTATTTTTTACACGAAAATTAAGAAATATTTAATAACTATGAATTACATAAAAATTAATGAACATTTCATGTTTTATTTCTTACCAAAAAAAGAAATAGATTGTTATTAATGGAACTTTCAAAAAAAATATGAATCATTATTAGCAAAATGAATGGATTGGTTGGAAAGTGAACACATATTTAGTACACGTTTTTTTTTTCTTCTCTATTTTCTCTCTAATTTCACGATTAACTTCAAAATAATATATAATATTATAATAAATTGAATATTTCCACATAGATTAATTAAATAATGCAAAATTATCTCACTCACAATTGTGAAAATTTATTGATCAGTTGCATTTGATTTGAAATGGTCCTATTATTTAAATTAAAATGTGTTTCATTTAAAATATACTAGTAGTAGTTGAAACAAAATTAAAATATATTAATTAGTTTAAAAATTAATATGTTGTTTTTTACATTTTTAAAAATTATTTAAACATATTTATTAGTGTTCGGAACCTCTTGAAATAAGTTTTGATAATGGTTATTGAAACACACACTTATAATTTGCTTAAGTATTTTCCTATACATAATGTAGCATGTTCTGTATATGGAGATCAATTTATACTTCAATTTTACTTTCATGTGTTAGCACAACAGATCACCATATAAAGGAACAGATCGTTAGTCACGATTTGGTCATAACCTGGTCTGTTCTAGACTTAGCTTTTTCTAGATGCTACTATGTAAAGAGACAGATTATGAGTCATGATCTGTATCTATAGAGTATCCTTACTTAGTCCAGTCTGCAGCAAAGCGTACAAGACAAAAATAGTAGGATATGATAATGTCCAAATGCTGCCAAACAATGAAGTATTCAAATCACATAATTATATAAGTTGTACAAATGAGCTGCCTACATGGGTCATCTGTCTGCCTGTCCATTTTGGTGACTTGTAGGCTTCGTTCTCATATACTTATTTTGGTAAAAAAAAATTGAATACTGGAAAACGGTGTCATACAAGAAATGGCAACAAAGGAACCATTGTTGGCAAGGAGTACATTATAATGTCTAGTTCAAGCATTTAATGCTCCACAACGGCTAGTTCGTGAATCAAAAGCCTATAAATACTCCCTCAAGAGTTCACTAACAACTCACTGGATTCCAAGCAATCAAACTTTGCAAAAATTATCTCAAGCTTTCGAAGTGCTCAAAACGCTCAAGTTTTTATCATCACTGCACTTCACACTTAGACTTTCAGCACTATAGAATCCATTGTTCTTAGCATACTTTGATTATATCTTAAGCTAGAACACACCCCACTAGAATTATCTTTGTACTCATATGTCCCACCCATTGTGTTACATTTTCCTTTTTGGGTTGTCCTAACTAAATTATTACATTTCATTTTTAAAATAACTTTATTACTCACATAAAAGTTTAAATAATATGTATTTCTATCACCACATACACTACTTTTGAACTCTTCTTAAATCTCATGCCCAAAAGCAAATGTAACATACTGGGTGGGACAGATGAGTATTAAGTTACACGCACTGTAATAGATAGCTCTATCTTCCACTCTAGCCTTCAAGTTGGTTGGAAGAACTTCAAACTTTGTAACCCAGTAAGTCTAAAGGTCACGACCTTATTCGTGCAATACTCAAGTCCAGTTTAGACTTTTTTTTGTGACTGGTTCTCTGTCAGTCTAAAGAAGCGAGAAGTTATTTCACAAGTTAGTGAAGAGAACTACATAAATACCCTTGTTCTTAATATTGCCTTTACAACTTTGTTTATTACATTGTTACTACTGCCATCCTTATATGTAATATTGCATAATCTGTAATCTAACTTCTTAAAGAACAGTTGGTTAATTAAAATGGTTTTCTAAATAGAGAAACACTCATTAGCCGCCACATTCCGCATTATCTGTACTTACACGATCTGTGAGTACAGAACACGTGCCAGAACAAGTCTATCTAGTCCATCATCTGTGTTATCAAAACACAAGTTGTTGGACAATAGATCACACACTGTTTGTGCTGTGTGATCGAGCTGTTCTGTCTGATCAACACATAACAAGAAAACGAAAAATTGCAAATTGGTGTATCCCTATACACCAACATCTACTCTATCGAGACCAACAATTAGAGTTTAACATTTTAATATCTTCGTCGTAAAAATAAAATGAAAGTCGTATATTTTGTTCAAGAAACATATATGTTTGATATTTAAAATACTTAATCCATTTGATCATTTCTTGAATCTAAACAAACCACCTTATCATATTTCAAATATATTGTTATTTATCATTTTTTTTCTTTTGTAAGGGAAGCATCATAATTTAAAATATTTTTTGGAGGATAGACATACATATCCTCTACATATTTGAATTTGATGTATTATGATTTTTCATTATCTAATTAATTAATCATTATAATATTTTATATATGTCACAAAATATATTGTGTATTCAAATAAATATTGTAGATACAACATATGAAGGATATTATTGAATTTTAATTTCAACTTAGAATACAAATTATTGAAAGTTGAATATGGAAATACTTAGAATACAAATTATTAAAAGTAATGTTTAAATTAAAAATTATGGATTTTGTAGGTTGTAAATACCTTACATCTTCTTCTTTCTTTTCTTCATATTTTTGTGAAATAACTATAATTAAGAATAATAATACATATTTTAAGTTGTGTTAATGGGTAAAACTACTCATTATGTAAAGTGTACATGTGTAAAATAACCAAACCCTAATATACATGTGGAAAATACCCTAAGATTCTCTTACACATCTCTTACATATTTTATTGAAATCAACATAAAGTGTAAGATTCTCTTACACATTTTTACTAAAATCAACAAATGTTGGTGGGTATAGATTGATGACAACTTCATTATTGACTCATAATTTCTTCAACAACACAATTTCTCTCAAATATACCAAGACACACTTCGGCTTCAAGCTCGAGCTCATCCATTTGAAGATATTTTCGCCAAAAAATCAGGTATTCACTCATTAATCTGTATTTTATTCAATAGAAATAGAAAACCGCTGGCACAAGAGGAACCACCGCTGATGTCATAACCAACGGTTGTTGCTCGTACTTTAGCACCAACCAGCGATTGTCATGTATATAGGTGGAAACATATGTTTCCACCTATTTTCCACGACAACCGCTCGACAAATAGCAACCACCGGTGGTCCTCTAGCCAGCGGTGGTTGCCCTTTTTTGCCCTCCAATGGGTGTTTGTCGTTGATTCAGGTATTAAAGCATGTTTCAAACCTAAATCAAAGACAACCGGTTGAAATATAGCAACCATCGGTGGACAAAAGTCAGCGGTGGTTATCCATTTTTGCCCTTTTAGCGGGCAGTTGTAGAGTTTTACAAGTCTTTTAATCTCTGTAGTTGCTAAGTTCTTATAAATTTTGATGCAGATGGAGGAATACGTGTACGTGAACTTGAAAACTGGGGGATCTTGGGTCGGGTGTACTTACACCGATGGTGAGGAAAGGATAGAACCCCTACCGATGAATAACATCACAATCTCATATTTGAGAGGCTGCATTGAATACATGTGGAGTTCACTTGGCACACAATACGAGATCTCCTATCTGTCGAGATCGAGAAATGGTCGGCTTATCAAATTTCGAATGACCACCGATCAAGAACTCCAAGTTCTGTGTAGGAACCAACCATCTCCGACAGTGTATGTTGATTTGGTAGTGTCATCTTATAGTATAGGCAGGACATCGCGTAATATTGACTGGATGGATGATCTCGAGGACATCAGAAGGATCGTTACATCTTCTGAATGGTTTCATGAACCAACTAGAATTCCTAATCTGAACACATGTCTAGATGAAGATGGTGAAGATGATGATGATGATGATGATGATTATGTTGCTTCTGAAGGGAGTTTCGAGCGTTTTTTGTCAGATTCCGAAGAAGAACAACCCGCTGCTATGAACAGTGCTACATTCGCCGAATTCGCAGCATGGATGCATGAGGCAGGAGGTATGAGAAGAGTCCTTGAGATGATGATGATCATGGGGGTATGTAGACTGTATCCGAGTTCTACGGTTAGCACACATGTGTGGATGACATAGCTAATATTGCTCCCATAAAGGTTCACTTGAAGGTGATAGGAGCCTTTTTTGCAAAGAAGATGCGCACTGCAAATGAGATCACTAAGCCGAAGTCTATTCAGGAGGAGCTTAGGAGGTGTTTCTGCATGGATGTCAATTACGATGTTGCGCTCAGAGGTAGGAATCAAGCTTTGGAGATGATTTACGGCAAGTATCAGGAATCATTTCAGTTATTGCCTGGGTATCTACATATTCTGAAAGTGATGAATCAAGGTACAATCACTAATCTCGATGTCGGCCCCAACGGTAGATTCTGACATTTATTTGTCGCTCATAGAGCTTGTAGAGCGGTGTTTGCTTTGTGCATGAGGCATGTGATAGACGTCAATGTCACTCACCTTAAGGGGAAGAACAATGACATCTTATTCGTTGCAGTAACGAAGGATGCAAATGAGCATGTGTACCCATTGGCTTTGGGATTGGGCCAACAGAGAATCACGAGTCTTGATTATGGTTTCTTACCAGAGTCAGGAGCGCTTATGGTAGCACGCCGAACATATTGATTGTATCTGATGCACATGTGTCGATTGAGCATGCCATCAACATCGTGTTTCCTGAAGCGACACACGGTTTGTGTTACTATCATCTTAGCGGCAAGATCAAACGATTCAGGAAGACCACTGTTGGTTACACACACCACCGTCAGGTTAAAAATATATTACATGCTAAAATTCACGACAACCGCTTGCTAAAACGTCACGAAAATGATCCCACTGTTGGTTACACACACCACCGGTGGATGTATTTTTCCAGCGGTTGTTATCCTAATCTCCACAGCATGATTTATCAATCTATACTCTATAAGAAACGATGTATAAAAATGAATAAATATCATCCACAGTTCATATGGGCAAGCGGTTGTACCTGGATTTCTTGTGGGATTTCTTCATCTGAATGTGCCATATTGTGGGAGATGTGGAGAGGATAAATGATCGGTGGTGGAGTCCTCTTCGAATTGTGGGAGATTCTTCAGGCGGTGGTGGAGAGAGCTTCTTCAACCTCCTTCCAGCTCTGGTGGTGAGAGGGCTTCATGGTTGCGCAGAGAGAAGAGGAGAGTGAGATGAGCGGTTGAGAAAAAGGATGACTGGTGGTGACTGCTGAGAAGAAGATGACAACCGGTGGTGGTGAATATTATCGAGAGAGAAGAGAGAAGAGGGTAGGTGAGAGGAGTAATTATGGTCAAATAATGATTTCAATAACTACCATATTCATTCAAATTTTAGTAGGTCTCACAGATTAAAGTTGGTAAAAAAGGTTTCCACTTTAAAAAAGTGTGTATTTTTTACATCTCTATTTAGTTTTTGAGTATATTATACATGCTTTATTAATAAATTGAGTATTATTAATTTTTACCCTTTTAAGTTTGTATGTGTGTAATACCGGATTTAACGTGACATAAGCTATATTTTTCTCTTTAGATTTTAGAAACTAATTCACATATTTAATCTTATAAAATACTACTACTACATATGTCATTTGAGAAATTCATATGAATAAGATAATATTATGTAATTGAAAAGGAACCAAATTAACAACTAAAAGAAAAGAGCACATGTAAATAGTTGAAATAATAAGCTATATAATAAAAATAAACACAAAATGGGAATCAAATGTTAATAAATGGTCGGTAATTTAAAATAGGAAGGGGAAATGATTTTAAAATACACCAACTATAGTCATTTTCTTAATTTTAACACGAATTATTAAACATTTCTATAAATACACGAACTTTATCACTTACTCAATTTTTGACATAACGTTGACTTTACACAAAAATCGAAACTGACATGGCACAACTTATCTGACATGGATTTTTTGAATTATTTAAAATTCATGAACTTTTAACGTTATATTAATTTTAACATGAACTTTAGTACTTACTCAATTTTTGACATAAAGTTGATTTTACACAAAATCTTGACTTATGACGTGGATTTTAAATAAAATATAAATATTTATAAAAAAACGAATATTCGAATCAAATCGAATAATTCGAATATCTACATCGAATAGAATACAAATCTAATTTTAATTATAAAATATTTGATTTGATTCGATTCGTTTACAACCCTATGTGGCGACGCCGTAATCACGCGGGGACGTGCTCAGGAAGTTGAGGCAGACGCTGGGGCCGCAGAAGTGTAATACGGCACCATAAAATATTCGATTTGTATTTAATAATCGTGAATAGGATATATTCTTAAATGCTAAATAATTAATAATTGAATTGAAGCAAAAATATTAAAATTTTAAAATTCACGTTGATTTTGTGTAAAATCAACTTTATGTCAAAAATTGAGTAAGTACTAAAGTTCATGTTAAAATTAACATAACGTTAAAAGTTCATGTATTTTAAAGAATTTAAAAAATCCACGTGAGATAAGTTGTGCCATGTTATTTTCGATTTTTGTGTAAAATCAACGTTATGTCAAAAATTGAGTAAATGATAAAGTTCGTGTATTTATAGAAATGTTGAATAGTTCGTGTTAAAATTAAGAAAATGACTATAGTTGGTGTATTTTAAAATCATTTCCCCAAATAGGAAGTGCTAAAAACTTATATAGTACTGATAATATCAAGATAATTACAGAAAATATATAACATTCCAAGAAATAAAAGAATGATACAAATTTCAATAAATATATAATATTATATTGGCAAAAATATTCAATGTTGGTTCAAAGAGAATATTATGATGTATGAGGAAATACATCTCTTTTAAAATTAATTTTTGTTTTTATAAATTGATTGAGCTAATTTAAATACTTGAATTATAGAGGTCACTTCAGAAATTTTAAATGTGTAAATATGATGATAAAGATATAAATCTCTAAATAAATAAAATATTCTTTTACTACGAAATACAAGTTAAGAGAAATAAATAAAGTGATAAACAACACCAACAATTATTACATGGTTCGAAAATAAATTTTCTAAATTCACATTCTCAATATATATGACTCTAGAGTTTCTAATAAATTGGAGAGTGTGTGAGTATGTAATTATACAATTAAATTGCTCATTCGCCAGAAATACTGACACCCGTAAGTGTTCATGTGGCAATAAAGTATTTATAGAAAAAACTAGATGAACAATGTAAGAACTATGATAAACTAGCTCGGCGACCTGTACTATGTTTTCTATTTCGTGTGATTTCTCTTGCTTCATTTTGTTCTCTATTTCTCTTAATTTTGGAGTAAGATATTTATACTCGTAATCCTTTGTAGCAAATCTTCTCATTTTGGTAAGTTGTTGTTGAGAAAACTTTTCTTAATATGCTTCTAGACTAGAATCATGCCTTGATTTGTGCTCTGGTGATTTCATTCGAGGTCAGGCTAGCGATCAGACTAGCAATATTCATTAGTGCAACTTGCTTATGTCAATCTTCATTTTATCAATGCATTTCTCATGCTTGGTCATCAATTTTGCTTATCCGTTTTTATCCTCCAGTCTTGATAATCAGTCGCAGACCCGTAGTCTAACAATTAAACTATTACATATAAGATCATACTCCTTAGTCAATGGACTTTCTAAACCTAATACACTATTATCATCATCAAAAAGATTTTATGAACTGAATCAAAACACTTTAAATGTTCTTAACAATCAAAATATTTTCTATATACAGTTACAAATACAACATTATAAATGATTTCTAAAGATAGATTATGTAAAGTAGATTATATCTTTACTTTTTGATATTTTTTGTTTTATTTTTGATAAGGTGTTTAAATACAAGGACATTATTCCTAATACATTTTAAGATGGTCTATATAATTAAGATGATTAATGTTTATATAAAAAATAAATTATAGGTGAAAATGAGAAAAAATTATATTCTCTATCCATCTAAAATTAATAATTAAAAATAATTAAATATAAAATATATTATTATAAGTATGTTGAAGTGTTTTTTATGTGCAAGTTACTTTAAATAAAAGATCACAATCCTTTATTTATTAAAATGGAGGGTTGACAATTTTTCTTTTTTTCTTATGATAAAGATTATTTATTATATATGTTAAAAATCTAGTTATACTAATATAAATGACGTTTAAACTCAGTTTAAATTAATCAGTTTGTACGAATAATCTTTTCTCTTTTTAAATATTACATTTCAACCTCGATTATACGTGATTATATTAGAGTATTTCATTTGTCTTAAATAATTTGATTATGTTGTAATGTTGAATGAAACCAATTACACTATATACCTTCTTGAAGTGTTTATTAAATGACATATATTGATTACTTCTATCATCATCCTTCGAATTACTTTAAATTTATGTTAAAACAAATAATATATTATAGTAGTATCATTTATGGGCATTGGTATGTCCCATAAATCTAATCTTAAAAAATAAACATTAAATCAACCTATCTTTGTTTTATCAGAAGTTATCCCTCTTTATAAATAGGGCTGGAAGTTCGGATCGGATATTTTAGATAATTGCTCACCAAATCGAAAATTTCGGTTAACCGATAACCGCAATTTTCGGATAGCGGATAGTGTTTATGGTAATTTTCGGTTATCGGTTATATCCGTTAACCGATTGGATATAACCGAAAAACCGAAATAACCGAAATTTTAATTTAAAATTTATATATTTTATTTTTATAAATGTATTTTATATTTTTAATAATTATTTAATATTTATTTTTATATACATATTTTTTATTTCTAATAATTATTCCATATTTATTACAAAATTGAAAAATAAATAAATAAAAATATAATTGATATTAAAATTTATTTAATTTTAATTTTAATTTTTCAATAAAAAAAATCGGTTATTTCGATTATTTCGGTTATTTCGGATAACCGATTTAACTAACCAAACGGTTAGCGGATAACCGAAATTCGTAATTCGGTTCGGTTTCGGATAGTGATTTTTGGGTAAATTCAGTTCGGTTAACCGCAAATTTCGGTTCGGTTATCCGAACCGCACCGAACTTCCACCCCTATTTATAAACATCTTCAATACTATTAATTAGATGTAGTTTATATAAAATTTTAACTTCATACATATTTATAATTCAATAATTTGATATGTATTACTCTAATTTATAAGTATTCTTTTTGTTTACCGAAATTAATATGGTGCAACTCACGGTACAAATGATCGATAGTTCATTTAATCTATATAGCTAAATTTCTATACATTCTTTGTAGGTTTGTTGCTATTTTGATTAATGGTAGTGATATTGTGAATTTAAATAATAGTCAATTTTAGTATATTTAAAATTTCTTTTAAAAAAATAAAATATATTGATTCGAGTTGCATTCGAGATTCGCGGATCTCATAAATCTGAATATAGATTTAGATTTTTTAATTCAACAAATCTAGACCAAAAAATAAAATAAAATAAATAAGTTAATTGTGTCAATTTTAATGAGACGTCCCAATAAGTTAATTGTGTCATTTTTAGTGGGATGGAGAGAGTTTATATATATCCTTTATGAACGATATGCCATGTAAATATTAAAATTTTAATAAAAAGTTTATTAATTATCACTTTATGATTTAAGTTTATTGATTATTATATTATAATTTAATATTATTCATTATAAAATAATATAAATAAAATAAATAAAAAATTTAATGACTTTATGTTAATGTGAGGTTGACCTATCACGTTAAGTGGTCCACCCCGCGGGCACGGTAGATGACACCTATATATAATACTAAAAAATAGATCATCAACACATATTAGCAAAAAAGTCAGTACTACATTTGAAATGGAGTGGTGTTCAACCATCGTTGCCGTCGTTGCCTTCTCTTTCTTTTTATACAGTTACAAATTATGCTTCAAACGGCAGTCAAAACACCCCGGCGCTCTCAAATCGCCACCCGAAGCCGGCGGCGCTCGCCTAATCACCGGCCACCTCCACCTCATGATCGGCGGCAACTCCGCCAAGCTCCCCCACTTCAATCTCTCCGATCTCGCCGACCGTCATGGCCCCATATTTACTATCCGGCTCGGATCGCGCTGCGCCGTCGTGGTGAGCAGCTCCGATCTGGCGCATGAGCTCTTCACCGCGCGTGACGCCGCTGTCTCGTCGCGGCCGCAGCTGCGCGGCGTGAAGCACCTTAGTTACGGCTCCGCCATGTTCGGTTTCGCCCCCTACGGCGCATACTGGCGCGAGATGCGTCGCCTCGTCTCGTCTGAGCTCCTCTCGGCGCGCCGTCTTGAGCAGCAAAACGGGCCACGCGTGCGGGAGACGCACCTCTCCGTTCGCGCTCTGTACGAGGCGTGGGAGCAAGGGAAGGACGGGTCGGGTCGTGTCTTGGTGGACATGAAACGGTGGTTTGGGGAGCTGAGCCTGAACGTGGTGCTGATGGCGGTGGCTGGGAGGAGGATTGACGACACTGCGGAGGCGCGGCGGTGGAGGAAGGTGATGAGGGAGTTCTTCCATCTGGCGGGGGTGTTTGTGCCAGCGGATGCGCTGCCGTGGCTGGGGTGGTTGGACATAGGTGGGTATGAGAAGAGGATGAAGAAGAATGCAAGAGAATTTGATGAGATAGTGGGGGGTTGGGTGGCGGAGCGGCGGGGGAAGGAATATTCCGGCGAGGATTTCATAGATGTGATGCTCTCGGTTTTAGAGGGAGCCAAGGATCTTCAGTACGATGTTCAGACCATCATAAAGTCCACGTGCCAGGTATGTCTTCTAATTTACTCATCACGTCATCTATGCATTGTATATAATACTACCCCTCCACAAAAATACAAAAATGGTCTTAGTTTCTTTTCGCTTTATGGAAAAGCAGTACCACTTTCCTGTGACGTAGAGAGTACTATAGTAAGCGGTGGTAGGTTTGATTAATATTATTCACTTATAAATTTTTATGGTAATTGATATTCAGTGTTCACCTTTATATAAATTTTCATTTAAACTTTTATATATTAATTTGTATGCGTTAATTTAATTTTGTATTAGTATTATAATTTATTTCATAATTTATCTCGTTCAAAAAGGGGATGTGATTAGAAGTTTAATTATTGTGTCTCATAAATAAATTTTATTATAATATGATAATTATTCCGTCTACTAAAAGTAATATTGTGCTTTTATGGTCTATTTAGATAGTTCAATAAAAGTACAATATTTCATTTTTTAGACATTGTCCCATAAAAGATTTATTATTTTTAAATTTTATATATCATTTATCTACATAAAACTATTTTATACTTTTTTATTAAATATCGTGTACGGTAAAATAAATCATAATTAACTTTAATTGAAAAAATAAAAATTTAAACAAATATATATTATCTAAAAGTCATTAGAAGTGACACTGAATATTTAAAAAAAAAACTATATATAATATTTAGATGGAATGAATTCATAATATTAAAAAAATTAAATTAAAACATATAAAAATAGAATTAGAAAAAAAGTAATATATTAAAAAAATTGCTTGAGACAATGTGAAACACATAAGTGGGATATTGAATCTTATTTACTGAACATGCACATGCATGGTTAATGTATCAATGTCACATCAGCGTAAAAGTCACTATAATATTAATTCTTTAATATCTTTTGTTATTTCTTATTTTGTATTAAATAATATTAAACTATTCTAATCAATAAATTTTAGTAGGAAAGTGAGAGTTAATAAAAATATTTATTAAAAATTTAATATTTACCTACGAGTCATGTCACATTCGCTCGCGGAGAGTGAGTGAGCATTTTCGTTATGGAATAATCAAAACTTAAGTAAATAATTTTAAACTAAAGGAAAATAAAATACTAAAAACCATTATATGTATGCAAAATTGAATAATACAATCATAAATTGAATTATTTAACAATTAAAAAATTAAACTAAAGAAGAAGATAAAATTAAATTAGAAGTGAATATAAGTGAGAAACATAAATATATATAAAAGTGAGATAGATAATAATTATCTGTATTCACTACAAGAAAAAAGACTTTTAAAGATGGAAGTATTAGTAAAAGGACATATATCCTCATTAATTGTACAAAAATGCTTTTAGTTAGAGTAAAAATTGTAGTTAAAAGTTAAATTTTCATCACTAATAATTTTTAATGAGAAAATTTTCCAACCATCACCACTTCTCGTTATTGTTTCTTTAGTTAAAAATCAATAATGACAGTATAATGTATTTTTTTACTCTCACTAAAAGTGCCTTTTGTTGTAGTGATTACATTATGTGAACTAACAAATTATTATTTGTATAACATCATATGAACTAACAAATTACATGTAATATTTGAATTTCAAATGACCATATATTAATTGATGTGTTCTTGAGAATGCAGATTTTGATATCTGGAGGGAGTGACACAACTACAGTTATGCTAATATGGGCACTCTCCCTCCTATTGAATAATCGTCGTGTTCTGAAAAAGGCTCAAGAAGAATTAGACAAACACATTGGGAAAGAGAGACGAGTAGATGAATCAGATATAAAAAATTTAACCTATCTTCAAGCCATAATCAAAGAGACTCTAAGACTTTACCCCTCGGGTCCCTTAGTGGCTCGATCCTTTACCAAAGATTGCATCGTGGGAGGCTACCACATACCAGAAGGCACGTGGTTGATGGTGAACTTATGGAAGTTGCAACGCGACCCAAAGGTGTGGCCGGGGGACCCGTTGGAGTTTAGGCCAGAACGTTTTCTTAATGATGAGAATATTGGTGTTGATGTTAAAGGCCAAGATTTCGAGTTGATTCCTTTTGGCGCTGGTAGAAGGATTTGTCCCGGCTTACATTTTGGGTTGCATATGTTGCATTGGGTATTGGCTAACTTATTGCAAGGGTTTGAGTTCTCAACAGTTTGTGATGAAGAAGTTGATATGACTGAGAGTGCCGGATTAACAAATGTTAAAGCCACACCACTTGATGTTCTCATATCCCCAAGGTTGTCACCGCATCTTTATTAGGGTTGTTTTTACAAATTACTATATATGAACATGCAATATGATCGTAGTCTTGTTAATTATTATACTTATTATGTAAGATTTCTCCACCTTTAATATTTCAATCGTCATCTATATGCATGCAAAGATGATTGAATATTCAATATATTGCCATAGGATTTATAGTTTCATTATAGTCTATTATTATATGTGGTATAATTTATAGTTGCATATGATTTTTATTTTAATAATTATATATATAACAAAAAACGTCCAAGAAATATATGGAATAATAGTGTGATAATTAATGAATAATTTCATCTAATTACATGCAATTGAAAGATGATATTAGAGATTACAACTTGTAACATGTGAATAATAATCCTTACTTTCAAACCGCCGAATAAATCCATTGTCAAACAATGAGATATGGTGATTACAAATCCTAGCATAACCTAGCAAGCTAAATGGAGTCACCCACCAAATTCACTAAGTGTGAACGATACTACACGATAACATCACAAGAGAGGATAAGGAGTCAAACACACTGAGGGGCCGACTACCTTATATAAGTCTCATGTATACACTAACAATGTGCTAGTGCGCTAACATAGAATATTAATCCAATCGTTATGCTTGAGTGATCTATTGGGATGCGGAATCCAATACCTTCTGGAGGGTGGGTGTTTCCTCCATGTATCACACCTAAGAGAGTTTTTGGGGATGTGTTTGTGCCTTAGTCAAAAAGGGTTTAAACTATCGTTGTGATGATGGGTTATAATGAATTTATCAGTATTAATCGTACCAACATTGTGCATCATCTTTTCAAGTAATCCCAGAGTAGAAACTCAAAGATTAAGCGTGCTTGACTTGGAGAAATATTATGATGGGTGATTTATTGTAAAGTGTTGATTAGCCAGTCACTGAGAATATAGCAAGTAGAGAAATAAAGTGCTCATATATAGAGTCAATATGTTAATATCAATCAACCATTACAAGTCTGTTTGATTTTGGAGTATTTATCTACTTGGCAATTAATAGAACCTTTAAGGCCAACTACAAACTTTTTTTACAACCTTAAGAGCTTCATTAAATTATTTTTCAACCTTAAGAGCTTCATTAAATTATTTTTCAACCTTAAGAGCTTCATTATTAGCATCTACTAAATGAGCCCTTAATATAAGAAGATAAGTGATAAAATAACATAATGTATTAAGACAAAGAGTGTAAATTTACCGATTTAACCTTTTATTAATTTATGATCATAATCATGATGGTACTTTACACCTGTTGGATTGAATATCAATCCACAAAAAGATAAATAGAAAAGCATATGAAGGTTTCAAAAGATTGGAGTTCATACTTTAGCTGTAGGATTACAAAGTTGCAGTCTAGGTTCTAGCCGAGGTCTGACACGTTAAAGCTCCTACAAAACAAGGCCGGAGAAATAGTTAAAGTTCTTTGGAAAGAGACTCTCACGCTCAAATAAGCTCAAAGTAGACTGAGAAATGTGCAAAAATGCATGAGAGACAATATGTTAAGTAGAGTAGTAAATTGACCTTAGTAAATGAAAATGAATAAGGTATATATACATTATTAGATAAAGAGTATAAGTGTAATACCGTAAGGAGTAACAAACTTGCTACCAATAAAACCATCATCAAATCCTCTCCAATAGGAAAAAGCCATGTCACTGTGGTCCTCAAATGTTGGTAGAGATAACCAGCTGGCAAACGGTTATTCTGAACATGTGTCAAGTCCACTTCTAACATTGTCAGATAAAAAAACACATGCTTCGCATGTATCGTTGTCACAGCCCAATTTCTTAACCCTTTCTTAGTTAAGAGATTAGGCCATGACTTAAATAACTTGGAAGAAACTCTAGCAATTGATGTTTAATACAAAGGAACTCAAATTAACTTTCGCGGAAAACAGGGCAGGGCGGACACATCAACTTCGAAAGCTCATAACTTTCTCATCTGAGCTCCGAATTAAGATCCGAAAGAACCGTTGGAAAGGTATCGAAAAGATCTTTAAAATGACACCAAATTCAGAAAATTCGAACTTATGAAACTCACGAAAAAGGGGGTTCAACAAGCTGCCCTGTTTCTAGCAAATTCAAAATTTGTACAATTTATGAACTTGGAGTTCCCAATCTACCAAAGATCAACTCAAACAACCATGAAAGAGACATAGAACATGATAATCCACAAAGGAAAGTACCACCATGGGTAACAAAGGCTAACCCAATACAAAGGTACCAAATATTCAAGTGACAACAAAACCAAGGATCGCAACGGAAGAAATAATTGAGCTACATGTATGACGACATATAACTCAACTTACACAATATCCAATATCAGTCAACAAGACAATCTAGGATTTACTCAATAGTTCATATGACATAACAACTACAGTGTTCAAATCCATCGCCATCTCCAGCTCAACCTGCACGTTAAGAAAAACATGCAGGGCGTGAGTACATAAAGCACTCAGTGGACACATGCCAAAACATTTAAATCTTGCTCATAGGGCCATATCATTGACTTGCCAAAATCTTTCTTTTCTGAAAATAATGTAACTGAATATGCATAAAATGTGTCTGCAGACATAAATCTGAAATCTGAAATACCATATCTACGCACTTCTTGTGTTGAAAGGTAGGCCTCCCCTTCAACACTATGACCGGCCGATCCGCTCACCGGCTCACGGTCACATATGTGTACACAAACCCTTCCGGCAGCTCGTCCGGCATAGGGCCGATATCGTAATTCTCTCGTAGATAGGCAATATGCAATCATGCTTAAAACATAGGCAAGTCAACTTCTTAACATAAAAAAAAACATAAAGCATAAACAAATCTTTAGCACGTGCATAGCTTTTGGTTAGAAAGCCCACCTGGACGGTTTATTCTAGCTAAACCGAGGCTTCTTCTCTTTCTTTCTTTTCTTCTTTCGCTTTCTCAACTAAACCTTACATTAATTAAAACATGTAAGGATAAGAAATCTTTCTCTTCTCTATGAAATCATCATTTCATAATCTCATTCTTCTTCTTATATTTTACTTAACTATCCTTTCGTATTCTTATAATCTATTCGGCTATTGCATCCTTCTATTCTAGCATCTCATTATCATTTATCTCATCTATATCATTACTTCACTTCTTTACTTACTAAACTAACAATTTCCAATTTCTACATACTTGGCTAATTCTTATCTTATAACTTCACATTAGCCACCATATTCATTCTTTATCTTAATTACTTCATCACATCTAACAAATATAATCTCTATATACAAGTTTCAACTATGCCCTTCTTCTTGAGAATTTAACATCTTAATGTAAGATGGAGTTTATCTTTAGTTTCTTGATTCAACTATGCCTAACATAGCTCAATGATCTCTAATGAATCATCCCTTAAGCCAAATAGCATTAACATAGACTTAAACTTATAAACTCCATAATCAACTTAATTTTGAAAATTCATTTCCAATGCTTGGAAAATTCTAAATAAATTAATCTAAGCATTATTCATACCATTGAACTCAAATATGATCTCAATTTAAACAAATAAAATCAAAATCTTATAGAACAAATAAGCTCCATTTTCGGTCATCATGAAGAAATTTAGAAAATTGGATTTTTGATCTAATTTCTTGCTCTAATCATGTTTATTGATATTTAATAATACTTATCCATGCTTAATTCAAGCAAATTCATCCAAATTCCTATAAATTAAAATTAGGGTTTATGTAGGAAATTAGGGGAAATTTAATTATTCATCATCTCTAACAATTCTTTGCATAATCTTACTTAAAACATGATGTTCTATCTATTTACTACAACATATATGAAAATCAAAGCCTTATACTACAAGCTATGGAACATAAGATTATCATGGATGAAAAGAGAAAATTTTCATCAATTTTACAAGCTAAAGATGTAGGGATGATGATTAATTACCTTAAGATGATCTTTTTCTTGAAAATTGGATGGAAATCTAGCTTAAAAATCTTAATATTTGGAGAAGAAAATTTGGCTATGGAGGAGAGGGGGTGTTGGACGAAATTTTGGAGGTCTAGAAGGTGGATGATGATGATGAATAGTATATATAATCTTACTTATCAATTAAGTAAATAATTTAATTAATTAAACAATTAATTTATCACTTTCTACTCTTCTCTAGAGGCTTCTAGAACCTTCTAGAATCTTATTTTTGGGTTTTGAGATATTGATACTGGATGACTCGTCTCGACACAAGGAATTCACTGGTTCAGACCGTTCGTGATTCTGAGTTCGTATGAATAACTTATTCAAATTCTAAAGTACCGAATAAATTTAACTGAATAATTTCTTTTAAAATGACATTTTTTCTAACAAAATCTTCATAATAATTTCTTCTATATATATTATAAAATTTGTCATAATTTGTAGATATTACTACAATTGTCGAATTCTCAAACTGAATTCTAAACTAGAACTTATTTAATTATTGCCGAAATTGCAATAATAAATTTTTATTCTCTATATTATCTGTTTACTAACTTAATGAAATTTCTAATTCCATTTTTCTTTATTATCTAATAGATAAAAATTTTCTCATCTGAGGGGTATGCTTCATCTGAATTTATTTTGCCTCAAACCCCTTTCTTTCACTATTAATATGGAATTAATAAATTCCATTTTCTTTCTTAACTAAATAATTAAAATTCTTTCTTCTAAATTATCTAATAAATTTTTCAAGCTCTTCTTAATCTTATAAATATTATTTCTTAAGGATGCAAAGCCTTATTAAGACTCTGATTAGCAATTAAGTACTAATTAGGATTTGAGGGTATTACAATCGTAGACCTTACACCAAACCCATAAAATGACAATCTAAAATTTTATGGATGAAGCAATACATTTAAGAGGTTATTTGTAAACATGATTCGAAATACCTCTGCCTGATTGACAGACCCGTCTCAATCAATATCGAGGCCCTGTACAAATTATAAAATTAGGCCCTTAAATTCTATCAACATATTACTTAAAAATAAAATTTCATTCGTTTCATTATTCGTGACATGTTACTATATATGTGTCTCAATAATAATGACTTATTTTCAAAAAATGAAAAATTCTATCATTGAAAAGTTAGTCAAAAAAATCATTTTATTTATAATCGTGTCCAAAAGTAATGTGTTAAATATACAAATAATTTTGATTTTTCAGAATATTTTAAAGAGATGATTTTTTTAAAAAAAATAAAAATAAAACAATTGATGATGTAATAATTCAATATTTGGGGCCCCTATATTTATGGGGCCCTGTTCTAAAGAACTTGATGGACTCCTTAAGAGTCGGGCCAGTTGTCTTAATAGCAGAGCTAATAGATATTCTGCTTGTTAAATAAGCAGAGCTGATATTACTCCCTACCAACTTCTCCACCCATAGTTTTAGAAGGGGTGTGCTAATCATATGAGATTAAACACTATATTTTATTTCTATTTGAGAGAGGTATGCAATTTGCTTCTTATTTTTGAATTTCGAATGGAATTTTCATAATTTACATACACCAGCTTTATCGAGTACAGTGCTGGCATTAAATGTCTGTAGCAATACTGTAGCATCTCCTTTCACCTTACAGTCCTCAGCGGTCAACCGTCACTTTGACCCATCCGTTGAATGAAAAAAATGAGATTTTATCCAGGCCCTACACGTGGCACCCCTCACTTTTTGAGTTCCTCCGCTCCATCTTCTCTAAAATAGTAGGCGCCTCACCTATACAGAACTTTCCCTCTTCATTTATACTTACACTATTCATAACATTATTCATATCCTTTCCCCGTTATTTCTTTTGTTCCTTCTCATCATTAGTTGCTCGATCTTTCGCCTGCGTTCTACTCCATTTCTCCAGGTACCTCTTTCTTCCATTTTCCTTCTTCTCTTAGATAATGCATGCGCAAAGACCTGGGAAATTTTCCTCGTTCCAGCGTAAAGATAGTACACTTCGTATTCTTCACAAATTGTTAGGCAATACTGACGGAGCCCAGTCGTTATCACTCCGATCAAGATAAATTTATAATACATACACTCTTTACTAGGTTCCACTAGTGGCAAGTACATGGTCGATCCCATAAGGAGTTGGCCCCACACACCAACACTTTCTTTCCCAGCCTGCTTTGTCCTCACTGACAGGCTGACCCAAGACACTTTCCAGTAGGTCACCCATCACTGAAAAGATGATGCACCATGTTGGTATGAGTAGTACTAATCAATTCATTTAACCTCTCGTCAACAATGGTAGTGCAGGCCCTTTTCGACTGAGGCAGGCCGCACTCCCATAAGTTCTCTCGGGTACGATACACGGAGGACCCCCTCTCCGGGAGGTGCTAGAGTCCACTTCCCAACACTTGGGTTAGAATCTTTGAGCCTTGACTTAAAAGTGGATTCAAGATCATCCACCAGAATGGATTGTTGGGAACCTATCAGATCGTGTAAACACCAGAAGGATGCATGGAGAGAGCGCACTATTAAGTTGCTACCTATCTCATGTTGAACCAGTTGATGCATATGAAGCACTACAAGATGCAGATTGGATTGTTGCTATGCAAGAAGAGCTAAATGAATTCAAGAGAAACCAAGCATGGTATCTAGTAGATCGACCAAGACACCAAGGAGTAATCGGCGTTAAATGAGTATTTAAAAACAAGAGAGATGAGAATGGTGAAGTTTTCAGAAATAAAGCCAGATCTATTGCTAAAGGATATAGTCAACAAGAAGGCATAGACTTCGATGAAGCATTTGCACCAGTTGCTAGATTGGAAGCAATCAGATTGTTTTTGGCATATGCAGCGTACAAGAAGTTTAAAGTGTACCAGATGGATGTCAATAGTGTTTTCCTGAATGGTATTCTGGAAGAAGAAGTTTATGTGGAGCAGCCACCTGGTTTTGAAGAAGGAAATCCAGACCAGAAAGTCTTCAGATTGGCCAAAGCAGTGTATGGTTTAAAACAAGCACCCAGCGCTTGGTATGAGACATGGTCAACCTTTCTGCTGGAGTCCAGCTTTCGAAAAGGATCAGTTGACAAGACATTGTTCATCATCAAAGTCAAAGAAAATATCCTTTTAGTATAGATCTACGTTGGTGAAATTATTTTTGGATCTCAATCCAGCTATCTTGTGATAAATTTGCAGATCCAGAGGGCAAACCAGCAAATATAACTCAATACAGGGGTATCATTGGCTCATTATTATATCTAACTGCTAGTAGACCTGACATTACTTTTACAGTTGGAGTATGTGCTAGATACCAGGCCAACCCTAAGGAGTCACATATGTAAGCAGCTAAGAAGATATTAAGATATCTCAAAGGAACAACACACATAAGATTGTGGTATCCAAGTGATGACAATTTTGAATTAATAGGTTACTCTGATTCAGATTATGCAGGATGTAAACTAGACAGAAAATCAACTTCTGGAACCTGTCAGTTTCTTCGAAACAAGCTGATCTCATGGTTCTCGAAGAAACAGACATTTGTGGCTACATCAAAAACAGAAGCAGAGTACATGGCTGCTGGAAGCTGTTGTGCACAGATACTTTGGCTCAAACAGCAGCTGAAAGACTACGAGATCAATGTGAAGGAAATACCTATTTTCTGTGACAGCTCGAGTACCATAGCTATAACACAGAACCCAGTCTTACACACAAGATGTAAGCATGTGGATGAGAGATCATTTTATAAAAGATCATGTGGAGAGAAAATATGTGCAGATCGAGAAGATTCATACAGAAGTGCAGCGAGCTGATATATTAACAAAAGCACTACAAAAAGAGAGATTCAAGATGCTATGTGGAAAGCTAGGACTGCTAAGTTTGGATGTAAGACCAGATTGACAGGAGATCACTAAACCAGATCACGTAACACACTAAGAAGATGCAGATCATGTGTTACAGATTCAGTGATACCAAATCACTTTGCAGGTTACAAGAAACAGATTGCTTGATATCAGATCACTAGAAAGCAAAAGTACAAACTATTAATCAGATTGGCAGGATCAGATCGATAGTTGACTACAGACTAGAGATATCAAGACTAGATCATCTGGAGAACTTGTCAAAATAAAACAAGACATACAACGCCACGTAGAAATTAATTTTCCATAAGAGATTGCTTAATTAAGGGGGAACTCCGAAATTTGTATCAATTTCTGATTTAATCACCACCATAATCTTATCCATAAAGCTATTTATCTGACAAGATTTACCAAATCTTCTATAATCGTGATAATTACAACAGGTATTAGTAAGTGAAATCGAGGAAAATCATTTCCTAAAATAGGAAAAGGAAAGTTGCAGCGACGAAGTGAAGCTGACACGCGCCGTATCTTAACCCTAGATACTTATCGCATGTATCAGACGCGTCAGAAAGGCGGCAAACCTAAGTGCTAATGCGGCAAAGTTAAAATGGGAGGAATAATCTCAACCATTGAATTTTCACTTTTAATCTTAGTCGTTCGTTGTTTTCTTATATATGCTTACTTGTCTCAGTAACTGTTCACCTACACTTTCATTTCACTGAGCACTTAAGCAAATTTTCGCACTCGATTTCTTAGAAAACTTATTTTCAAAACTCATTTGAACCTTCAAATCTTTCAAATGGCACCAAAGAACTTGTTGTTCCTGCCCGTGTTGCTGAAGTTCAAAAGTTCATATCACCCGAACCCATTGCTGTTTATACTACCCATGGCTTTCAAAAGCTGGAAGATATTTTTGCTATTGTGAAGAAGTGCGAAGGTCCTTTTTAATATTTATGCCTGATAATATTGTCTATTTTCATGTTTATGATGTGAGTATTATATATATGCTTATATAATTGTTTGAATGGAACATGTGTCATGTCATACTGGAATAACCATCATAGTGTTCTTCGTGTTCTTGATGATATGGATATATCTAGTATATTTTGCTTTTGGAGACTATAATTAAGTGTTATTAACTGCCTAAATCTATATTTTAGGATTTCACAACATTGTTACAACACATCCTGAGATGTACTTGCCTACATCAGTAGCTTCCTTCTATCTCACATGGGAGGACGAGAAGGAAGGGCGGGAGGCCAGTGTACTAATGTCAATCAAAGATAGACCAAGCAAGACAACTTACGATGTGATACAAATGATACAGAATGCTTTCAGACTGAAGGATGAAGGCATGGATTTGTCAAAAATCACCATGGAGCAATTGCAGGAGGTAGTGGAGAAGATTATGGTGATTCCAGTCCACTACAATGGAAGGATGTTCCACCGTTCGCTTCTGGTGCCTAGATTCAAACTAGTTTTTGAGTTTGTGCAAAGGATCTTCCTGATGCACAGTGGATCTTATGACCAACTTATCCCCTAGAAGATGAGTATACTAACAGCTGTAGTCCTCAACTTGAAGGTGAATTGGTGCAGGATTCTTTTTGACCTGCTAGCCTAAGAAGCAAGGTTGATTGTGGAGACCAAACAAGGAGACATGGTTGTGTTTGTATCTGTAAGAAGGAATTTGAGGCACTCAACCAAACTCAGTTACATGATCGTGAAGTTCTTTAAGCAAAGAACATGGGAAGGAGCCAATCCCTTCAATGACCAGCTCACTCTGCCCAAGGACCAGCACCAACTGGAGATGTCCCTAGGTATCACACCTGCCCTTTTGAACAAGGTGAAAGATGATGTTCACCTAGGCCAACTAATGGAGATGAGAAATTCTAACCCCATATGATCCAGCGATCCAAATCAATGGGAAGATCGATCCAGATCCAGAGGGTAAACCAGCGAAAATAACTCAATACAGGGGTATTATTGGCTCATTATTATATCTTACTACTAGTAGACCTAACATTACTTTTGCAGTTGGAGTATGTGCTAGATACCAGGCCAACCCTAAGGAGTCACATATGGAAGCAACCAAGAAGATATTAAGATATCTCAAAGGAACAACACACATAGGATTGTGGTATCCAAGTTATGGCAATTTTGAATTAACAGGTTACTCTAATTCAGATTATGCAGGATGTAAGCTAGATAGAAAATCAACTTCTAGAACCTGTCAGTTTCTTGGAAACAAGCTGATCTCATGGTTCTCGAAGAAACAGACATCTGTGGCTACATCAACAACAAAAGCAGAGTACATGGCTGCTGGAAGCTGTTGGGCACAGATACTTTGGCTCAAACAGCAGCTGAAAGTCTACGAGATCAATGTGAAGGAAATACCTATTTTCTGTGACAGCTTGAGTGCCATAGCTATAACACAGAACCCAGTCTTACACACAAGATGTAAGCATGTGGATGTGAGACATCTTTTTTATAAGAGATCATGTGGAGAGAAAACATTTGTAGATCGAGAAGATTCATACAAAAGTGCAACGATTTGATATATTAAAAAAAGCACTACCAGAAGAGAGATTTAAGATGCTATGTGGAAAGCTAGAATTGCTACGTTTGGATGATAAGACCTGACTGACAGCAGATCACTAAACCAGATCACGTAGCAGACTGAGAAGATGCAGATCATGTGATACAAATTCAGTGATACCAAATCACTTTGCAGATTATGAGAAACAGATTGCTTGATATCAGATCACTAGAAAGCAGAAGTACAGACTATTGAATCAGATCATTAGATACAGATTGATTGTTGACAGCAGACTGGAGATATCAAGACTAGATCATCTGGCGTATTCAAACACTTGTCAAAATAAATGCAAGACATGCAATGCTACGTGGAAATTAATTTTTCATAAGAGATTGATTAATTAAGGGGGAATTCAGAAATTCGTATTATTTTATGATTTAATCACCGCCATAATCTTATCTATACAGTTATTTATCGTACAAGATTTATCAAATCTTCTATAATTGTGATGATTATAACATATATTGGTTAATGAAATTGAGGAAAGTCAGTTCCTGAAATAGGAAAAGGAAAGTTGCAGCGACGAAGGAAAGCTGACACGCCTCATCTTAACCCTAAATGCCTATAGCGTGTATCAGACGCGTTAGAAGGGGCGGCAAACCTAAGTCCTAAAATAGGACAGTTAAAAAGGGAGGAATAATCTCAACCTTTGAATTCTTACTTTTAATCTTAGGCGTTCGTTGTTTACTTATATATATACGTACTTGCTCTCAGTAATTGTTCACTTACACTTACATCTCACTGAGCACTCAAGCAAATTTTCGCACTTAAGTTCTTCGACAAACTCTTTTCAAATCTCCTTTGAATCTGCAAAATATTTCAAAAATGGCACCAAAGAAGTTGTTTCCTGCCCGTGTCGCTGAAGTTCAAAAATCTATCTCACCCGAACCCTTTGTTGTTTATACTACACATGACTTCCAAAAGTTGGAAGAAATATTTGATATTGTGAAGTGCAAAGGTCCTTTTTGAGATTTATGTCTATTTATTTTGCACATTGACATGTTTATCATGTGAGTATTATATTTGTATGCTTATGTGATTGTTTTAATGGAACATGTGTTATGTGATACTGGAAACTGGGAAAATTATCATAAGTGTTCTTTGTGTTCTTGATATTATTGAACATATCTAGTATATTTTGTTGTTGGAGATGACAATTATGTGTTACTGACTGCCTAAATCTATGTTTTAGGGTTTCACAACATTGTCACTGCACATCCTGAGATGTACTTGCCAACATCTGTAGCTTCCTTCTATCTCACATGGGAGGATGAGAAGGATGGACATGAGGCCAGCGTCTTGATACCAATCGGCGATAGATGCAGCAAGACCACATATGATGTAATACAAATGATACAAAGTGCTTTCAGATTGAAGGATGAAGGCATAGATTTTTCTGAAATCACCATGGAGCAACTGCAGAAGGCAGTGGAGAAGATTATGGTGATTCCGGTCCATTACACTGGAAGGATGTTCCACTGTTCGTTGCTAGCGCCAGAGTTCAAACTGGTATTTGAGTTTGTGCAAAGGATCTTCCTGATGCACAGTGGATCTTATGACCAAGTGACCCCCGAGAATATGAGGATACTGACAGCAGTAGTCCTCAACTTGAAGGTGTATTAGTGCAAGATTCTCTTTGACCTGCTAGTCAAAGAAGCAAGACTGGTTATGGAAACCAGAGAAAGAGACAGAGTTGTATCTATCTCTGTAAAGAGGAATTTGAGGCGCTCAACCAAAATCAGTTACATGATCGAGAAGTTCTTTAAGCAAAGAACATGGGAATGAGCCATTCCCTTCAATGACCTGCTCACTCTGCCCAAAGACCAGCACCAGCTGGAGATGTCCCTAGGTATCACACCTACCCTTCTAAACAAGGTGAAGATGAAGTTCACTTAGGCCAACTGCTAGAGATGGGAAATTCTAACCCTAAATGGGTTGCTCCATCAAAAGGAGAAGGGTAGAAGGCAGAGCCGAGCCCAAAGCCCAAGAGGAGAAGCCACGGAAGAAGCCATTTGTCAAACGATCAAGTTCTGTGGAGACAGACACCTCTTCTACTACTCAACCGAAACAGAAGAGGAGAAGGCTTAGGAAAACCCAACCAGACTCACCAGTACAAGAAGAAGAAGCCCAACAACAAGAGGAAGACATTCCACAGGATGTCATGCCAGAATCTACCTTTGACCCTAACCAGGGCAAAGATTCTTCAACAGCAAGAACAGCCTCCCCCTCACCATATCATCTTCAAAAGATCAGTGGGGAGGGAGAAGAAGAAGAGAAAGATGAGGAGAACGAGAAGAAAAAACTAGCAGAAGAAGTCATACATTTGCTGGAGAATGAGGCAGAACACTCTGTCCTTAATGACTTTCCTGGTATTCGTCTGACACCAGAAAACTTCTGCAGCATGCCGTGTCAAGACCTATTTACAGATCAAGGACAGTGAATACTACGTCCTAGATGCCCTACTCAACACCAGATCGATAGAGGAGTTGAAGGTCGAAGAGGCCACTCTTCTGAGCATTTTCCAAGTGACATATGTCACTGAGATGAGAGACACTTACCACCAGATGATACTTGCTCTGGCCAAACAACTTAATATTGATCTGAAATCATTCTATGCTGATAGAATGAATTTCTTTGAAAGTGTCGAGGGATCAGATGATGAAGCTGCCACAGTCCAAGATGTATAGATGGAGGGACAAGAAGATGTCCAGACCGAACAACCAAGTTCATCCACAGCACCAGAAATAGATCAATCGACAACTCAGCCAATCCAGCCCACTCAAACAAAATCACAACAATCTGCTTAGCCAGAACCAGAAGCAGCTGGAATGAGTGACAAGGAGGGAGAGAAGCAGAAGCAAAAGAGGAAGAAAAAGATTCCAACTGTGATTCTAGATCCAGTTGAGGAGGAGTCGGTAGGTCAGGTGATTGGCAGAGTATAGACAGACGAGATTTACACCCCAGGAGCAGCAGAGAAACTAGGCAAACATGTTGCCTTCACAGATCTGGAGGAAATCTTGGAGAGGGAACACAAATCGTTTAACGATTTGCAGGTGGATGATCTGATAACCATTCTTGTCCAAGATCACATGACTCACACCTACAATGTACTACAAGAAAAGGCCACACAAGTTCTGACTGACTTCAATCAACATCAGAAGGATTATGTCAACGATATGGACAATGAAGATCAGGGAAAACGTCAAGGAGCTTACCAAGACAATGGATGATGATAGGGATGCCGCAGATGCAGCCCAAGCAAAGGTTGACCAGAGGCTGGAAAATGTGGACAAGAAGGTCCAAGACATACATAAACTAGTCACAAATATAGCTGCAAAAGAGATGACCTTGATCGATGAAGTTTTTCAACAACGATCTGTATCTCTAACAGTTGAGATCACAGAATCCACTACCAGAGCGATGCACTCATAGCTGGATATCTTTGAATCTGAACGTTGTCTTGACATTCTGAGGAAAAATCTGCCTCAAGCGCTTACCAATCTGGAGTACCCCACACCAGAATACCTGGAAAACTAGAAGAAGCATCTGACTGAAATGGGGGACCTCCAGGGCACATATGACATAACACTCACAACAATGAACAACAGATTGGAGAAAAAGTTGAGTGATTCTGACCAAAACATCACTTTCCAGCTTAATTTCAAAGCAGATGCCGAGCAGAAGCTTTAGGAGATGAGGAATGAGCTTGACTCGCTTCGCACACTCATCAAATCTACTTTTGATGATGTCAAAAAGGGGGAAGGACGCCCAGATAAAGGAAGAAAAGGAGGGGATAAGGGTGGAGATAGAATTGAGTCTACGCAGCAGCAACCAGAACAGAGAGCCTACACACCACCCTGGCCAGATCCCACTATTCTTCTAGGAATAGATCAACAACAATAGCAGCAGCAAACACAGACCTACAAAGGCAAGAAGCATATGGAAGAGGATGAAAGCGCTCAAGTAGCAGAACTACTACTACTGGGAGTTAACTTAGAGGATGTTTATGACCCAGCGTTCAGGGCACAATTTTATAGAGACAAAGTAGCTAAAGAGAAGAGGGAAGCAGAACAAGCAGCAAGGGAGAAGGCATACTAGATGCCATTCTCGCCTCCCAAATGTGATCAGCCCTCACAACCAGCACAGCCAACCCCACCCTCTTAGAAGAAAAAGAAGCAGTCGTTCAAGTCATGGAATTTATCTCTCTAGAAGCAGACTCCCAAAGATTCATGGGTAGCAGGTTAAGATAAAAAAGAATGGGAGCTGCTGAAGACTGGATTCATTCTTAACAGATATTTTCTAAAGGAGCCAACATATTTTGAACAACCAGCCAATGAAGACTTCCAGTGATACATGGAAAATTTTCCTGAAAAAGAGCTTGCTCTAAGAATCAGGGCAACGGCAGCAGAAGCAAGGGTACAGATCAAGACCCCAGAAAAGAGTTACATGAAATGCCCAATGATTCCAGGAAGCAACTTGCCAGACAAGACATATATTCTTAACTGCATCGATCTAATAGCCAAGACCAAGGGCTACAAGATTGACAATTATGATCCCAACTATGCCAGAGTTAGGGATGGTATCTACGAGAGTGAGCAGTTGACATCGGATGCACATAAAGCTAAGAAGAAGAAGGGCACAAACAGATGGTTTTCTTAGATTTTCTCATTTATCTTACCATCTGTTGTCTTCTATTTTGTTGATCTGGATCTGTCATGTAACCCATACACCATTAATCAGATATATATATATATATATAGTATATATATATTTGGAGGATTATCTGATGACAATCTCTTATTGTCCAGAACTCATTATTGTTTTATGTTCGTTATAATAATAACAAAATTTTAACCCATCTGGCTATTTAAAATCAGGTAGCTCTTACATGCTTAATTAGGGTCATATTGTAAAATGTGGTTTCGACATCATCAAAAAGGGGAAAATTGTTGGGAACCCCTCACAAAATTTAGTTTTGATGATGTTCTTTTGAAACACGCTTAGATTCATGTTCTGCTTGCTAGATTCAACTTGTTCTACATATACCAGATCACTATGCTATAAAGTGAATTTGATAGGGAACAAGTGTTAGACCAGGTTAACTGATGACTTATATTGTAAATGACTTAAATACGTTTTAGTGTTCTGTCATATAGAAAAGTCATTTAGTTAGTCTTCAGTTCGAGATAGTAGACTAGCACACCTGTAGCAAGCAGATGATCTGTTTGAAGGTCACTCAATATGATTATAAGCAACTTGACCCAACTATTGTCAACACTCCTTGAAGCAAGTTTTGAACCAGATCATCTAGACGAGATTGACCTTAATCTAGTTGATCAGATCATCATTTGGTGATTGGACCTGACCTGGAGCAGATCAACTAAGTCATCTGGTATACGATCTGTTACCCGATGTACTTAGAAAGGATCCCATCATCACTTGCCATGTCATCAGATCTCAAGAAGAAGGAAAGTCTATCAATTAAAGATCAAGAATGGAAGGGGAATCAATTGAAGCGCGAAGAAAGGAAAGAGATCAATTAGTCATCTGCTTTCCATATCAAGAGAGATTTAGTCAACCATTCCTACAAGGCAAGAAGATCAAATCAGGGACTCATTTCTCTTGATTGGCAATCAGTATTTATTACACGCCAATCAAGCCCAACGGTTAGAATTCAAATTCTACACCTATACAAGCTTGGAACAATGTCTGGAAGATATACACGCATACAGGACTTACGATCATCAAGCTAAAAAGTTGCAACTCTATCAAGAAATCAACTCAACTATTGAAGCATTCAACAAGGAGATTTCACAATCCATATATTGTTCAAAGCCGTTCGTGATCGAAATCACACCAAACTCGATTTAAGTCTGTCTTATCGAGAGGAAGAAAGAAGATATCTTCGCTAGCTAGTAGTTTTCTAGTGGATTAACGTGAAGGTACCTTGTAGCAGATTTATCTGCAAGTTGTAAAAGGACAAGACCCTTATTCGTGCACAAGTTTCACTCTAATTCTGATTGGAACTTGTGGCTCGTTCTCAGCGAGTATAAAGAAGAGAGCATCCTAGTAGTGGATAACCAATCTAGTTTTGATTGGATCGTGGACGTAGGGGGTTTCTCAAACCACGTAAAAATAATTGTGTGTTTTACCTTACGCATTTTACTTTTCCAGTTGTTTATTCACTAATCCTGCAACTGCACTCAAACTTGCTTATCTTTAATCAATCTATTAGATAAGAGCAACAGACTAAATCCATCATATTTTGCACACTACGCTCTGCTAGATAACTAGATAACTCTTGCTATTTGCTTAGTGTAACTCACAAGAGAGAATTTGCCTGGACATATCACTAGTCGATCTGGTATGTCAATTTGAGCAATCTCCCTTCGAGAAAGCTTAACCTCTCTGATTAATTAGTCAAGTAAACTGAAAAGTTTGTATTTGGTGTATCCCCCCCCCCCTCTGCCATACACCAAACCTTACTCTTTCGGGACCAACACAGATGATGAGAGCACACAGATTGATGAACTTATGCTGCTAGGAATCATCATAGAGGAAGCTTATAACCCAATATTTGGGGCACAATTCTACAAAGACAGAGCAGCAAAGGAGCAAAGGGCAGCAGAGCAAGCAAAGAGGGAGAATGCATACCAGAAGCCCTTCTCGCCTCCCAGACCAAATCAGCCCTCTCAACCAGCTCAGCCTATGCCACCGACTCAAAAGAAGAAGAAGTCTTTCAAAGCATGGGCCTTAACCCTACAGAAGCAAACTCCCAAAGATTCATGGGTAGCAGATGGAGACCAGAAGGAGTGGGAGTTGCTCAAGATCGGATTTATTTTGAACATATACTTTCTGAAAGAGCCCACATATTCTGAAGCTGCCAAAGAAGCCAAAATTCAGATCAATGCACCAGCAAAAGTGTACATGGGGTGTCCTCTGATCCCAGGAAGCAGTTTGCCAGACAAGACCAACATACTCAACTGCATCAATCTAATAGCCAAGACCAAGGGCTGAAAGATCGACAATCAAGATCCCAACTACACCAGAGTTAAGGATGACATTTATGAGAGTGTGCAGCTGACGTCGGATGCGTAGAAAGCAAAGATGAAGAAGGGTTCTAGCAAATGGTTATCTTAGATTTTTCTTATTTATCTTACCATATGTTACATTATTTATATTGATCTAGATATGTCATGTAACTCACCTCTGAAATGATCTGATATATATTTTGGAGGGTTATCTAATGATAATCTCTTATTGTCCATAACTCATATTAATGCTTTATGTTCATCATAAGTTATAATGAAATATTAACCCATCTGGAAATTAAAACCAGACAGTTCTTATTGCTTAATTAGGGTTATATTGTAAAGTGTGGTTTCGACATCATCAAAAAGGGGGGAAATTGTTTGGAACCCTTCACAAAATTTAGTTTTGAAGATATTCTTTTGAAACACACTTAGAATTATTTTATGTTCTGTTTGCTAGACTTAGTTTGCTTAAACATGTAACAGATCACTATGATTATAAAGTGATCTTGATAGAAAGCAAGTCTTAGACCAGGTTAGCTGATGACTTAAGCTGTAAAGGATCATATCTTATAGAAGTCATCTGGTTAGATAGTCTTTTGTTGGAGGAAGCAAATCATCGTACCAGGAAGCAAGCAGACAATCTGTTCATAGGTCACTCAATTTGGTTATAAGTAACATGATCCAGCTATTGTCAATATTCCTTGGAGCAAGTTATGTATCAGACCATCATGGACCAAATTGGACTCAATCTGGTTAACCAGATCATCTCTTTAAGAGTGAAACTGTTCTGGAGCAGATCACCTAAGTCATCTTGTACACGATCTATTACTGGATGCACTTAGAACGAATCTAATCTCATTTGCCATGTCATCAAATCTCATAGAGAAGGAAAGTCTAATCAATTTTAGATCGAGAATGGAAGGAGAATCAATTAGGGCATGAAGAAGGAAAGAGATCAATCAATCTATCTGCTTTCCATAAATCAGAGATCCAGTCAAAACTTCGTACAAGGCAAGAGGATATTTTCTGGGATTCATATCTCTTGATTGGCAAATCAACATTTATTATACGCCAATCAAGTCCAATGGTTAGAATTCAAATTATAAACCTATAAAAGCTTCGAACAAGATCTGGAAGAGTATGAGACGATTGATGAACTGACAATTTATGAAGCTGTTACTCTGCCAAGAAATCTACTCAATTATTGAAGTATTCAACGAGGAGATTTCATTATTACAAATTGTGTTCGAGTCGTTTGTGATCGAAATCACATCAAACACGATTTAAGTATGTCTTATTGAGAGGAGGGAGGAAGATAGCTTCACTAGCTAGTAGTTTTCTAGTGCATTAACGTGAATGTATCTTGTAGCAGATTTATCTGCAAGTTGTAAAGGGACACGGCCCTTATTCGTGCATAAGTTTCACTCTAGTTGTGATTGGAACTTGTGGCTCGTTCTCAGCGAGTATAAAGAAGAAATTATCGTAGTAGTGGAAAACCAATCTAGTTTTGATTGGACCGTGGACGTAGGGGGTTTCCCGAACCACATAAAACAACTGTGTGCTTTACTTTACGCATCTTACATTTCCAATTGTTTATTCACTAATCTTGCACTTGCACTCAAACTTGCATATCTTTAATCACTCTCTTAATCGATCACTCTTGCTATTTGCTTAGTGTAATTCACAAGAGAGACTCTCTCTGGACAGATCATCAGTCGATCTGGTCTGTCAAATCTAAGGAATCTCCTTTGATAAAACTTAATCTCTCTAAGTTAAATAGTCAAGTAAAATGAAAAGTTTGTATTTGGTGTATTCTCCCCTCCCCCCCAATACACCAAACCTCGCTCTTTCGGGACCAACATCTCATCAAAGTCTATACCCTCTTGCTGACTGTCCAATCTACATCTTATAGTGATTCATATACATCAGCTGGTTCAACATGAGATAGATAGAAACTTAGAAGTGCGCTCTCTCCATGCATCCTTCTGTCTTCACACGATCTGATGGGTTCCCAACAATCTGTTCTGGTGGATGGTGATCTTGAATCCACTTTATGCGCCTAGACATCTCCTCTTCTGATATCTCCAGTTCAGGTTCTTCTATTGGTTCCTCAAACTCTTGGTGTGCTGTTGAAGTTTCTTGGAAAGAATTTTCATCTTCTATCTCCTGGTTGACAGTCGAGCTGTTGTTGATCTCTCTAGATTCATCAGGTTGACTTTGACCAGGTTCACTATTTTCTTGAACTGGTCTATCTTGATCAGGTTCAATGTGAGTTGTTCCCCCTTGTTGTGTGCTGGTTTAAGCTATAGGTTGAACATCAATCTCTTCATCTTCAAGTGGACTCCAGATCAGAACATCTTCATGTAATATCCCTCCTGATCTAGTAGTGATCTGATTGTGAGCATGTTCTGCACCTGTTTCCCTGTATTCAAGAATAGTTTCATCAAAAATAATATGAGGTGTTACCTCCACAACATGAGTCTTTCTATTGTAAACTCGATAAGCTTTGCTAATATCATAATATCCTAAGAATATTCCAGGGTCAGCTTTGCTATCAAAAGTTTTCAATTGAGATTTCTCATTGTTATGAATGTAACACGCACAACCAAAGGTACGAAAATACTTAATCCTTGGTTTTCTATTGTTCCAGATCTCATATGGAGTCTTTCCATGTCTGAGAGTGATAATCGATCAGTTCTGTGTGTAACACGTTGTGTAGATGGCTTCTGCCCAAAACTTCTTTGGCAGATTGGTCTCTTTTAGCATAGTATGTGCTGCTTCCTTAAGTGATTTGTTCCAACTTCAACAACTCCATTCTATTGAGGTGTTCTTGCAGCTGATGTTTGATGAGTTATACCCATCTGGTTGCAATAAGCTTTGATCTTATGGTTTAGAAACTTTATTCCACGATCTGTTCTGATAGTCATGATGGTGGTCTCCTTTTGTCCAGTAATCTTGTTAAAGAAATCAGGTAGTTTCTCCAACGTTTCCTTTTTCTTAAACAAAAGCATAACCCATGTAAATCTTGAATAATCATCAATAATAACCAATGTATACTTTATACCGTTGATACTTAATGGCGTTACTGGGTCAAATAAGTTTAAATGTAATAATTTCAATATTCTGGTAGATGAGTGAGCTACTTTGCTATAGAATGATGATTTGGTCTGCTTTCCAGCTTGGCATGCTTCATAGATATGATCTTTATCATATACTTGATCTGGTAATCCGTCTACTAGCTTTTCTCTTGCAATCTTGTTGATAGACTTGAAATTCAGATGGCTAAGTTGTTTGTGCCATAACCAGCTTGTCTCTGAGATAGTCTTAGTGACTAAGCATGTCTCGTTCTGGTTTGTCCATTGCACAATGTACAATCTATCCTGCAATTTTCCAGTAAGAAGAGTTTTATCTCCTTCCTTATTTTTCACAAAACAATTGTTAGCATAAAAAACAATCTGATTACCATTAGAACAAAATAGACTAAAAGAAAATAAATTATGACTAAGACCTTTAACATAAGAAACAGTAAATATAGAGGTCTTGTCAATCTTAACATTACCATATCCTCTGGTATAACCTTTTGAGTTACAACCAAAGGTTACCTGTGGACCTTGTTTCTCTACATAGACTGATAGCAGGTTCTTGTCACAAGTCATATGCTTCAAACATCCACTATTAATGATCCAAATTGATCATTTTGCTACTTGACTTCTTCTAGCATTTCTTACATCCTGCAATTACATAGACTTAGTAACCCTTTCAATGATTGGGTGCTTGGTTAGTAGCAAATGTTCCTTTTGGAACCCAAATCAACTTAGTGTTAGGAACACAAATATAACAAGTGATTTTTCTCCCTGAGTCATCTGTTCTCGAGATGGCTTTCTAGACAAATAGGTGATTCCTTTCAACATTGTTCATGTTGATCTTGTTCTTCTTTACTGATGGTGCTCTGGTTTGAACCTTCTGATTTTGGTTCTTATCTGTTCTTACATACTGAGCAGGTTTGCCTTTGATTTGGTAATATCGTTTATCTTCTGCTTCTTTCACCATTATCTTCTGGGGCTGATTTTTCCCATTTTTCAGATTGACGACTTGATCTGGTATATGTTATCTTTCAACTATGAACTTGGTTGAACCTGATTCTCCAGTGTAACCTAAACCAACTTTTGATCTGCTTTTATTTTGCATATCTACGATCATATTGACACGTTCGCTGACCTTGTTGATTTTACTCTTGTTTTCTCTTGTCTTTTGCAGTTTCTCATCCACTACTTCCTTTCTGGTTATCAAGTCTTTGACCTTTAAGTTGAGTGAGTAGATTTCCTCATCCGTTGTCTTGATCTGTTCTTTGAGATCATTCACTTTTTGCAGAAAACTTAGTATTAGCTTCATTGTTCCTCACTATTTCATTCAGCTTGTCATTCTCCTTAATGACATCTTGAAACAACTTCTTCAAACTCTTGTAACTCTTGAGCATCTCATTGATCTCTTCCCAAGAGACTTCAGCTTCATCTTCATTACAAGAATCATATACAGGTTTGTTAGATGAAATGGAAACTTGTGAGTTTACCTTATTCTGATCTAGTCCATTGTCTATTCCCATGTAGCATTCATCCCAATCTTCTTCTTGTTCATGTGCATAGAATGCTTCATCATTCTCTGATGAGTTGTCTGAGAAATGACTTGAGCTACTTGAGTCTTCTTCAGCCAGCATAGCCTTGCATTGAGCTTTAAGTTTACGATATCTCTTTGCTCTTAGCTCTTAGCTCTTCTCTTTGACTCTTAGATAGGTCGGGGCAATCTATCTTGAAGTGACCTGTTCTGCCACAACCATAGCAAGTATAGTTAGTAGAATTTTTGGATTTATTAGAACTTCTTACCTCAGGTTTGCTATCAAATCGATCTTGGTCTCTACTCTTCTGGTACTTATTCTTGTTATCCTTGTAGAACCTTCGATACTTCCTCGATCTGGTCTCCATTTTATCCATTCTTTTTGCAATCATGGAGAATTCCTTGAGCAGTTTGTCATAAGAACTCTCTTCTGCTACAACAGGTGCAACTGGTTCTTCTGCTGCAATCTTGGCTTTGAAAGCTACCTCATTTTCTTTCTTGGAGCTACTTTCAGTCTTCTTGCTAGATGAGTGATTTGATCCATGAATTCTCTTCATATCATATTCATGACCAGCTAGATGATCAAACAGTGCTTCTGTAGTGAGGATGTTGAAATCAGCTCTTAGTGGTTGCATAACTGCATAGATTTCCCAGCTAAGTGGCAGTGCTCTCATGACCTTGAGATTCTTCTCTCTCTAAGTATACTTGTCTTTCTTGAAAGCAGAAACCTCCAGTAGAATTTCAATGAACCTGTTCTTCATTTGTTCAATAGTTTCTCCAGGTCTCATCTTGAAATTATTGAAGTTGTTGCAGGCCATCGAAAGCTTGTTCTCGATCATGGCTTCTGATCCAAGGCTGAGTTCACGCAGTGCTTCCCACATTTCTTTAGCAATATCCAAATCTTGGATTTTCGCCAAATGGACTCCGTTGACTGTGCTAAAAATAATTTCTTTAGCAAAATCATCTAGGTTTGCTTCACGTCGTTCTTCAAAAGTGTAAGTTCTGGGATCTTTGAGTACATACTCTTTTACTACTACAGTTTTAGTGATACAAGTCTTCTCTTCATAAATCAGTGGACCTTCTTCTATCACTTTCCACATCAGGCAGTGATGAGCTTTCAAGCATGTCTTGATTCTGAAACTCCATTCTATGTATAGAGAATTTATCGCAAGCTCTAATGACAGAAGATTCCATAATGACAGATAGAGTGTACGTGAATGAAAATAGGTTTTCCTATATCTATTCAAGTTGACCAAGCAGGTTTCAACCTTGTGAAACAGAGACAATGGTCAATTGAACCATTGTTCTGATACCACTTGTTGGTCCCGAAAGAGCAAGGTTTGGTGTATGGGGGGGGGGGGGGGAATACACCAAATACAAACTTTTCAATTTACTTGACAAGTTAGCTAGAGAGATTAAGCTTTCTCGAAGGGAGATTGCTAAGTTTGACAGACCAAATTGACTACCAGGTTTAATACCAGATCGTCTAGTGATCTGTCCAGATAACGTTTCTTTGGTGAATTACACTAAGTACATAGTAAGAGTGATCTTATCAACAGAGTGTAGTGTGCGGAATATGTTGGATTTAGTTTATTGCTCTTTATTATAAAACCTTTTGAAACGCTTAACCAAATATATTAAGGATTGATTAAATCAATACAAGTTTGTATGCAAGTGCTAGGTTAGTGAATAAGCAACTGAAAATAAATGCATAATGTAAAGAACACAATCATTTTACATGGTTCGGGAAACCCTCTATGTCCACGGTCCAATCAAAACTAGATTGGTTATCCACTATTAGAATACTCTCTTCTTTATACTCGTTGAGAACAAGCCATAAGTTCCAGTCACAACTAGAATTAAACTTATGCACGAATAAGGTCGTGTCCCTTACAACTTGCAGATAAATCTGCTACAATATACATTCACGCTAATCCACTAGAAAACTACTAGCTAGCGAAGATATATTCCTCCTTCTTCTCGATAAGAAAGACTTGAATCGAGGTTGGTGTGATTTCGATCACGAACGGCTTGAACACGATCTGGATTTGTGAAATCTCTCTTTGTTGAATGCTTCAATGGTAAAGTAGATTTATTGGCAGAGTTTCACCTTGTAAATTTGCGAGTAAGATCGTCAGTACTCCTCCAAATTTTGTTCGAATCTTTTATAGGTGCAGAATTTTGAAATTCTGACCGTTAAGGTTGATTGGCGTGTAAATAGAAAATAAAAGCCAAATTAAAACAATTAAGCACATAATAAGGCACATAATTACATCAATTATCAAAATATATGATATAACTAACAAATTCTGCCTCACGTTTTTATGGCCTTGGTCAGGGTTGGTCCTGCCAAGAGGTAATTTTGTTGACACTACTCTTTCGTATTTGTTGGGAACTGTTGGTCCCGAAAGAGCAAGGTTTGGTGTATGGGGGGGGGGGGGGGAATACACCAAATGCAAACTTTTTCAGTTTACTTGACTATTTCAATCAGAGAGATGTGAGCTTTCTGAAATACAGATTGCTCAAGTTGATAGAACAAAGTGATTATCTAATCAATGAGATTCTATCCAGATAAGATCCCTCAAGTGAGATATACAAAGCTGAAAGTAAGCGTGAACTTAATTTCCAACAATGTACTGTGTGCGGAATAATGGTGGACTTAGTTGGTGCTCTTATTAAGAAAATCTTTTGAAAACTTAATCGAGTATTTAGAGGTTGATTAAGAATGCAGATTTGAATGAGTATGATAGATGCAGAATAAAAACAACTGAATATAAATGCATAATTTAAATGGCACAGTTATTTTTACGTGGTTCGGGAAACCCCCTACGTCCACGGTCTAATCCAAACTGGATTAGATATCCACTACTAGGATACTCTTCTTATTTAACCTCGCTGAGAACGAGCCACAAGTTTCAATTACAAACCTTATTGAAACTTATGCACGAATAAGGGTCGTGTCCCTTTACAACTTACAGAAAACTACTGTAAACAGGTTATCTTCACGTTAATCCACTAGAAAACTACTAGCTAGTAAAGATCTC
>JAPKLX010000121.1:519678-544873 GCA_026898415.1 Leonotis leonurus
TATCTTCACGTTAATCCACTAGAAAACTACTAGCTAGTAAAGATCTCCTTCTCCTCTCGATAAGACAGACTTGAATCGAGGTGTGATTGCGATCACGAACGGTTTGAAGCTTTCTGTCTGATTAGAAGATCGAATGCCTTGAAAATATTTCTGTAGTATAGCGCTTGCATATCTATATTCAGACTTTGAAACTTCAAACATATATAGGCTCTGAATTTGAAATTCTAGCCGTTTGTTGATTGACGTGATTTGATTTGTGGATTGCCAATCAGTCATAACTCTTCTTTCCTTGTAGAGTCATTGATTGAATCTTCTATGATTGGTAAGCAGATCATCTGTGATTGCTTTCCTTCTTCATGTCAATCAGTGATTCAGTTTCTATTTCTTCAATGGAAAGTCTTTTAATGCTTCTTTGACAGATTTGATTCTGCTCTTTCTGGTTTGCTTCTAACCTTCTGGTTGTGACCTCTCTGGTCTAGTACCTCTCTGCTTGGATACTGTTTTAGACACTTTCTGGTTTGAGGTACATTCTGGTATTAGAGCTTTCTGGTAGAAGTGCTTTCTGGTAGAAGCATCTTCTATCTTTCTGGTTGAAGCTTCTCTGGTTCAACTTTCTGTTAAAGTTGACTAGCTTCTCTTTCTGGTTGAGACTTTCTGGTTTAGCTATCTGTCTCGAGACTTGCTGGTTTTTTGCATTCTGTCTTAAGACTTGCTGGTTAGCGTTCTGTCTTAAGACTTGCTGGTTAGTGTTCTGTCTTAAGACTTGCTGGTTAGCGTTCTGTCTCAAGACTTGCTGGTTAGCGTTCTGTCTTAAGACTTAACCTTCTGCTCCAGCCTTCTGCTCCACCCTTCTGCTCGAGACTGGCTGGTTTTATCTGTCCGAGACATCTTCTATCGTTCTGTTTGAACCAGTTTCGACTAACTGTTATGCTGAAACCAAAGAGAAAAGGTACAGAACATGTATAATACCAAGTGTGTTTTGAAAGAGCATCATCAAAACTTAGAATATTTTATGGGGTTCCCAACAGTATCACAACAATAATCCACACAAATCATATATTGAACTTCAATATCAATAGAATATTCCTCAAAACTATATCTTCAAATTTACTTGATAAAACAATCCGAAGTTATATGATTACACAGCTCCCAAAAATTGAACAAATTTAGGTGCTTGTTTGAAACCATGCAACCATACAAGCATTATCTTTTGTAGCTAATTGTATGTAAGCCAATGTCTTAGACAAATAATAAAATTATGTAATATCTTTTTAATGCATAAGTCACATTTGGATAGCCACCTTCTAATTCACTTTAGCTTAAGGAACGCAAGCACCATCTCTAGTTCTCACGGACAAAGTTTCTCATGCTGAAAATAGTCAACTTAACATGATAAAGACTGGATAACACAATCAAAACCAAGATTAGCAAACAAAAAACTTCTTCTTCAAGAGACTTACAGAAATCGATGCATATAAAATATGTAAACACCCCAAGAAATGAACACTGTTGGTAAACAATAAGGGTAGATTTCCAAATGTTCCAACACTTAGCCAATCCATGAAGGGTGCATAAAATTATCGGGTACCACATGTGTTCTATACCTACTAGGTCAAGATCAATATGAATACTTCTCAACAAAAATACTCATTCCCAGAAAATAAGTAATCAACTGTATGGCATGAAATACTAACAGTATAACCTATAGAAGCACACAGCCTCAGACAACAGAATCATATGCAGAAGATTCTAAATCCAGCAAATGTTAATCAGGTATTCAGACAGATAGAGCATCAAGAACAAGTTTTTAATCAAGTTAACACAAAAAATGCTCAGTAAACCAGAATCGAGTTATGGCCTTGCAGAATCGAAAGTTCAATCAGCCAAGTGAAAATTGCTGCGAACTTCACAATTTGGGTCGCACAGGAGATTCAGCAATAACGTGATATTCACAGCAAATGCCCAGAAAATATAAATCAAATTAGCACATCAAATGTCTAGTGAATCAGAATCATAGCAAGCCCAGAAAAGCAATACAGAGAGCGGAAGTCTCAGGGGAACAAGAGAATAGAGAGATTAGATAAACTCCCTGAAAATCCTTTAGCAGAAGTACAATCTCCCAAGTATGTCGTTAGTACTTCACAGCGAGGAATCCCTTCACGCGTAGAGAGGAATCCCTTCAGGTTTGAATCGCACAGAGTGTATGTGGCTGGAGTCACGATTTGAGTGTCGCGTACTTTGGTTCAAATCAGGAATCGCGAATCACCTACCAGGATTTGCACAATGCTGTTTCAAACACACCAGTGAATCGCCTCCCAGGAATGAGCGTCGTGTTCGAACAGGAAGCCCTAGTACTCGTGATTTGAATCCCACACCAAATCGACAGAAAAGGGTTTGGAGGAGTTCGAAGTGTAGAATAGAAGTGATATTCCGGCCAGCGCCACCACCGAGGTCCCCGGCGGCGCACCCAGAGGGTGGCGGCGAGACCTAGGGTTTCCCAATCCAAGCTTCAGTCGACAGAAAATTATGATAAAGGGGTCAAGATGGACAGGGAAGGCTGAATCAGTAAGAAGTTAGCAAGTATTTGTGATTAACAAATGATAATCGAGGTTGATAGTGTGGGAGAAGGCGTGAATGTTCAGCTGGAGCTCAAAAATTCGAATGCTCAAAATACGGCGGAGGGGATGAAGTGTTTGCCTGCTAGGTTATGAATAAATTGAAATTTTCATTTAATTGCTCAAAACCATTTGTCACAGCCCCAATTTCCAAAGGACGGATCAATCGGGGAGTGACTCGGGGTTGGATAAAAGAAGCGGGAAAGAAAGGGGCATAAAGGTGGAACCGTATAATTAAATATTTAAGTAACACTTGAACAACATATACATGAAGAAGATAACATTACTTTAACAAAAGAGTTTAGGCCACAAGTTTAATTTCAGTGCAAGGTTCGAAAAACGAGGCCTAAAAAGGATTACGCTAACCAAAGTCAACAACGTAATATCATAAGGTTCGATAATGCTGGTTCACGAAACCAGTCAACTTATAACAAAAGATAATAATACGGAGTTCAGCGGAAGACTTAAAATAAATAGATTTATATATGAAGATATAAACCTATTTCCAAAATGTAAACTTGACAGACAAGCAACCAACTTCTCAGCACATCCGCCAACGCCATACCTGTTCAACCTGCAAGTGTTTGGAAATACAAGCAGGGCTGAGTACTTCATGTACTCTGTGGGTTATGCCTAAAACATTTTATCATCATGCATCATACAGTATCTCACAAGGTTTTACGTAAATGCTTGTGAATACTAAACATCCATTCTTTCATCAACATTTGGGTGCACCCCCATTTTCTTTCATTTCTGTATTATCCATATCTGTAAGTACGCCGGGGAAGAAGGCCTTCTTCCGCAAACGCATCCCTTCACCGGAACCGGCCCAAAGGGCTCACAGTCCACGGCTTCTGTGTACACTAACCTTGACCAACACATGGCTCAAGATCCGATCGATTACATACGTTGGCAAGCCAACACAGATAGGCATCATACATAAAACCGTAAACATTTTATGCATGATAATTCTTTCAATAAACTTTCATCCATTCATTCAAAACATGCTTTATTATAGCAAGAGTATAGTTTGTAGTAAACCCACCTGGAAATCAGTATTAGATTGTAAACGTGGTTCTCCTTCTCGTTCCTTAGCGATCACTTCCTTGACGAACCTTTAGATAACGAATCGCATTTAGAGATGTTCGAGTTCTTAGAATATTTCTATTGAGTGAAGACATAAAGATTCATAGGTTCTAGGATTTCATATATGTTCTACTAAATAACATCTAAGATTATTGTTTTCTCCGAAAACAACTTCGTTCAAGGAAACCAAACGATTACTAATTCTATAACTAATTAATTGCTTGTTTGCAATTAATATAATTAAGACACTTAAATCCGACATAAGAATCGAAAATTTTAGTAAGATTTCGCATTATTTTATTGATCATAAAAATTAAAATATTTAATTCAATAATTAATCTCCCATTAATTATTACTTAATCAAGCTAAATGATTAAACTAATCCTATTGAATTAGTTAATCAAGTTCACGATTTAATTATGCGATAGAAATCCAATTAAGTTAATTAGCCACAAGTTAATATTTTGGAAGTCCACTTAAGTTTGAATAGCCCCATATTATTTAAATTAGGCTTTACTCTTACTTATAATATTAGTACAAATTATATAAGCATTTGATATGTTCATAGTAATACTTAGCAGCTCAACGCATCTTAACAAATTATTGGCTTGGTCCACCTATTCAATTTACCAAGACCCGTATCTTAATATCAATCAGCATGTTTCATTTATTAATTATTTTTCAAATATCAATTAGTATAATAATATATCTTTCCCTTTTTCTTTTAATTACTAACCCAACAAAAATAAATCATCTTCTCTCCCACCTCCCCTAGTCTCTCTTCTCTCGCACACCATAGAATTTCAGCCGCCTTAGTTCTTCTCGAAGCAGCGGTGCTCCGGTGAGGATCGTCGTTTCCATCATGTTTCCCTCTTTCACGCTTTATCTCTCACTCTTCTCTCTCTCTCTACCATGACCCAAATCAACCACTAAAGTCCTCCTTCGATTTGTTGCCCGATAAAAGCTTCAATCTTCAACCCATAGTCAATGAATTTCGACTCCTTTCCTACCTAATCGAGCAAAAGAGCATATTTTGGGCAAAAGCCCCAAATTTCCAAGCCTTAATCTCATCTCTGCACGGCGACGACGCTGCCCGACGTGACGTTGCCACCTTCTCGCCGCCGCCATCTCTGCACCGCCGTTGCGTTGCGCCACTGCTGCTGTGTCGCGTCACCGTCGCCGCAGCTGTCGACCCTACTGCTCCAGCATATATTATTCTCAGCCGACGCCGCATTGAAGCCGCTGCTCGGGTCGTCGCCGAGACGGGGTCTGTGCAGCCTAATTTCTGCCATCAACCTTCGCTTCTTGACCTCGTGTTGTCACCGCAACAACGATGAACATAGTAGCAATGTTCGATTCACTACCTCCCTATCTCATCTGTATGCCTAATCGAGTAGTAGATAGTCTTCAATCTTACTCCCTTCTTGTATTTCAAAGGTTCTGATTTTGGTCTAATTTACTTCTCATAATTTATTCATGAATTTGTTGATGTTTCATAGTTATAAATTAAGAGTAATAGCTTAGGTTATTAATTGTAAAATTATCATTCTAGTTCGGTAGGAGCCCTCTAGTCTATTTCTAACCATGAAAACTCAATTCTTCTTCTTAAATCATTATCTGTTGTGGTTATTGACCTTAAACATTAAGCTAAACCAAACTCTATTAAAGGCTCAAAGCTAAAGAAATTAATTTAAATAACATATGATAGGAGTTAATTTGAAATTACCTACTGTGAAGCTTTTGAGACTTTGGAGAAGAAAAAGAGTATGAATGACTTGTTTGGATTGTTGTCTTCCTTTCCTACTTCTTTGCACTCTTTGTATAACTTCCTTTTTGCATAACACTCACAAATGGTAAAAGAATGGGGTATGGAAGGATAAGGGATTGAAGTATGGTGTTGATGTCGTAGAATAAAATGAATGGTTGGAAAGGGATAGCTTATGCACAATGTTGGAAGAGTTTTGTGGTGAAATAAGGTGTATACGTGAACTTCAAAAGAACCAATCAATGTTTCCCAACAATTGCAATGCATAGATATTTTTCTTTTAGTGTTGGATTTATTTGTATAATCAATTGGACAATGTAACGTGCAGTTGCACTTTTATTCCTTAAATTGAGCTCTTATTTTATTATTTACTATTAAAAACTCAACTTAATGTATATTGGACTTTTAATAATTAAGATTCTATTAAATTATGTCGTCCAATAATATTTATACTTGTATCATTCTACAAGTATTGTTAACTAATAACAAAGTTCACATTGTAAAAATAAAATATATTTCAATAGAAATCAACTATCGAAATTAAATTCGAACTCGTCGTAATTTCATCAAGCTCGGTTAAATAACGAGATAAAACTCAACAACGGAGTAAAAATATTACTACGAGTATGCTACTCTATTTAATAATAAAAGTCGATAATTCTCGCGAATTATTTAACGGGGTATTACACCATTATCGTATATGCCTACGACAACACGTTAACAACAACGACAAAGACTAATGTTGTCTTATCTCAACTACGACAACAGATAAAGACAATGGTTTGTAGAACCGTTGTCTATGAGCGTGCATTTTGTCTATGACAATGGAGCTACGACAACATCAATGTAAAACCGTTGTCTATTAGCGCATTTTTTTGCTCAAAGACAACAGTTTTAGCTACCACAACCATTTTTTCCCCTACAACGGTTTTATTTAAAAATCGTTGTCTTTTTGGTGTTGTTGTTGGCCTTTTTTCTTGTAGTGCTTCTCACCAATAGCCATGCTCAAGTCTATTCGTATACTCTTGTCAATAGTCGCACATATGGATTGAGAAGTATGGCAAATGGATGTCAAGATAGCTTTCCCAAATGGAAGTCTTGAAAAAAATATCCATATGAAACAACCCGATGTCTATGCAGTTCAATGAAAGGAACACATGGTGTGTGATCTTAAAAAGTCCATCGATGGACTTAAATAAGCCTCACGGTCATGGAACCTTTGTTTCGATCAGGTTATCAAGTCCTATGGATTTGATCAGTGCCGTGTCAAAAGCTGCGTGTACTAGAAGTATGATGGTAAGACAGTTATTTTCTTGGTGCCATACGTAGATGACATTTTATTGATCGGAAGTGTCAACAAGATGTTGTCGGGCGTTAAAATATAACTATCCAATCAATTCGATATGATGGATATTGGAGAAACATGATCCATTCTCGGGATCAAGGTCATCTGTGACAGGAAAAGGAGAATGTTGAGCCTATCTCAGGAATCCTGTATCGAGATGGTTCTTAGACAATTTAGCATGCAAAATTTGAAGAAGGTCTTCATACCCTTCAGACATGGAATCGTTCTTTCTCGGGACATGTGTCTTAAGATACCTAATGAGATAGAGGAGATGAGTCACATACGTTATGCTTCAGCTATCGGTTGTCTCATGTATGCTAGCTATGATGTGCACTAGACCGTATATCTGTTATGTCATAGGCATGGAAGCAAGATATCAATCTAACCCAAGAAAAGTTCATTAGACTGCAGTAAAGAACATACTCAAGTACCTTAAACGGACTAAGAAGTGTTGTTTGGTTTACTAGTCAGACACCCTTTGTCCTTTGGGTTATACAGATTCTAATTTTCAAACGGATCGGGATTCGAGGAGATCCACATCTGGTTATGTGTTTACGTTGGGAGGTAGAGCCGTGATATGGAGGAGTGTGAAGTAGAAATACATCGTAGACTCCACCATGAAAACTGAATATGTGGTCACAACAGAGGCCTCAAAGGAAGCGGTTTGGCTTAGGAGCTTCTTGATGGACCTAGATGTGATTCCGAGAATTCCTTCGAGTATCACGATTTATTGTGATAACTTAGGCACAATGACAAACTCAAAGGAACCACAGATCCACAAGGCAAGATAACACATTGAGAGGAAATACCATATCATTTAACATATAGTGCAGAGGGGAGAAGTAATAGTACTAAGCCAGCGTCGAAGTACAACCTGGCTAATCCTTCAAAGAGTCTGAATGGTAAAACGTTCGAGAGGCACGTAGAGGGATTTGGGGTGAGACGTGTAGTGGACCTGATTTCATTTAGGTATAAGTGGGAGATTTTTAGTGTCATGCAACACAAATTGTATACTCTAAATCATGTGTTTAGCTCATTTTTGTGTGTGTTTTTGGTTCATATTTTGTTGTGTCTAACTTTTAGTTGCAATCGGTTTGGTGTCTTTTAGTCGTGTTTATGTTGAGTTTTGTTTGTTATTATTTTGGATATAGGATGACGAAAAGGAGTTAATGTGAGCTGAAATGATGCCGAAAATGTTGTCGAATGAAGTCGAGGAAACCGGACGGGATCTTGCTAGGAGTTACGGGCAGAAGACGAGAGGAGAAAGAACGCGAGAGCATGGCCATATGCAAAATTGTTACGTCTTCTGCAATAATTTTGTTTTGGCTCGTTCTCCTTCATTACAACTCCGAATTTCGATCCGTTTGCGGCTACAGACTTCTATCGAGACGAGTTTCAATTATGTATTTTCCAAAATTTCTTATATTTCACACGTCGGCAATCGGTGGGCTTGTGCTATGGCAGCAGGCCGAGAGTGCACCCCAGCTACCGCTGGCTACTCAGCGGTTGTTGGACCCATTAAGTTGGCGGTTTTCTGCGAGGTTTAAAGAGGAAATCAGGGCATTGGGAAGGACCTCTCTCAAATTTGAATAGAACTTGAACACTCTAACATTAGAACTCATCAAGAAGTACTTTTATTTGTAATTTCATATTTGGAAGAGGGATTTAAGGTGGAGATCGACTTCTCCATCCTAGTAGTGTAATCGTAGTAAGTTTCTTTATTTGGTTTCTTGCTTATGAATATGTGCATGGATTGAGTAGGTTGAATCTCCACTAGGGTTTGAATATCTTATGATTATTGATGTTTATTATTTTTCATGCTTGTTGATTGGACTATGTTTATTAAATTGTATCGCTTGATCAGCGTTGCAATTCCTTAGACGTAGGGTAAGGTCGAGAGATATTCCTTAAGTCAGATCAAGGTCTAGTCAACATCGATTGTAATCGGAGATGTATTGACCGAATATTTATTTGTTATCTTGAGTTCTTGATTGTGTGGCTTAAATACGAGAGTTAGAGTCACAATCTAATTGTAAATACGGAAGTTAGTAATTAGATAGCTTTTGAGAATTCTAGTTGTGAGAATGAATGCATGAATGATCGTAACATGTGATGATCCCCGCGGATGTTTATTCCATAGAGCCTTAACTTCGGATTTCAGTTATTTAATTTTACTTATTGGCTTGTACTTTAGTTAATTCTATGATCACAACGTGATAGGATGTTTAGGACTTTATTGTTAATTTTTTAGCTTTTTAACTAAGAAGCCCTGCTAAGTCTTCCACGAGATTCGACTAGGGTCAATTTATCGTGTACTATAAATCTAGTCCAATTGCGAGAACTTAGACACACGTTTTAGGTTGAACAAAATTTTGGTGTCGCTTCGAGGAAGACTTTAGGCATTCTTAGTTTAAGTCTTATTGTTGTTTCATGTTCGTTAGTTATTTTCTATTTATGTGTTTTGTGTTTTCTTTTCGTATCGTGCTGTTATTTTTATTCATTTTTATTTTTCCTTTTGCTTTCTATGATATATATTTCTCCCGCAAGTTGCGTTTGATTCGTGTATTGTGGTGACAGGTTGCGTATGCAGAGATATCAGCAGTTCACTTCTTCTCAACAACAGCCACATCAAGGACCACCACAAGCTTCAGTCGAGAAAAACCTGAATATGTTTATTGAGGCTAGCAATCGGAGGTATCCAAGTGACTTGAGGAGAAGATACCATTTCGAGCTCATGGCGACAAACAAGCGCTTCGTGGGAGTTCTCGTGATAATGTTTGACAAACGAGCGCTTCGTGGGAGCTCATGACGAAAAACGACAAACGAGTTCCATCAGTAAAATGCTCGAGATAAATATATATTAATATTCATTAAATTTGGTTTATTTGATATCCAATTTAACTATACTTTTTACTATATTAACTATTAAGAATTATGTAAAAATATTTTGGGTATAAAATATTTTGTGTATTATTGAACTACAATTGAATTGTGAGTTCTCGTGATAATGTTTGACTAACATCTTACCCTTAAACTTATAAACCCAACTAATATGTCTCATTTTATTTTGGGCTAAAATTAGCATTAATTGAGTCCAATTTATTGAAGAGATATACACCTAAACTATTACTCATTCTTCTCTTTCTCTCTACCTTATCCATCTCCTTTATCCCTCTTTATATTGTTCACTCGCGACGACGATTTTATATAGCAATGAAGATGGATCTCGACAGATAGGTCTGCTATTGGAGGAGAGTGTGGAGAGATTTCATAACTAAGAGAAGATGATCGACGATGTTGTAGTCGGTAGCGGTGGTGAAGATGATCTTTTTTCTCAACAGTGATACTATGGGTGGTAGTGGTGGTGTGGAAGGGAAAGACAGAGACAGTAATCTAGGCTTGGGCGGCAGCGAGTTTGCGAAGAAAGGATAGACCACCACATAGTGTTTTAACACTGTTATTTTCGAAAATTGTGAAGTCTCATAGGTCAGATTCGGTTCATAGACCCCAGAGCGAATTGTTGTTCGTATTCGACGATTTCATTCGTCTCTCCTAAACATCAATCGGCGGCCATCATATGAAATGTATCAAACTCGATTCCTTAGGAGCATGTCTAGGGCTTGATTTTCCGCTTTATATCTTTTGTGATTATATGGTATATTTATCTGCATTTAGATGTGCATATTTTCATTCATTTGTTAAACATGTGGATCATGCGAAATCGTGTGCCCATCTTACGTGATCCATTAGTTGGTATCTGATGCGGTCACATGATTAAGATATTTGAATGAAATAGGTTTTCAGTTCTATATCTGATTATGCATTTATTTTAAATTGATATTAAAACTGCTAAATTTAATTTCCATAGTATATCTATTTTAAATGACATATATTTCATTTATCATTTTTATTCATTTTTTGGTGGTCTGATTTATGGATGCAATTGTACACCCGAGGGGTTGACCGTGGTAGATTAAAAATAATTCTAGGCTTTTATGTAAAAGAATTAGAGGAGAAACGAGATCGAAAAACGACGGCGAAAAATGGAGGTCATGTTCGGACAACTACACGTAATATGTCGTGGAGCTCCACCCAACGGCGCTACATCAGGGCAGGCACGACACGAGTTAGCCTCGACGCAGGCACGGGGACACGCATGAGAGCACAGGTGTGCAGGGGCGCAGAAAGTGCACATAGGGCCAACGCGTGGTAGTTGCGCGCATCCCTCGGCCTTGGAGAAAATTTTGCACGAAAGGCCTGGGGCAGGATCTGGGTACATGCCGGAAATATCCAGGCATGGCAGCCCTCGGCCAGCCTTCGGCACCCCTCAGTAACCTCGGGCTGGACCGAGGAAGCCCCTTTGCATGCGACTAATCCCACCCTACGATCCTTTGCGATTATCGGGTGTGGCGGTGGCTCGACAACGATGATGACTATTTTAAATTCTAGACTTTGTTCGGAGGAGATTTTATTTCCTAGAATTTGGGAATTAGATTCCATATTATTAGGATAATTAGGTGCAAATTTGTTGTCATATTTTTTCAGATATATTATTTTTGTTATCTGTTATGGTTGACCTAATCTACTATATTATGGGTGATCTTATTTGATCTTATCTGCCATACTATGTTTATTATCCAAAACAAACTTTTATTAAATAAATATTACTAAGTGATAAACACTCATTTTACATGCTTTTATTGGTAGAATTGTTATCATCTCGTGTCATAGTTTTTAGTATTTCGTTTCGTATTTTGTTTGTTTTAGTATTTTATGTTCATTTTATATTTTTTCGTGTTGTATAGCTTTTTATAAGTGTTGGTGGTAAAAATGGTTTGATTGAAATCCTAGTGGTGTAATCAACGAGCAAAGATGAGTGTCGGGCCAAGAAATAAACCAAGAGTCGAGGTCCGAGTGCACAAGCACAAGAAACCATGCATAAGATAAAGAAGCAGCAAGTTCGGCAACCAGGACTTCGGTAGCCAAAGTCAAGAACAAAACCATCAGTGATCCCACTAGGGTTGCTAAGAACAACAAGATCGGTGATCGCCGAAGTAGAACCTTTTTAGGCGTGACTTTGGCGATCCGGATCGGCGATCACCGAAGTCGCGCGACTTCCTCGTTTCAGTTTTAAACATGGGATTTCAAACTCTATCTCTAATTCTCGCCCTATACACTATATAAGGGTCTCATTTTAGAGCCCTAGACCTGTTAGGGTTTGTATACCTCAAAACATGCTTTATGCTTAGACGATGTATCAGACTTGTTTTCAGTTTCATTTTAATGAGAATAAATGTTTCTATCATTGGTTTGTTATTTATTATTATTATATATTAAATTGTAAACATGTGGATTCAAGACGAGAAAAACTTATCGACTGACTCCAAGAAGAGAAAAGCTTATTGTCTTTCGTTGAAAGATACATATCTATGGCACTTAATGCTTGGACATATTAACCTTAGGAGGATTCAAAAGTTAGTGGAACATGGGCCTTTGGATAAACTTCACGTTGAGCCATACCCTACTTGTGAATCTTGCTTGGAAGGTAAAATGACCAAGAGACCTTTCAAGGTCAAGGGAAATAAAGCCCAAGAAGTGTTGGATATCATTCACTCCGACGTTTGTGGTCCAATGTCGACTCAGGCCAGAGGTGGCATGCAGTACTTCATCACTTTCATTGATAATTACTCGAAATATGGATATGTCTGTTTGATGCACCACAAGTCAGAATCATTTCAGAAATTTAAGGAATTCAGGGCACATGTGGAGAATCGTCATGGAAAGACTATCAAGTGTCTGCGATCTGATCGCGAAGGTGAATACCTCTGTGCTGGGTTTTTGAGCCATCTGTAAGATGCAGGGATTCAATCCCAGTTGACTGCACCGGGTACAGCCCAACAAAATGGTGTAGCAGAAAGACGAAATAGAACGCTTATGGAGATGGTGAGATCTATGATGAGTTATGTAGAGTTGCCTATTTCGTTTTGGGGATATGCCATAGAGATGGCAGTTTACACATTGAACTTGGTACCATCCCAGTCGGTCCCTAAGACACTGATTGAGTCGTGGACCGGGCGCCAACCCAGTCTAAGACATCTCAAGGTGTGGGGTTGTCCGACAAACGTGCTAGAAAATGTTGTCGACAAATTAGCACATCGTACTGACTTGTGTCTACTCGTGAGCTATCCTAGAGACAAGTAAGGTGGGAGTTTTATAGTCTTAGAGATTGAAAGGTCGTGATCAACACTCACACTCAATTTCTAGAAGAAGACTATGTGAATAACCACAAGTCCAGAAGGGAGAGAGTTCTTGAAGAAATGGGAACTACAACTAATCAAAATTCATAGGAAACACAACGTGCAACAGCACTAACCCAAACACTTGTACCACCTGCAGTAGAGCCTCGTCATAGTGGGAGGGTTGTTCGTCAACCCGACTGATTAATTGGAGTGGGAGAGGCGTCTGACTCAATCCCAGGCCTAGATGAAATAGACCCTTAGAACTACAAAGAGGCAGTACATGATAAGGACTGTCACCTCTGGTTAGAGGTAATGGAGTCTGAACTGCAATTCATGGTAGACATGGAAGTATACGAGCTAGTTGATATGCCTGATGGTTGTGAGGCCATAGGGAGTAAAGAATTCTTCAAGCGGAAACGAGGACCCAACGGTAACGTCGTAGTCTTCAAGGCTAGACTTGTAGCAAAGAGATATACACAAAAGGAATGTATCAGTTACGATAAGACCTTCTCACCAATAGTCATGCTCAAGTCTATTCGTGTACTCTTGTCGGTAGACGCACATATGGATTGAGAATTATGGCAGATGGATGTCAAGACAACTTTCCTAAATGGAAGTCCTGAGGAGAACATCCATATGCAACAACCTGAGGGCTATGCAGTTCAAGGAAAGGAACACATGGTGTGGAAGCTTAAGAAGTCCATTTATGGGCTTAAGCAAGCCTAACGGTCATGGAACCTTTATTTCGATCAGGTTATCGAGTCCTATGGATTTGATTAGTGCCCTGACGAAAGCTGTGTGTACAATAAGTGTGAGGATAAGGTAGTTGTTTTCTTGGTGCTATACGTATATGACATTCTATTGATCGGAAGTGTCAGAAGATGTTGTCAGACGTTAAAGCATATATGTCCAATCAATTTAATATGAAGGATTTGCGAGAAGCAAGACACATTCTAGGGATAATGTCATTCGTGACGGAAGAAAGAGAATATTTTGTTTATCTCAAGAGTCATATATCAAGACTATACTTAGACGCTTTAACATGCAAGAATGTGTCAGGGTCTTCAATATGTGGTATACAAACCTGTGTATAAATTTATTTATTATACATTTATATTCTTCTATTTGATATTATTTGTATAAGAAATAATTATTCATATAATTAATTAAACCTGTGGATCCTGTGCGTTTATGAGCCCCTCATACGGGTTCTATCAGTTGGTATCAAAGCCAGTCACAGGATTTTATCCGGAATTGAATTCATAGTCAACCTCACGAATGCATGATACATGTTTCCCCTTGAGACCTAGTGGAGATAGGTGAACTATAGGAGGCTATTCTTTATGTGTTTTTTGTAACTGGTTTAATTCTCTTGATACCTAGCTGAGATAGAGATTAAATTAACCCACTATCATAGACCGCGAGAGTATGTGGTTATTCATGCGAACCTTCACATGTATTAGGATTAAAATACGGTAATTAGATTTAATTATTGAATTCATTAATTGATTTAGTGCCCATACATTATCCATGTAATCTTCTCTTTATTATTTCTTTATTCTATTATTATTTTGCAAGTCTGTAGGCTATTTATATTGATTCAATCTTATTCAAATTTATGTTGCTTAGATAATAATTGAGTCTCTAGAAGAATTAATCAATGTTTTTTTGTTTATCAGTCCTTGTGGATACAATACTCTACTAGCTCTATTTTATACCTATTTTTGTGTTTAAAATAGTGCGATCACTAAGCGATAATTGTAATTGCATTTATTCATTTAAATTGCGACAATTACATATTGGTCACCATGAATCAGTCTTATCATGAAGTATTTTTCTTGATTTCAAACAGGATCACATTTACTAGTTCACATGATAAACTTCTTATGATGGTTGTAAGACATTGTTTGGTGGCAATATGACCCATCCACTGTGGACTTATTAAAACCGAATCGTGTCTTTGGTGCTAGATTCTTGGTATAAGTTTAGGTATGATTTAACATCCATCCGCACTGTGCGGTCTTTGGTTTGTCTGAATTGTGCGACTAGTAAAAATGTTTAAAAACGAGCATATAATCGATCACACTATGTGACTTTTATGATTTTTTTCTAACATTTTTTTCAACGCGCTAATATTTTATTTAAGGTTTTTTTATTATTTGCGTTTGAGCATGTTTAATGATGAATTGTTCATATTTATTCAGTTCTATTAAGCATGCATTTCAACTCACCTGCCTCGACTTTTAATGAGATTATACTCGAGGGTCTTAATTATATTTGACTGGAAAATGATTCGGACGATGTCTTAAGTATTGATGGAATTAGGTTTGTTCTTGACGGAGAATGCACTCGAGTTTCCTAAATACCATTGGGGAAGGAGGAAGTTAGGTCACAAAGAAGAAGCAAACTAGGAAGTACCTCGGATGTGGTCAGTTAGGACACTGGAAATCTGACTGTCTACTTCGCGAAAAGTGGGAAAAAAGTCGAGATACATCTTATGCCTTAGTAGAGAAAACATGTTTGATGGCTAGTTCTGCCCAGTCTTGGGTGGTAGATACGGGTGCCACAGACCATTTTTGTTATGATTCGCAGACGCTTCTGAGAACTAGACTACTTAGGGAAGACGATATTTCCATCTTTTTGGGCGATGTTTTACTCGTGCCCAATTTTAGAAAGAATCTAATTTTGGTTTCTAAACTAGTTCAACATGGATATTTTTTTTTTCCTTATGATTGTTTAATTATCAAGAATTGAAATTTCATTATCTTTATTGGCACGATTAGGGGTGTGCACGGGTCCAGGTCCGCGGACTTTTAGTTAAGTCCGGTATAGGTCCATATAGACACGGGCTTGACATTTAAAAGCCCAGTATGACGGACTTTACACGGTCTCTAAATGACAGGCTTTAGACGGTCTTAGACTGATTTTAGACGGACTCGGGCCCTAAACGGGCCTTCAAACAAACATCATTTTTTAGGCAAAAAATATTGTCCAAATACACTGATTTTTTCAGAAAATGCAGTTTTTTAGACATACAATTTTTTATTACTGCTAAAAATTAACTAAGATCTGTGCAGTCTCAAAAACACAAATACAATATGGCTTAGGAGCTGTACAGTCTAAAAAACAGAACAATCTCATAAACAAGAGGCAAGAGTTGTGTGGGGTTAGTTACTTAGTTTATTAGGTTAGGTTAAACTTAATATTATAAAATAGAAATTATAAAATAATTAATATTAAATATTAATATAATTATATATTATATAAATATAATAATCAAAACTACGTAGTTTTGATAAATGACGGGCCGGGCCGGACGTTGACGGTCTTTGGGATCCCAAGGTCCAGTCTAGGTCCGCGAAGGCAGATCCTAATATTTTTATGATCCAGTCCACTGTAGGGGTCCATGAACTCAGTCCCAACGGGCCGGTCTCTGGCGGACATGACGGATTACGCGGACTGGTCCGTCGGTTTGCTCACCCCTAGGCACGATGGTAAATAACTTGTATACAATAACATCACAACTCGAGCAACAAACTAATGCAACTTATAACTAATCAACTAACTCCAAGAAAAGAAAAAAATTATGTCTATCGATGAATGATACATATTTATGGCACTTAAGACTCGGTCACATTAACCTTAGCAAGATCTGAAAGTTGGTAGAATATGGTCATTTGAAAGAACTCCAAGTAGATCCATTTCCAACTTGTGAATCATTCTTGGAGGGTAAAATGACCAAAAGACCTTTCAAGGTCAAGGGGAATAGAGCCAGTGATGTGTTAGATATCATTCATTTCAATGCGTGCGCTCCGATGTCAACTCAAGCTAGAGTTGGCGTGCAGTATTTCATTACCTTCATTGATGATTACTCAAAATATGGACATGTCTATTTGATGCACCACAAGTCGGAATCATTTGAGAAATTTAAGGAATTCATTGATTACTCATGCCCAAGGCTCGATTTTCCGCTTTATTTATGTGATTATATGGTAAATTTATCTGCGTTTAGAATTGCATATTTTCATTTATTTATTAGACATGTGAATCATGCGGAGTCGTGAGACCCTCATCTGAGTTCCATTAGCCTATCCTTGATTTGCTTCAGACCTCCTCCCTCTGTATAGAGCTCGTTGCTCTCTTCTTTACACAACTCGTTGTTCTCTATACATCCCCCATATCCGCAAGATTGATTTGGTGAAGATCAACCAAATCAATCTTGGAGAGAAAAAATCGAAAATGAGGACAAACTAAAGCTTTAGTAAATAGATCAGCTAGCTGGAGAGTAGTGGATATATACTAAGGTGCAATAAAACCAAATCGATAATGATGACACATGAGATGACAATATATATCGATATATTTAGTGCACTCATGAAATACCTGATTCTTGGTAATATGTATTGTTGCCATATTGTAATAATAGAGAGGGACATGAAGTGAAACAAATTGTAATAATAATAGAGAGGGACATGAAGTGAAACAAATTGTAATAATAGAGAGGGACATGAAGTGAAACAACAATCTTGAAATTAGATAAAAGATAAGAAATCCATAGCATTTCCCAAATAGTGGCATGTTTCTTGCACTTCCAAGAGATGAGAGAATCTCCAATAAAAATGCAATAATCAGTAAGTGAATGACGTGTGTCAACACAAGAGCTCCAATCAACATCACTATAAGTATGCATGTTAAATCCACTTCTGGTGCAATAAAATAGACCAAGTGATGGACAACCTTTAAAATATTTCAACACATGAACAATATCAATCCAATATTTTTAACAATATTAAAAAATAAACAGACTTGATTTTTGCACGACATGAGTAATGTTAGGTCGTATCAAATTCAAATAGAGTAACTGCCCAACAAGCTTATGATATTGATCTGGTGAAGGAAGAAGGTCTATTCCAGAAGCAATGAGCAGACAACTTGTAGGAATAGAGGTACTAACAACAACACAATCTGTCCATGAATGCCAACCATATCAAGGATATACTTGCGTTGATTCAGAACAATTCCTGCTAGACCTCAAACAATTTACATGCACATAAAATACTTATCCTCCCTCAAGTCCTAATCATGAAGGTTAAATGCTAAAACAATTTAACATCCATAATCAATTTAATATTTGGTCCAACAATAAGCATATCATCAATATAGACCGAAAGACAAATAAAATTATCACCTGGACCTTTAAAGAATAGATAATGATCATTAGATGATTGCGCAGACTCAAAGGAAATAAGTTTGTGGCAAAACTCAACATTCCATTCCTGAGAAGCTTTCTTAATCTGTTGGGAACCCCACAGATAATTTAAGTTTTGATGATGTTATCTCGAAAACACACTTGATACTATTCATGTTCTGTATTATTTCTATTTGGTCTCCTTGTAACAGATGAAAGCTGAAGCAAGTCTAAGTACCAGAAAGTTGAAGCAAGACAACTTTAACAGAAAGTTGAAACCAACAAGTCTTAGACAGAAAGCTGAACCAGCAAGTCTTAGACAGAAAGCTAAACCAGCAAGTCTTAGACAGAAAGCTAAACTAGCAAGTCGTAGACAGAAAGTTGAACCAGCAAGTCTCGAACAGAAAGTTGGAGCAAATCAACTTTAACAGAAAGTTGCTCAAACAGAAAGTACTTAACCAGTGTTCAACCAGAAAGGCATTAGAACCAGAAAGGCATTAGAACCAGAAAGGGCGTAACCAGAAGGTTCCAAAACAGAAAGAACCAAACCTGTCAATGATGGAAATAGATCAATAGAGCTATCAAAACCACCAGATGACAATGCCCTTCTTATCATATCTCTTACCATCCATCAAGAATTGGAAAGGGAATCACTGATTGACACGAAGAAGGAAAGTAATCACAGTCGATCTGCTTTCCATTCATAGAAGATTCAGTCAACGACCCTACAAGGAAAGAAGAGATATGATTGATTGGCAATCCACAAATCAAATCACGCCAATCAACTAACGGCTAGAATTTCAAGATTCAAGCCTATATATGTTTGGAGATTTAAAGTCTGATTAGTACGAGCGATATACCACTGACAAATTCTCAAGCAATTCGATCTCACATCAGACAAAAGCTTCAAACCGTTCGTGATCGCAATCACACCTCGATTCAAGTCTGTCTTATCGAGAGAAGAAGGAGACCTTTGCTAGCTAGTAGTTTTCTAGTGAATTAACGTGAAGAAATCCTGTTTTACAGTAGTTTTCTGTAAGTTGTAAAGGGACACGACCCTTATTCGTGCATAAGTTTCAATCAAGTTTGTAATTGAAACTTGTGGCTCGTTCTCAGCGAGTATAAATAAGAGAGTATCCTAGTAGTGGATATCTAATCTAGTTTGGATTAGACCGTGGACGTAGGGGGTTTCCCGAACCACGTAAAATAACTGTGTTATTTACTTTCTGCATTTATATTCCAGTTGTTTTATTCACTATCTGTCACTCTCATACAAACTGCATTCTTAATCAATTCTCTAAATACTCGACTAAGATTTGAAAGGTTTTCTAATCAAAGAGCACCGACTAAGTCCACCATTATTCCGCACACAATACACTGTTTGAAAATAAGATCACTCTTACTTTCTGCTCTATGTTACTCTCTTGAGAGATTCTGCTTGGATAGAACAAGATTGATTAGATAGTCAATCTGGTCTGTCACGTTGAGCAATCTGTAATCCAGAAAGCTTAAGTCTCTCTTCTTAATTAGTCAAGTAAACTGAAAAGTTTGTATTTGGTGTATTCCCCCCCCCCCCCCCATACACCAAACCTTGCTCTTTCGGGACCAACATAATCTCATATAAGCTCTTCACAAATTTACAAACGAGCCTTAAACCGTTCAACACTTCCGTAAGCTTTCATTTTTACCTTGAACACCCATTTGGTGACATATTTTGAGTGGTAAAACATTAATTGTCCATAAAACTGATGTAAAAAAATAACTTAAACTTTCTTATATTTTACTAGTATTGTAACATGCACCACGTCGCGTGATGTTTATCGAATTATCTTATAATTAAAATATATTTTAAAAATAAAATAAGATATAAAAAAATTAGGGTCTGACCCCAAAAGTTGTTAATCTCCAAACATAAAAGTAAAAAATAGTCACTTGTAAAAAAAGTAAAAAATAGGCATTCTTACTCTAATACCCCCGCCACAATTACATGACTCGCGATAATTACATGACAAAAATCAAGTCATGCTCGTGTAATTACATGTGTGATTGTGAAAATGAAATTTGTTTGACCTAAATTATGTACAATCTAGGTTCTCGCAAATTATACGAGGTCGATTGCATGTAATAAGCCAACCCCCGGTCAGATCTCGATGGAAAGATTAACAGGGCTTCCTAATTCAAGTGCTACAGAATAAACAATAAGTCCTAAATATTCTAACCAGATACATATGTATGATTAACTAAGCTAACTAATTAACAACAATTTAATAAATGAAAATCTGAAATTAAGGCTCTAGGAGTTGAACCATTGTCTCGATCATCACATGAAATTATTAATACACACATTCACATGCCTATCTAGAATTCTTAAGAGCTACGTAATCTATAGCCTTCACATTTGATAATTAGATTGTGACTATGACTTCCGTATTAAGCCACACAATTAAAAATTCAAGTTAAACAAGCAAACACTCGATTAATATGCTTCCAATTATAATCGAAGTTGATTGGACCTTGATATAACACAAGGATCTTCTATCGATCTCACCCTATGTCTAACGAATTGTAACGGTAATAAATCAGCACAATTTAATAAGCACTAATCCAAACAACGAGCATGAAGTAATAATAATATAAACGATCGAATAAGAAGTTCAACAACTAGTGGAGATAACCTACTCAACCCAATACATAATCAAGAAGCAAGAACTCAAGAAACAAGAACTCACTAATGGCTACGCTATGAGAAGAAGCAATCAATCTCCACCTTAATCCGTCTCTCCAAGTCGAAATACAAGTGGAAATGATAAAACAATATTCTAGATTACAAGAGTCGAGTTCTATCTAAGACCGATATGGAGCTTGTCCCATCAAATGGCCTGGAGAATACTTTTAAACCGCTAGCAACCGTCAGCCAGGGGTCGCTGGCTATGAGCCTCTGTCTGCTACTGCAGCATAGGCCCAGAGACTGCTGGCCTGTGCAAAATACGAAAATTTTGAGAATATGGAATTGAAGCTCATCTCGATAAGAATCTGTAGCCACAAACGAATTCAAATTCGGAGTTGTAACGAAGGAGAACGAGCCAAAACAAAATTATTGCGCAAAACGCAACAATTTTGTGTGTGGCTATGCTCTCGCGTTCTTTCTCCTCTCGTCTTTTGCCCGTAACTCCTAGCAAACTGCAGTCCGGTTTTCTCGCTTTGTTCGGCTTAGCACATACAACATAATCGACATCAATTCCACTCCTATCCGTCCTTCAATTTACCATCCTAAATAAACACGAAAACAACAAAAACCGGCGAAATACAAAATAAAAAGACATGAAAATAAAACAAACTAAAAGCTAGACACAACGAAATATCAACTAAAAACACACCAAAAACGAGCTAAACAACTCCCCCACACTTAATCATATGCTTGTCTTCAAGCAAAATCCAATCATCATGTATCGACTCAAATCAAAGATTAACACGCAACCCCAACCTCCATGCATACCTTCACTTCAAGACTTAGACTAGACTCGATTCTCAATCGTATTCGGTCACTCAATCAAAACGTAGTGTTGCCCATTACTAAGTTCATCAACATGCACACGATCATGATGTACACACATCTCACATCTCCCTATCATTCACATATTTGATTCCCCCTTTATTACTCCCTTCTAGCGTTTATTACTCTTTTTTTCTTTTGAAGAGTTAATACTCTTTCTGTTCTTTTTCTATTCTTTTTTTTTCTTTTTTTTTAATTCAAGGGAAATCGAACACATAAACACTAGGGAGTAGTCACTCATAATCCGAATCATAATCGGTACACGCCAACTAGCAAAGCAACATGCCCCACTTAAACGTCTTAACCACACAACCTAGCCTAATCGAGAACCAGACCAATCTAAGCCTACAACCTTACATGCTCATGTTAAGGCTCACATGCTAATAATCGATCATCATCAACACAAATCATTCGAATAAGCAAGACAACGTGTAAATGATCAAGATTGAGAGAGCATACGACATCACAAATCACAATCACAAACAAATCACAAACACAAACAAATCAATACAAATCACAAACACTAGATAGAATGTAACATAGAAACGTTCGTTACAATACGACAACAGACAAGCACATAAACACATGGGAATCTAAATCCGCCCCCCCCCCCCCACACACACACACATTTAAGTAATACAATGTCCCCATTGTATAAAAGTCAAGGGGAAAAATAGAAGACTTCCCTGTAGGATGACGAATTGGAACATCGAGTTGTGAAAAATCAAGATGCTACATAAGAGTGGTACGGCCCGTCCATCTTTCCAATGATCATCGGCTAGACTCCATATCTAGCTGGATGTACCTGCATTCTCAAATTTAATTTTCTCTCTTCTATATATATATATAAAACAGAAATCACAAAGTGTAAACTAGAACCTAAACTAAGGATACGATATACGTGGGTTGCCTCCCATGAAGCGCTCATTTATCTTCTTGAGCTCGACACTACATTCTCTCCCTTGAGTTACTTGGGTTGGCTAGTAAGTTTGTCATTCCTACTCTGCATACGCAACCTGCCACCACAACAAAAAAATCAAACGCAACTTGCGGGAGAGAGATATCCTAAAATAAAGAAAAATAAAGAACAATTACAAATGAAAACTACACAACAAGAAGAAACACAAAAGCAACTAAACAAGACAAAATGAAAAATCACAAGTGCATAAAAGGATAAACATAAACAACAATAGCACTTAAACCAAGAACGCCTAAAACTTTCCCCGGCAACGGCGCCAAATTTTTTTGACCTAAATTGTGTACAATCTAGGTTCTCGCAAATTATACGTGGTCGATTGCATGTGACAAGCTAACCCCTGTAGGATCTCGATGGAAAGATTAACAGGGCTTCCTAATTCAAGTGTTATAAAATAAACAATAAGTCCTAAAAATTCTAACCAGATAGCATATGTATGATTAACTAAGCTAACTAATCAACAACAATTTAATTAATGGAAATCCGAAATTAAGGCTCTAGGAGCTGAACCTTTGTTTCGATCATCACATGAAATTATTAATACAAACATTCACATGCCTATCTAGAATTCTTAAGAGCTACCTAATCTCTAGCCTTCGCATTTGATAATTAGATTGTGACTATGACTTCCGTATTAAGCCACACAATTAAAAATTCAAGTTAAATAAGCAAACACTCGATTAATATGCTTCCAATTATAATCGAAGTTGATTGGACCTTGATCTAACACAAGGATCTTCTATCGATCTCAACCTATGTCTAATGAATTGTAACGGTGATAAATCGGCACAATTTAATAAGCACTAATCCAAACAACGAGCATGAAGTAATAATAAGATAAACAATCGAATAAGAAGTTCAACAACTAGTGGAGATAACCTACTCAACCCAATACATAATCAAGAAGCAAGAACTCACTAATGGCTATGCTATGAGAAGAAGCAATCAATCTCCACCTTAATCCGTCTCTCCAAGTCAAAATACAAGTGGAAACGCTAAAACAAGGTTCTAGATTATAAGAGTTGAGTTCTATCTATGAGAGATATGGAGGTTGTCCCTTCAAATGGCTTGGAGAATGCTTTTAAAACCCGCCAGCAACCGTCAGCTAGCGGCCGCTGGGAAGCCAGCGGTCGCTGGCTATGAGCCTCTGTCCGCTACTGCAACACAGGCCCAACTACTGCTGGTCTGTGCAAAATATAAAATTTTGAGAATACAGAATTGAAGCTCGTCTTGATAGGAATCCATAGCCGCAAACGAATCCAAATTCGGAGTTCTAACGAAGGAGAACGAGCCAAAACAAAATTAATGCACAAAACGCAACAATTTTGTGTATGGCTATGCTCTCGCGTTCTTTCTCCTCTCGTCTTTTGCCCGTAACTCCTAGCAAGCTCCCGTCCGGTTTCCTCGGCTTTGTTCGGCTTAGAACATATGACATAATCGGCACCAATTCCGCTCCTATCCGTCCTTCAATTCACCATCCTACAACAAACACGAAAACAACAAAAATCGGCGTAATACAAAATAAAAAGACACAAAACAAAACAAACTAAAACCTAGACACGACGAAACATCAACTAAAAACACACCAAAAATGAGCTAAACAAAATTACACGATCAGGACTGTCACTTGATCAAATTTGTGTAATTACTTGTGTGGTTGTTGGATGAAATTACACGAGCACGACTATCACTCAGTCGGTCATGTTCGTGTAATTACATGTGTGGTTGTAGGATGAAATTACACGAGTACGACTGTCACTTGGTCATGCTCATGTAATTACATATATACTTATAAATATGAAAATACACGAGAACCACATTTCAAGAGCATTAGTCATGTAATTATTCAATTACAATATACGAAACTGAATGAAGAAATAAATAACAAAACCACATTACAAGATCATTAGTCATGTAATCGTTCAATTTCGTGCAATTATGAAAATTTACAATTAATCAAGGTCATTAAGGTTAAATTAGTAAATTTAAAGAAAAATGGCTATAATTGACATGTTTTGTTTGAAGTGGCTATTATTTACTCATCCGTCCCACCCAATTTGTTAAGTTTTCCTTTTTTAGTTGTCCCACTCACTTTGTTACATTTCCTTTTTAAAACAACTTTATTACTCACACAGGTTTAACTAATATGTATTTCCATCACCACTTATACTACTTTTAAACTCTTCTTAAATCTCGTGCCCAAAAGCAAATGTAACAAACTGAGCGGGACAGAGACGAATGAAGTACTAAATTGTTTGAGAAATGACTATTATGGTATATTAACCCAAAAAATTATATTGCAAAACAAAACTACACACATTTCAGATTACACATTTAAGAAAATATTTTCATATATTATGTTATAAATCACCTTAAATCAACACTAGTAGAAAAACGCTCATAGACTACGGTTTTAAACCGTAGTCTA
>JAPKLX010000121.1:567091-594768 GCA_026898415.1 Leonotis leonurus
GATTTATGATGTTATGCACTTCACTAAATTCAGTCATTTTTAATGCAAAAGGCATTGAGTGATGTATGCATCACGTTGTTCTTAATTTCTACTGAAAAAATGGCTTGCATATTATATTTGAGATGATTTTTCTGCGTTCCAATCTATCCGTTACTCTTTTATTTTTTGCTCAGTAAAAGAAATTTTATTAGCAAAGGCAGGTAATGAGAATTACCTACCACACAAAGATCAGTTACGAACAACTCCAAGGATTTGTCATCCAGAAGCTAAAATCTCTAATTCTAAGCAACTTGGATCGACTACAACAAAGCCAAGACCAGACTCTAACTCTCCATTCCCCAAAGACCCTCTCAGCATCCCATTCCCCCCCCCCCCCTCTAAAAATAATTACATTTCTTGAATTCCAAATCAGCCCCACCAAACCCACTCACAGACGCGCACACACTTGTTTTCTGTCTGTTACTTGAGAAAGCCGTGTGACAGACCCTGCCTCTTTTCTTTTAATTTTCAAGGGGAAATTACATTTATATTTGAAAGCAGATAAGCTTTCCAAAATTGCAATTAAAGGAGTTGAGCCGGCCAACTTTTTTATTTCTGAAATTTGCTTTTCCTCTTTGTTGGTGCCACAATTATTTATATTTTCACATCTACGGGCACCAAAAACTCTTTTTCCAGTTTTAAAATCTCAGCACTTCAATTTATATTCCTTTTATATGCTTGTGTTCAATTAATTATAAGAATAAAAGTGGTGATGCTTAAATGTATTTTCTGGTTCACATAGATGATAGATCGTGTTCCTTTTAGGGATTTTAGAAAAAATATTATACGGTATTATATTCTGCAAACTATACGTTTCTTCGTATTAGTTTTAGGAAATGATTCCTTTGGCTTTTCTAGGGATAAGTGTGATGCGCAAAGTACAAACTCTCATTTATCGTCCGTTACGTATGTTAACAAAGTAACCTGATTCAGAGAATAGTAGATGCAATCTATATGCAGTCCAACCAAGTTGACAAAATCAGTTTCAAATTATTATACATTTCCAGCTATGCACCGATGTGTTTCTCTTACCTTACATCCTCTATAAATCTGATGTTAATTTCTCACTTCAGAAACCGCATAAATAACTTCAGTCGTCTTCTTGTAAGAGGCTCTAAATTTCTGCAATGGAAACCTTGAGAACGAGTGGCAGAACAAGCCGCAACAGAAAGCGTTGCAGCAAATTGCGATGGACAAATGAGGAAGACAAGCTCCTAGTCACCCTCATCCAGAAATATGGTCCAGCAAAGTGGAATCACATTGCTACTCATGTCCAGGGGAGATCAGGTACCATTTCCCTTGCCGAAGAATTTATCAGACATTTTTGTACTATGCATGACTGCATGTCATTTTCAGTTTTTTCTAATGCTTAGCGATGAGATCTACTTCTGGTTTCTTCATAGGAAAGAGTTGTAGGATAAGGTGGTTCAACCAATTGCACCCAAGAATCGACAAGAGAACATTCAGTCCAGAAGATAAGCGAAGGCTCCTTTTGCTTCATAGGGAATTTGGAAACAGGTGGTCTGTCATCGCGAGTTACATCCCTGGTCGAACAGACAATCAAGTGAAGAATCAGTACCATTTGCTGGTAGGGCGGTTCAAGAAAGGCGAAGGTGAAGGTGAATCCTCTAACAACGATATTCATGGAAATCTGGATGATGGATCTAGAGGTTCACCTCCATATGCGGTTTTTATTGGTTCGCAGTTTTCTGATGTTACCAGTCTAGGAACAAGGCCTTCACTCACTGACGGTTCCTCTTCCGTCTATGGCAAGGCTGAAAATTCCACAGACGACGGGGCATCCTCTTCCCTCTTGAGCAGCCTTGGTTCTCATCCACATCAGCGAGAAAGGTATGGGAACTCCATAATTTCGGACGCGAACTCTGCAGTTATTCAAGGGAATCAATTTATTGACTTTTTGGGGGTTGGGAGTTCAAATTAAAAGAGTGGGTGCTTGTGTTGTTTTTACTTATGGGAGTTGTGTGATGAGGATCACTAGCGTTCAAAGTTTTTCCCTTTTGGTAATGTTTTCTCTTAGTCAAGTTGTCAGGACTAAGATTCCCTTGGTGTTTTTTTAATAAACAAAAAAAGAAAGAAAGAAAAGATTTGTGTTTGTTGATTTACTGAACTAATGTTCTAAGCTCGCATTTAATTTGATTAAATGTGAGTAAGAAGTTTCTACTGCGAATGATCAATGTGTTTGGTTAGACTAGACTTTTTAGTTTGTAATTTTGAGTTTGTGGTAGATTGTTGGTTTGCATATTAGGTAATTTAACTTCGCTAACAGAGGTTGCCATTTTCGAAAGAGAAAGAATAAACGTGTTAGGACCTTCTGTTTTTGAGAACATAAGTATTACTTGGATTGTTTATTTCGAGTTTTTCTATGTTTGAATTCAATTTACGAATGTTTATTTCGAGTTTTTCTATGCTTGAATTCAATTCAGATAAGTGGAAAGAAGTGTATTACACATATTAATACGTTTGAGGTGTTTTCTTTGAGCGTTATTTATGGCTTAACACCTTATTTGATTTTATGTGGTGTAAGTGGAAAAGTTGGACGTTCTTTTATTAAAAAGAAAAAATGATTATACACTCATTAATTAGTAATGCGAACATTTTAAATAGTAACAAAATTGGCCAGTGAATATTAACTTTGAAAAAACGAGAAGACAAAGTAATGTAGGTGAAAAGTTATAAACCTTTTATCATTAAATTGCATAATAGTATAGTTTAGAACAAACTATTACTAACAAGTTTAGAGATATTGGAGATAAATTTATTATGAGATTTAGGTGATTGTCTCAATTGTTTCATGAATAGGCATAGTAGGTGAATTTACTAACAAAACGGTGTTAAGAAGGTATCAACGGGTATTTCCAGATATATTACTGAAAAGAACCGGCACAATACGCCCAATCAATTAGAATTGAGAAATTTTTGTCCCTATTTTTACAAACGACTGGAGCTCACGTGCTCTTATTACGCTTGAACTATAATTTACCATAGGGCTGAAATTTGGGCGGATATTATCCACCCGATCTGAAGCCGTATCCGAACAAGATTTAATTTAGGATGAAAAATTAGTATCCGGTTGAATTCGGATTTGAATCCGAAAATTTGAATTCGGATCCGGGATCCGATTCAGATTACATAATAACCACCCTTATCCGAAATTTTCCATATTTTGTCGGATATTATCCGCATAATAAATTCGGATATCCGAATTTTTTAAATACATTTTATTTATATTGAATATTAATTTCTCGATTAGAATATGAAAAGTTTAATTTCTCGAGTTTTAATATAGTCTACATTGCACTCTTAAATATATTTAATTTATTATATTAAGAATTTAATAATTAAATCGTAACTTACAAATTAAACATAAAAATAGTAATATAACGAAAGAGTGAGGTATTTTTTTTTTAATAGATACAATTCTTATAATTTGTATTTGTTCTTTTATGAAATATTGTTTCAACAGTTTTTCTATGAAATACATTATCCGATTATATTTATTCGAATCCGACTTGGATCCGTACCATATCCGTCCCATGTCTGTCTCCCGAATAATCCGAATTCGTATACGAATCTGACTTTTCTGTATCCGACTCCGAATTCGAGAAAAAAAATATGGGTTAAGATACGGGATAAGCACTATCAGTTTGTATCCGATACGTTTTCACCCCTTATTTACCATAGTCAGACTGAAGTAGACATAAACTCCGACTATCATCGAAAATTTCTTATTATATCTATCACAAACATCAATTTATACGGCTTAAAGTTCGTATTAATTATGTTCGAGCTAAAAAATTGTCAAAATTAGAATTTATAAGATTAAAATTGTCAAACTTAGAATTTATAAGATTAAAATTGTCAAACTTTAGTTATGTAGCCTGAATTTTTTCTTCTCTTAAATTCAGGCAAAATTTGCCACAAAAAGTTATGAGAAAAAAACAGTGCGGATAATGACGAATGGAGGATTTTGTATTTAGGGTAAGACAAATAATTACGTATTCATATATTTATATATAAAAAAAGAATAGCATAAGAATTATACATCCTAAAGCATGGATCTCTTTTGAGGTCATTTTTTGACACTTCTTCATTAGAAACTTATTGTTAGAACAAATCATGCATTTGAAAAACACTCTCTCTAAACTTGCACTAGTAGACGAAAAAATGAATATAAACTTAATAAAAAAAAAACTAGAGAATAAATCAAGTATCTATTTATTTTGACAAGCTTCTCAAAACAGGAGCTAGAATCTTGCAAATTGTGAAATTCATCTTCTCTTTGCAATGCTATATAGATACATATATAAAATCAATATAAACTTTACAAATTTTAAGCACTAGTCATAATTTTTAATTTTTTTAGAATATGTTCTATGCAAAAGTTATAATCATCATACTAACCATATAATTTAATTTTTTTTTAATGAAAATAATGGTGATATATATTTTTGTTGCGATATCATTATTTTTTCTGTTTCGATTTATTCATGTTTGAATCCAAGGTATGATTATGTGTTATTTTTTCTTTGATTTGTTATATCATGCATATTTATTTCTACAAATACAGAATCATTAAAATATATATACATGTTAAATATTTTTAATAAACAATTTAGTCATATTGATCAGCTTTAAAATCCAAAATTTAGAGTTAAAGTTGTAATTTTAACTCGAAAAAATTCAACTTGATATAGCTCGAATTGAATAATCTGACAATTCGATATATTTGGTCTGAAATCAAGTGGATTCTACCCATTAATATCCATTTGACGAGGGTAGAAATGATTCAAGTAATATTAAATTGGGGGTTAGGAGTAATAAAGAGGTTAATGTATAAAATTAGGGGTGGGATCTGGATCGATTCGGGCATGAAAATGGATAACTCGATTTGAGCTCAAATATTTTTGGACCGTTTTAGATTGAGTTATTTTGAAATCAAGCCCATAAAAATTAGGTCTACTTGTTATTAGGCCTGTTTAGGCGGGTTTGGATCCAATAACACTATCAGAAAATAAGTGGAGGTTTTAAGGTTCTAAAACTACTTATTATAATCATCAAATCGAAGTTTATCTCCACTTTGATTTTTTTCCTATTACAATTTCATTCAAGTTAAACTATTTTAGTTATTTCTAAACCTGTAGCTCAAATTATATACTCCATTTGTCCTAACTAAGGTAAGACATTATTTTTGGGCACAAGTCTTTGGAAGAGTTGAAAAATAATACTCTCTCCGTCCCACTTTATTAGTCTCATTTTGACCAAATATGTGAGAATTTTTTGGTCAAAATGACTAATAAAGTGGGACAGAGAAAGTATAAAGTAGTGATATGAATATATATAATTTAAAATCATGTGTGTAGAAAGGTGTGTTAAACAGGAAATGTCTTAACTTAGTTGGGACGACCCGAAAAGAAATAAGTCTCATTTTAGTTGGGACGGATGGAGTATATAATACCAATATTTGATAGAGATGTGTTATACTATGATTTTGTAATGACTGGATATCTGGATTTATGTAATGTGTTACTCGTAATATGCCACGAACTGTGGAAAATATGTAAAGGAGAGAAGGAAAGGAGAGGGAGAAAGAAGAGAGAGAGATAAAGGATAAATATTATGGAATTTTTCATAGTTTCTTCCACAAGTCACTGAGCCTTTATAGCAACCAGATCAATTACAAATTCAACAAAATAGGGTACTAAACAGTAAATTTGGAAAATAACTACCTAACTCTAATAAAATTTGAGCAGTCAAAATACGAAACACGTGTATGATTAGGATTATCTCAACTTCCTATTCTCCCAACAACCTCCACGCCAACTGTCAACCAACCATTACTTGTTAGAAACACTTGTCGATACCTTCTCCATGTCAACCATTTCATCTTCTCCCACAGGCAGAGCTTGTCTTTCTCTAGCAAAAAACGCAGCATCGCATCTTCCCTTCTTTCTTCCCTTTTCTTCCACCATACCCTCTTGTAGCACAATAAGAAATTCATGCTTTTGAGAATTCGAAATCATAATCGAACCATTGTCACGATATTTCACGGTTCTAAATTTTTGGAACTGTATCCGAACTGTTCTCTATATGGTTACAGTTTAAAATTAAACCGTCGAGTACGATTACAGTTCCCGAAATCGATTACGGTTTGATTTTAGTAGTTACGATTCTTTTAAATACCTCTGATATTTGATGTTGAAATATATTTAAATCAATAAATTTGCTTCAATCTAACATAAATTTGAGAAAGAATTTACAAATCGGTTGAGCAGAATTTTATGTTGTACAAGAACAACCAATATAAATGTGAGGGGTCAATACAATTGTGATATGATGAAGATGCACAATCAGTTTTTAAAAGTTGGAAAAATTATTAGTTTTAAAGAGAAGAACATGAAACATTTTGTTTTGCTAACAAGGTAAATGAGAAAATAACAAAGTGATATATGATATGGAATGACAGAAAACGCTGACCCGTCCTGCGGCGGGCGGGGTGAATGTGCCCACAAATAATGTGACATGTTATGTAGATAAATATTAAAATTTTAATAATTTTTTACTAATGATCACTTTCCAATTATGATTTATTGATTAGTGTATAGTTTAATATTATTCCATACAAAATAATTATAAAAGTAAAATTAATAAGAAAATGAAAATATAGTAACTCGCATGTTGATTTGTTAATGATGTGGCATTGTCACATCATCAGTGAGCGCGTTAAGATGTGCTCACCGCAAGCGGTGGAGTGTTATGAAAGAACCCGTATTAGGGGTTCATAAATGCGCACGATCCACAGGTTTAATAAATTATATAAATAATTAATTTTTACGCATTTAAACACACAAGATAATATAATTGCATAATTAATTAAATTATATCTTCTCCTATGCAACTCCTCTGCATGTGGAGAAACAATTTAGATCGTTAGCCACGAACAACAATCCACTCCAATGGAATCTTCACTTGATTTCCTTCGAACCTACATCGAAAATTTCTAACATATTCTCGATCTACTACTTGAATATTGTGTGAGAGAATTTTATCAAGTATTTTTAAGAGAAACAAGAACGAAAATTAGAGCGTAGAATACTCCTTAAATTTTCGAAAATTGAGAGAGTTTCTCTCTCTATGGGCGTCGATTCCTAGGTGTGAGGGGAGAGAATAGGCTCCTGCTATGTACTGCTTTTATAGATATTTTGGGCTAAGTTAGGATTTTCTAAGGTGAATGGATAAGATTCCAAATAATAGAATTTAAATTCCCACTTTAATCTCCCTGCAGTTCCATCTATTATTCAAATTCAAATTTGAATAATGTAAAATTAATTTTGACTTATCCATAACTTAATTAGATTAATTTTCAAATCTCTTTTGGGCCCAATTAAATTTAGTTAATTGTTTGGTCTAATTTAGACTTAATTAATTAATTTAAGTTAAAGTAATTTCAAATTAATTACTTTATGAAAATGCAATAAAATGTAATTCTATTATAAATATTTATCGACCCCACTATAAGATAAATATTGAACTCATCTTGATCCATTCAAATTACGGATGTAAGCCTCTTGTCATTAATTATTTTCCGCATTTAAGATTTACTAAATCCATTAATTAATTGAATTTGCTGACAACTCACAATTAATTAATATATTTATTCATGAGTGAACCGGTTTAGACCTTAATTATTACACACGGAATAAATTCCAACCGATCGTGTTTCTTATGCAATAAACCTTTGTGAATGCCTCACACGGATTTAATCAACTCGTGTTAATCGAGACGCAATTCTGTACGACTAACACTCGAGCAATTCTAGCTAAGCCAATCACTACTACCCAAGACATCACTATTTAGGGTTACGAAAACCCACAAGCGTAGATGAATCAAAGCAGCGGATATAATCTACCGCTTATACTAATGTTATCTTCACTGATTAAGAAATGAACTAATTTTCGAAACCTCGTTCTAAGCAACAACACGTAGAACTTATCTCACTGTGAAACCTCTCAATATGTATACGCAAAGCATGTGTATCAGCTCTCGCATCAAATGATACCGCAACCTTTACCGACTAGATTGTCCAAGTCTGTCTAGACTTTGACTTTATGCTACAAAGGATCTGATTGTGTTACCTTATGTGATCATCGATCCACCACAAAGTCTACAATTGTAGTAAATGGACTTGTTTGAAATTCAATATATAATAATAATAAATAACAAACTAATGATAGAAACATTTATTCTCATTAAAATGAAACTAAAAACAAGTCTGATACATCGTTTAAGCATAAAAGATGCTTTGATGTATACAACTCCTAAAATGTTACTATATAGAATGAATAGGAATAGTACCAATTACTTACAAAAAAAAAATCTAATTTTTGGATCGAACCAGATTAAAAACTTATAGAACTAGTTCAATTTACCTCATTGTAAAATAGACAGTTTCAGATCTAAATTTTTATTTATAAATTTTAAATTCAACCCAAATAAACGGGTTTGACCCCCCGTAAATTACCTTTCACTTATCTTGGTGCGCCACTTTTTAAAGGGAGAAGAACGAAGTCATTATTTTTTGGGCCCAAGAAGTGAAGGGAATGAGCTCGGCTGCTTCTCCTCCACACTTCTTTTTCTTCGTTCCGCATGCGCTTCGCGCGCATCCCCCTCTCTACGAAATAAATGATAAAAAATGCTTCACAAAGACATAGGGGCAGACGGAATCGACCACCTTATCATTTCCTTGTATCTGAGAAAAACTTCCAGATTAATAGGAAGGAAGCCTCGGGAGCGGGCCGTGGATGAATTCGTCCTCCCCTCTGGCTAGAAGACTAAAGCGATGTATCAGGTCCCCAGATATGTCATTTCTCATTCCTCGCTCGATCTTATGCCATGGCTTCGGACCGGGCGTGAATTCCTCGGGTCGAGGATCTATGAACCACGACCTTCCCTTGAACAGGTCTTATTCATTTCTGAGCCGAAGGGACTTGGCTTTTATCCGAACCGAACGATAGCGGCTTAAAGCTAAGCCTATCACGAGCACGAGAATCAAAATCCTTGATCGACGAGGAGGAGCATCTCAAAGTATGGGGCACTTGATCTCCTTCCCGGTTCCTTCGGACACTTGCTTTTCTGTTCTTGCTCGGTCAAATCAAATGCAGAGGAAAGTTATCCCTTGACTCCTCAACAGTCGGGATACTCTCAGAGGCATCGGGTGATTCCTATTGATGAACTCATCACTCTTAAGAATAAACGTTCCCGGGTTGGGTTAGGGGAACAGTCGAGCGATTGCCTTCTCGGATCCAAATGCGCTCAAAAGGCGTCCGCAAGGACCATGATTGAGAATTATTTGATCATCTTTCTCTGAGTAAGAGGCGAAATAGAATCAACTTGAATTCGGGCAGTTAGCCTTCCTCTATAAGGAATGGAAGTGTGGATGAAGTCACTAAAACTAAAGATGCACCGGTCATAGTTCTATTTTTCCTTTGAATTTATATATCCTTAACATAAATGTAGCCACTGGAGCCATTCTAAAAAGGTGGGCGAGGTGAACTTGACTTCGGGGAACGGAAGTGTAATACTTTGAAAGAGGAAGAGAGCTATAAATTGTCCGCTCTGGAATGATCTCGAGCCATGCAAGAATTTGTCGTCCCATTGAATCTTCTTGTTACCTTTGATGATTCGTTATCTTATATAGGATGATACTTTAAGTCATTCCGATTTCGTCGTTGGTCACTAAAACTAAAGATGCGCGTTTCATTCCAGCAACAACAGTTGTTGGTTCAAAACGCCTTGTTCCATCTGACGCACTAAGCTTTCTTTTGAAGAGTTCGGAAAGTTCACTTATCCGAAGGAGAAGCCAGAAACAAGACATGCCCCCAATCATGATATTTCAGGATTGGTCGTTGTGTGTCACCACCTCCCACCTATCCTACTCATAGGGCCAACTGCTTTCTTTATCTCGCTTGTCGTTAGTCCGTCTAGCGCCTTTCGGTTGGGGTTTGAGTAAGTTCTTGAAGAGAAACCGTCCGAAGCAGAAGTCGGTGAAGTCGGTAGCTGCAAGTCCTTCTTGAAAGCAACAACCCCGTCTAAAGATCGACGAAACCCGTTCTTCAAGTTGGGGGCTTCTAGCTAGTGTACGCACCGGAGCAAGGATCTGGCTTAACTGCGGATGAGACATCGACGGGGCCAGCGACATCAAGACCAGAAGAATGATTCATTTTGATCGCTGAGCTTTTTTGGCTAGGTCCCTCGCGACCTTTGTATACCAGTTTTTTCCGGGTAACTCTCTTCTCGCCAAATCTTTCCACTTCCTCCTTTCTAGGCTTGGTTCGTTTGGTCTCGTACTCCTACTGGCAGGTCTTTTGCTTCTCGATGATAGCGGTTTATTTTCTAAACAGATTGGTTCCAGCGGACTTCGGGTTTTCATGTCACCCCTATATAATATAGAACTAGTACACGTAATCTATGCGATGCACGGAATCAATATTTTGTTAAATTAATATTATATATTTTGAAATTATATGTCATTATACACAACATTTGTGAACAGAAATATCATATTTTTTAATTTTAAATTCAATACGATTTCGTACTCTTAATATAATAACATACAATTTCTTAATTGTTATCGCATAAAACACACTTAGAGAAAATTAACTTTGCTCAAATGATTTGAGATTTTTTTTATCTCACCACAAATGATTTGTTGGTGCGTTAGTATTAACATTAAATAATGATTCACTTCATGATTTAGTAGTTTTGTGGTTTGTGATGAAAGATAATGAAACACCTTTAATATAATACATGATAAAATTATTAAAATTAGTTAATGATAATAGAAGTAGTGATAATTTATTAATCTATTAATTAATTAATTACACACCACTTTCACTTTGTTGACTGATTCATACAATTAATTGCTATTTTTAAACGTAATAAGTTGGACACGTCTTTTTAAACGTAACTGTCGAATTCTAAATAATTTTAAATTTACAATTATTATTAATTGAAATAAAAAAAAGTGGCGCCAAATTATTACTGTTAAAATCTGAGTTTTTATATATAAATAGATGTTTTGCCATAAGAATATTGATTCTTGTTAGTATTTCATATTATAATGGGCTTAAAAAGAGTAGGCCCAAATTAAATCCGACTTGGACTTTTAGCTTACATCAATTCAACAATTTCAGTTTGTGAAACTGGAAAGATGAGAGGAGAGAGGAGAGAGATGAGAAGTATTTTCAAAATAAGAAAATAAAAGGAAAAAGAGAAGAAGTACTCTCTTCTGCTTGAGCAAAGATACTTCTTTCTTCACTCCCTCGTAAACTGTGAAGATTATTGCTGAAGAAGAAAGAAAAGAAACCAGAGAATATGAACAAAATAATTTAAAAAAAGAAATTAAATTATATAACCAAAAACTCCAAGTTCAAAGCGGTTATCTTGGACATTAACCTCAATATTACTAAATTAACACATGCATATTTATATACAAAGTGCACCAACTAAATTGTGACAGCTTGAGATTTGGTTACAACTACTTAACAACTTTCCCATTTAACATAAGCGTTTTCCGTTTCTAGAACACGCTTTCCTTCTTCTTTAATTTTGTTGTAGTAGCCGTTGCAGCTACTTCTTCTTGCTGCCTTTTTCAATCTTGTTTTCAACATAAACCCTAAAAAAACCATCTCTCTCTCTCTGGAATGAGTGTTATTTACAATTGAGTTGCTCTAAGTTTTTTCTCTTTTCCCAAACAGAACTCCTATCTTACTTACCAATGATAGTCTTTAACTTGTGTTAATTGGTAAATATACCCACTTTTCAAAAAATAGATGAAGAAAATAACCATTCCTAAACTTCTATACGAAATCTACCCACTTTATCAAAAAGTGGTCCAAGATTCTCTTCCAAACACAATTTACGAGACAAAAATGTGTTAGGTGAGTCTGTTATATTTGAAATCATTAAACCATTATTACATTTCACAGTCTCTTACCTCTATCTCACTAGATATCGCACCATTTTGCTCTCCCTTAATCACCTTAAAGTCATCTAATTGGAGACATTTAGGAGTTAACAATCAGGTAATTACCTAATTCTAGTCATTTTGTTCGGTAGAATTTCAATACCGCACGTTTTTAGACAACTACCGTATGTGTAATTAACTGCGGTATTTATTTATGTAGCATATTTTGGGGCGGTATTTACATATTTAGACATAATATATGTCTACAAGGACAAAACACTCAATACCGCCCATAAATACGCATCTACCGCCCCTACACGTAAGGGGCGGTATTTCTATATACAGAATATATTATGGGCGGTATTGATACATTTACACATAATATATGTCTTTATGTGTAAATATATACATACCGCCCCTAAAACCCTATCTACCGCTCCTACATAAAGGGGCGGTATTGATATTTGCGGTATATACGGGGGCGGTATTGATCAGTTTAGTCAGATCTATACATTGCAAACATGAATCAAATCATTTATTACCTATGTCATTTGGTTTCTGAGTAAAATCATTTTTTATTTGTAGATGACGGATTTCACGTCCGTGTACGTGAAATATGGAGGGTATTGGGATGGGTGTATGTATACGGGTGGCCAGGAGCAGATAGCACCTCTTCCGAACAATTATGTGACACTCACGAACTTGAAATTCTGCATCCAGTACATGTCTATTGCTGTTGAAAATCAGTACGATATCTTCTATCTGTCCAGATCGAAGAATGGTCGGCTTATCAAATCTCAATTGACCAGTGATGATGAAGTTAGAAGACTGTGTATGATCCAATCATCACCTACAGTTTATGTGGATTTGAGAGGGGAATCGAGCAGCAGAAATGAATCCACAAGAATTTCAGACCTCAACTTTGCATGTGATGACGGTGTTGGTGGTGGTGATGGTGGTGGTGATGATGATGATGATGATGATGATGACGAAGATTACGTTGCGAGTTCAGATTGTTCTTCATCATCTGAATCTGATGAAGAACAAGCTCCTGCGATGAACAGTGCTACATTTGCTGAATTTGCAGCATGGATACGTGATGCAGGGGGTATGCGAAGAGTTCTGGAGATGATGTATCCGAGTGTGGATAGTGACGTCGAGTACAACCCTAATACAGAAGGATTTTTAAGAAATTGGATAGTTCCAATGGCCCCCCTAAATGTTATGACGTCCGACGTGTTGACTGAAGAAAATCCAATACTTGAAGAGTTAGGTGATGGGTCGATCTTCAATGATAAGGAAGAATTGAACATCGCAGCTGGTTTGTGGAACATGGAGAACCGAGCCGAATACAGAGTCGTAAGATCAGACACGTATCGCCTTCATTGGTGTTGTAAGGTGTCCGAAAGATGCCCATTCGTTTTGCGTGCTCATTGTCATGGAGGTTGTTGGGCTGTATCTGAGCAAATCCACTCCGGATAAATGGCCGCCGCCGCATGCCATCTCGAATATCTGAAGGCCACTGGGATCATGGGAACGAGTGCTGTCGAAATTAGGGCGCCCAAATCTCAACCCCGTGATCACCGCGTGATCCTGTATCGTGTACTCAAGATCCCTCCCGTTGATGTGGAACCAAATGCCGGTAGGGGACCAAATGCAACGAGAGGCTAGGCCGTGTAGGGCTGCAGAACAAATGCTGCCCGATGTCCACCCTATAAAATGTCCAAAAGGTCCATTACGAAACCTATCGAGCAAATCATCACCCCCGACCTCAAGAAGTGTGATCCGGATTTCCTCCAATAAATTAATCCGGTAATATGTATTCGGCACCAATGTACGAAGAACTGATTCGGGTCTACGATACCACGGACGCTCCGATGCCTACACAATTAAAATATTTATTAAGTTAGGGTACATAAAATGTGTATATAAACTGCATATATTGCATACGTAAAATGTGTATATAAATTGCATAAATTGCGTACGTAAATGTGTAAAATATTTACCAAGGTATCTATACGTTAGGGTATACACTGCAATATATATATATTTCTAAAGATAAAAATACGTATACTCCAACGGTATAAATACCGCCCGAAATACAGTAAATACCGCAAATACCGCACTTCAAATTTTACGTGCGGTAGATGTATATTTGTGCATGGTATACGTATATATGCAAAGATAAGACTATGTTATCCTACAATACGTAAATACCGCCCGTATATATACTTTAGAACGTATCTACCGCGCGTCATGCACACGTGCGGTAGATACTTTTTTCCCGGCGGTATTACATGTTTTGTGTTCACAAGACTTATATCTACCAGTTTATGTACATAAAACATCAAAATACGTCAAGCAACATGTAAAAAAATTAAAATACGTACCTACCGTAACTATATATACAATATGCAGAAGGTAGAGGTATTTACCTGAATTTCTCGGGGGATCTCTTCTTCGGAGTTTGCCATCGGTGTTTGGGTGTCGGGTGCTAACGGCGGTGGTTTCAACGGTGTGGATTTGAGTCGGCGGCGAAAACTTACGGTATTTGAGCGATGTATTACAGTGAGATGTATTACAGTGAGAGGGAGGTGGGGCTGCGGTAGGAAAAATTTTAAATTGAGATGTATTATAGTGAGAGGGAGGTGGGGCTGCGGTAGGAAAAATTTTAAATTAGGTGTGGGTGGGTGCGTGGGTAGTTGTGTAAAATAATTAGGTAATTATGGTGGTGTAAGAGAAAAAGTGGGTATTTTTGTTATGAAACATTAGAAATGGCTATTTACTTCATGTACATTTTTCAAATTGGGTATTTTAAATTTTCTCCCCTTTAACTTTCTATACCTCTGATGAAATTTGTACTTCTAATTTTCTTTTTCTGCAACATGATTTGTGTCTTAATTTGTGTCCATCTATCTTCTTTCTTTTTTAGTTATTTGTAAATAGTGGTTTCCTGATTTATTTTCCCGCTAAATTGTCAAAATTGAATATTTCTATGATTTTGTTTTTCCAATTACAAGCCATTCTGGACCTTGTAGTTATTCTTAAAATTCTAATCTTGAACGTGCAAGCTAATAAATAATTTTTAGAAAATAAGATCTTTATAGCATGAAACCTTGGTGATTCTGATAAATTTTGAATGCCTGATATTTCTACCTAAATCTGTATTTACTTTTATTTGTTATTTGCATAGTGAACTCTGCAGGTCGATTAATCATACAATATTAAAAGTTGAAGGGGCTAATTTAAGCATGAAAGTGTATCAACTACTCTAAAACAATGTTGTGGAAGCAAAATAAGAACACACGAGATAATTTTATGTAGGTTGTGTTAATAAACAACCTACACGGCAGCCTTATGGCCAAAAAGAATAATCAAAATAAGTGTTGTGTTGCTACAATGTTTAGCACCACACAACATCAACACTTCTTACAAAAACACTAAACGTATGACCTTACAAGGATAAAGATCATACACACTAAACTACGAAATTAATCTGCAAAAGTATATCTCTAACTGAAAACTATACAAGTATTTATAGAGATAGCTCATGGGCTTAGGCTTCATAGTCTTGTAACCGCCAGCCCATGTATTCCTTGTTTTTCTCAACCGCTGTCGTGCTCCGCAAGATGCGCCTGGGCAGTTTGTGGACTCCGATAAACGTGGAAACAGATTTCCACTAGGCGCCAAGATCTCAACTGCCTTCCATGACTTGGTCTTCTCCTCATGACTCGGTCTACTCCAGCCTTCGAGCATTCTCACTTCACACCAAGTCAACGTCTACGTGGCAACGCTGAGTCAGCATCAGCTTGTTGTGTTGAGCATAACAGCGAAGTCAACAGCACAAACACTTCTGTGAAGAACACAAAAACACACATGTTAGGTTTAACATAATGGACAACAACATAAGGTACCTAACAAACTCCCCCTGTTTTTGTGCCTTCTTCATAATATCTTCTTCTTTGAAGCTCCCCCTATGTCTATGCCTGCAAAACAACTTCACAAACAATCCAACAAGCATAACATCACAGAATGGTAAGCAACACAGATAAAATAAGCAACAACCAAGCATTCAAAAAATGAGTGCTGCCACAAGAGTTTAACATCCACCATCCACAACATCAAAAAAAAAGAAAAAATAAAATGTCATAATCCACCACATCAGAAAAGAATTGATTGTTTTTGTTTTCCACACCCCCACATCACAATTTGATCACAATTTGTCATTAACATTATCTCCCTCCTCTTCATTTGCACCATCTGCACCCTCTTCCTCATCCTCAGCGTCACCTCCTGCTACTTCAGTTGGCGGTTCTCCCCCTTGTTGTGAAGGGAGGCAGACTCGAAGAGCGGCAGTGAGGGCATCCAGAGCACCAATTAACTGTAAAACAGTCGGTGGTGGCAACTGAATGGAAGCGGGGCCAGGAATGACAACTTCAAGATTAACCCATGGCAGGTCAGCAACCTTGCTTTTGCTGAACAGAGAAGGATGAATGGTATAGGCTGGAACAGGGTCTGCACCTTGACTCCTGGTAACAGACGTGAAGCCTTGATGGGCCAGCACCCTGCAGATAAGAGAAGGAAACGGCAGAGACGTGAGTTGAGCTTTAGATAAGAGAAGGAAACGGCAGAGACGAGAGTTGAGCCTTGATGGGCCAGCACCATGTTGTAGGGTTTGTTAAGCCCCACAAGATAAAGTAAGACGCCATGTTGCTGAGTGACGACAGTGGAGTTGGAGGAAACGATCCAATTATAAGTCAAGACTTTATGTAGGACCGAGTATAGGTGAGTCAGCCATGAAGTTTTCAACGGCTGGACCCACTTGGAACGTTTCCCTCCTGTAATTTCCTCCGCAACCACGTCTAGATCAGGGGCAGCTTCACCTTCAACACTGGACAACCCGAGGGCGGCATTGATACTATCTGCCGAGAAATCGTAAGTGCAGTTGTACAAATAAATCTTCCCAAAACGGGCAGATGAACGATCGCCAAAGGAACCATGGAGATTGCAATAAAAATGACGGACTGCAGACTTAACATAATCAGGGAGTTGGAAAACGGTACCCAACAATCCTCTTGTACGGAAGAAGGACAGTAGATTGTATTCTTCAAAACTGGACTCGTCGGCAGTGCGTTCACAGACACAGGGCAGATTCCGAAGGCGCTTCCATTTAACGGCGGCCGCGTCATTGTAAAACTGAAGGTTGAGGGCTTTCTCAACATCCAGTGGAAGGTCAGTGTCGTCAGAGTCATCAGTGACCTTCTGTTTGCCCTTGGCCATGGTTGCTGCAGAAGAAGATGGTTCAATCTTGACGGTGGGAGTACTCAGGCGAGGGCGCTTAGGGGCTGATGAGACCTCATCCTCACTGTCGTCAGGAACAACAACAGTGGGGGCTGGATTCTTGGACTTCCTTGAAATAGTGGTATGCGTGGAACCCCGAGTAGCAGGTCTGCGAACCAGAGGAGTAGGCGTTGGTGATGGTGATTTGGACGGAGAGAAAGCAGGGACAGGCTCTAGGAGAGCAACAGTGGTAACGGGGGGAGGAATTTCTTCCACAGGAGGCGCAGATATAGCCTCATCAGGAGCTTGTGTTGGAGCAGTAGGCGTCTCAACCGGAGAGGGAACAGTTTGCGAGTCCAGTGGAACAAGTGTCTCTTCGGTTGCTACAGCAACAGGAGAAACGGCGAACGGGATCGGAGAGACGGCAACTGGTGGTGGAGCTGTAGTGGTTTGGAGTGACTGGAGTATGGTAGGATGAGCGGCAAGTATAGCTTGGAGAATGGCGGTGACGTCAGGAGTTGCCATTGTTGAGAGAGAGAAGGTAAGGGAGAAAGTAAGGGTTTCGGATGAGGGTTTTAGGAAGGGAGAACGAGATGTTTTGTTTTATGAAAGAATCAAGAAAGTGTATCAGTCTTGGATGGCGTGTGGATATGGAAGAGTCTAGGGTTTTGATGTGACATAAAAGAAGTAATGATGGCAACAACTGACGACGATTGAGAAAAGGAGAGCTATGCCGTTTCATTTCCAACCTGACAACACAAACCCTAAAACAAGCTACTTGACAGTTATAACCCACTACCAAATGAGAGATACGGATGTTGAGGACAACACACCTGATTGCACGAAAACAATGAACCCAAGGATTGCTGACATGCACAAGCAAACCAAATTGTAGAAAACAATATGAAGAAAACACACAGTCCAACTTGCTCTGTTGTGTCAACGTTTGTTGCAACATCCACCTGGCTTAGATAGAGAAAATATGTGCAGAACTACGAGAATTCAAGGGTTAGTGAGTGTAGAGTGCATCGTCGCAGCGAACGCCGTGCCCCTAGCCTTTCACCCTTGAAAACAGTCGCAGTTGCAATCCTTTTGTAAGGTAGCATCGTCGTAGCGAGCGCCGTGCCCCCCAAACTACTTGGATTGTTTACCACACAGTTACATACAAAACATATAGATAAATGTCAGGTTTCAGAATATAGAATATGTTGACTAAAATATACCAGCAAGTCAGACACAACACGCTACACCCTTGCTTTAAATTACAGAATATGGATATGAGGGTGTAGCACAACACACATTTTAATGAAAAAAACAAAGACCAAGAGATTTTCGTAAAAAAACGAACCTCTCATGATCTAAGGGTTTTGTAAAAATGTCAGCAATTTGGTTCTCGGTTTTCACATACTCAAGTTTGATTACCTCTTGTTCCACTAACTCTCGAATGAAATGATGTCTTATGTCAATGTGCTTTGTTCTTGAGTGTTGAACAGGATTCTTGGAAATGTTTATGGCGCTCATGTTATCACAGTACACAACTAGGTCATTGTTGTCTAGCCCATAGTCACCAAGCATTTGCTTAAGCCACAACAGTTGTGTGCAACAAATGTTTGCGGCAACATACTCAGACTCAGCAGTGGACAAGGAAACACAATTTTTCTTGCGGCTGTGCCATGACACAATATTGTTGCCTAGGTAAAAACATCCTCCACTCGTACTTTTTCGGTCATCAACATCTCCAGCCCAATCCGAATCACTGAAACCTACCAAGCTCATATTCATGTGTTTAGAAAATAATATGTCTAGATCAATAGTTCCAGCAACATACCTGACTATCTGTTTAACAGCTTTGAGATGAGAGGCTTTAGGTTTAGCTTGATACCTGGCACACACACATACGCTAAACATCAAATCTGGGCGAGTGGCTGTTAGGTACAACAGGCTCCCTATCATTGATCTGTAGAGTGTTGGGTCAACATCTTCTCCAACATCATCTTTAGTTAGCTTTTCTGTAGAACCCATATGAGTCTTCATGTGCTTTGTACCTTCAAGGTTAAATCTCTTTATCATCTCCTTGGCATATTTGCTTTGAGAGATGAAGATGCCATCTTGTCCTTGTTTAACCTGCAATCCAAGAAAGTATGTGAGCTCGCCCACCATGCTCATCTCAAACTTGGTAGACATTGCACCTGAAAAATCAGTTAACATGTTATGTGATGTAGAACCAACAATCATATCATCAACATAAATTTGAGTAATAAGAATGTGTTGATCTTCCCTTTTTATAAACAATGTCCGGTCAGCAGCACCTCTCACAAACCCATACGTGAGAAGGAAATTTGTGAGATGCTGATACCAAGCCCGTGGTGCTTGTTTGAGTCCATATAGAGCTTTCTTCAACCGAAAAACATGGTTCGGTTTGTGGGGGTCCTCAAAACCTTTTGGTTGTTCCACATAAACCTCTTCCTTTAACTCACCATTAAGAAATGCTGCCTTCACATCCATCTGGTACAGATTGATGTTAAGGTAACATGCGACTGCAAGCAACAACCGAATAGATTCAAGTCGTGCTACAGGTGCAAATGTGTCATCAAAGTCGACTCCTTCAACTTGGGTGTACCCTTGAGCAACTAATCGTGCTTTGTTGCGCACAACAGTTCCCTTCTCATCAGATTTGTTCTTGAAGATCCACTTTGTGCCAATAACATTTTTGTTGGCTGGCCTGGGAACAAGGTACCAAACATCGGTACGCACAAACTGGTTTAGTTCTTCATGCATAGCATTTATCCAGAACTCATCAGTTAGTGCTTCCTTGACATTTTTGGGCTCGAGTTTGGAGACGAAGCATGTTATGCCTTCAACTGTAGAACACATGGAGTACAAACACGTCATTTCTCTATAGTTGATTGGCTGTTTTCGTCGAGTCTGAACACCATCCTCAAGGTTTCCAATAACTTGAGATAGTGGATGATTCTCTCTCACTCTTCCTGAGGGTTCCACTCGAGGAGTGATCTCTTGAGATGCATCTAGTACTTCCTGTTGTGTGGTGTTGTCCTCCACAGTAGTGTCAGATTCTGTGTTGAGTGGAATAGTTTGTGTCTCCACAGGAGGTGTAGCAACTCCCCCTTGATGTATGTCATCTTCCATTTCCACTTCTTTGTTATCATTACCTACATCATCAAAGACAACATTAACAGATTCTTGTATTGTCTTGATGCGAAGGTTAAATACCCTGAAAGCTACACTGTTTGTTGAGTATCCAACAAATACACCTTTGTCACTCTTATCATCAAACTTTGTTAGGTACTCACGATCATTTAGGATAAAACAAACACACCCAAAAACACGAAGATATTTTAGGTTAGGTTTTCTCCCTTTAAATAGCTCATATGGTGTTTTGAATGAGCTGGGCGAATGTTGACCCGATTGTTGATGTAACAAGCGGTGTTTACTACCTCAGCCCAGAAACGTTTGGCCATTTGACTTGAACTCAGCATGACCCTTGCCATTTCAATCAAGGTCCTATTCTTGCGTTCGACTACCCCATTCTGTTGTGGTGTCTTTGGTGCTGCAAACTCTTCGTACACTCATTTTTCATCACAAAAGGTTGTAAATTTTGAGTTCTCGAACTCACGACCAGGGTCAGACCTTATGCGAGATATTCTAGCATCAAACATATTAGTAACACGAGAAAACATGTTTTTAAATACCTCAAATGTCTCAGATTTTTCACGTAAAAATTAGGTCCATGTATACCTAGAAAAATCGTCTACCACAACAAGCACATACCATTTACCACCAATGCTTTCAACTTCCATGGGTCCTACTAGATCCATATGTAGAAGTTCGAAACACCGGTTGGTCCCAAAATGTTGTTCACGGTGTTGTACGGTAGGATGTGAGGCATGTAATTGTTTTCCTCGTTGACAGTCCCCACATACGATCTGGTCAGCATTTCCAAGTTTGGGTAAACCTCGCACAGCATCCATCTTGATTAACCTGCCAAGATTTCGAAAATTAGTATGGCCTAATCTTTTATGCCAGAGTATGACATCATCAACTTGAGCCTTGTTGCACTTCACATGATCAGTCATGTAACAATTGTCTGTTGACCTTTGACCTGTCATGATGCACAAGTTCTTGTTGTTGTAAACTTCACATGCATCTTTAGTGAACTTAACCAGCAAGTTACCATCACATAGTTGACTTATGCTTATCAGATTTGCCATAAGTCCTTGCACATGATAAACATTTGTTAAAGCAGGTAAACCAGGAACATTTAGTATACCTTTACCAACAATTTTACCTTTTGAGCCTCCACCGAAAGAAATATTTCCTCCATCATATGTCTCATAATTGGAAAGGAAAGTTTTGTTACCTGTCATGTGACGGGAACATCCGCTGTCAAAATACCAAGAACCTGAAACGTTAGTTTTCAAGGCTGTGTACACAACATTGCAAGTTTGGTCAGATTTCTTTACCCACACTGTTTTGGGTTTCTGTGGTGGTACACACTCAGATCCCTCATCTCTTTATTTTTGATAACAGAAGGGTTTTATATGTCCTGGTTTCATACAATAATGACATATATATTTCCTCCTATATCTTTTACCCTTTTTCTTACCTTTCTTACCTTTTCCAGCTGGGGAAACGTTTTGAGTTGTCTGTGTTGATGCTTGTGTGAGCACAACATCTGCTTCGCCCTTTGATGTTTGTCCTGTCGATGTGGATCCACGGCGCAACACAGTTGGTGCAGCATACCCGAGGCCTTGTTTGCTTGGGTTTGCACTGTCCATAATCTCTTGAAGCGTATAGGTACCAGTATTCCACTTGCGAATGGTCAGCTCTGCCTCTTCAAGTTTTGCTTTTACCTTGGTGAGCTCTACATCACATTGTGTGATTTGTGCCTCTTGTTTTGATTGAACTTCCTTGAGACATGTGACCTCAGCTGTTGCGGAGAGCAGATCTTGTGCTTGGCGTTTCCATTTTCCCAACAGCTCATCATACAACTTTTTTAACCCTTGGATTATTGAGAAGGCATTGTTGTCACATTCTTCAGCACAGTCGAGATCCATGTCGTCCTCAACACTTCCTGTACCATCAACAGAAGCATTTAAACAGAACAATGTGGAGTAATAGTTAGAATCATACCTCTCCGAGAAAGTGTCGACATCTGTGCTTTGGCCTGTTATGACTTGAGAGGGCATTGTTACGTGCAATGCCACACTTTCAAACAACTTCTCATCAATGTCTTCAAAGAACTCATGTTCCTCTTCATTCCAGGACACCCAGTAAGATTTACCCCTCTTGCGAAGTGTGTTGGCACATTGATTTGCAAAGTGTCCAAATCCTTTGCATTCATGGCACTGCACACTGTCGAGTTTAGAAGAGCTGTATTTGAACACCTCGTTGTAGGAGTTGTTCCTTACAGGGGGTCTTCTTTGATTGTTGTCGTTCTTTGGGGGGTCATAGTACTTCAGGCGTGGTACATCTCGCTCCTTGGACTTGTCCTTGGTTTTTTCACGTTTGAATCCCCTCACCATACGATTAAACTTTCTGGTGATCATGGCAACATCATCTCCATCATAGATTTCTTCCACTTCTTCAGATTCACTTGAATCTCTTTGTTCCAGTAACTTGCTGCATGACGGAGATGAGCTGGAACCTGCAGTGAGAGCCATTGTTTTCTTCTTGGGAAAAGTCCCTCTTGCCTCGTGATTCATTTCATAGGTTTTGAAAGAATTCATGAGATATGTGAACTCCAGGGCATTCACACCTTGAACTGTTTCAATGGCTATTACCTTCATGTCAAATCTAGGTGGCAACGTTCGAAGTGCTTTGGAAACAAGCACTTTGTTGCTTAGCGGGTCTCCTAGGTCTTGACATTCATTAGTGATGTCAAGAATTCTTTTATTGTAGCTAGAGATGTCCTCATCTTCCTCCATCTTCATATCCTCGAATTGAGATGCGAGGATACGCAGACGAGACTGCTTGACACTCTTGTCGCCTTCACAATGCCTTTGGAGAATATCCCAAGCATCTTTCGCACACACACAGTTCTTGATTAGTTTGAACATGTTTGTGTCAACAGCTGAGATTATGGCATTCAGTGTTCGGTCATCTAGAGTGGCAACTTCAATTTGATCACGTGACCAGGAGGTTTGTGGTATTAAAACACAATCACCATCTGCATCGGTTTGTTTTGGTGGTGACCACCCATTCTCCACAGAGATCCATGCTCGTCTATCAAGAGATTTGATATAAGAGCGAGTATGAGACTTCCAGTAAGAATAGTTCGAGCCATCCAAGATTGGAGGTCGGAATGCTCCAGTGCTGTTGGGATCCATCGTTGAGTTTAGAGATGTGATACAGTCAGGACCACACTTAGTGTGTCGAGTGATGGCTCTGATACCACTTGAAAGTATATCAACTACTCTTAAACAATATTGCGGAAGTTAAATAAGAACACACGAGATAATTTTGTGTAGGTTGTGTTAATAAACAACCTACACGGCAGCCTTATGGCCAAAAAGAATAATCAAAATAAGTGTTGTGTTGTTACAATGTTTAGCACCACACAACATCAACACTTCTTACAAAAACACTAAACGTATGACCTTACAAGGATAAAGATCATACACACTAAACTACGAAATTAATCTGCAAAAGTATATCTCTAACTGAAAACTATACAAGTATTTATAGAGATAGCTCATGGGCTTAGGCTTCATAGTCTTGTAACCGCCAGCCCATGTATTCCTTGTTTTTCTCAACCGCTGTCGTGCTCCGCAAGATGCGCCTGGGCAGTTTGTGGACTCCGATAAACGTGGAAATAGATTTCCACTAGGCGCCAAGATCTCAACTGCCTTCCATGACTTGGTCTTCTCCTCATGACTCGGTCTACTCCAGCCTTCGAGCATTCTCACTTCACACCAAGTCAACGTCTACGTGGCAACGCTGAGTCAGCATCAACTTGTTGTGTTGAGCATAACAGCGAAGTCAACAGCACAAACACTTCTGTGAAGAACACAAAAACACACATGTTAGGTTTAACATAATAGACAACAACATAAGGTACCTAACAAAGCAGATGGGAGTAATTGAATCAATTGATGCTCTCCAAGCGCAAGATCCTCCAGGAAAAGATTTATGTTCAGCCGATTTGGATTGGGTTAAGCTTAGAAGTGAAGGGCGATGGAATGATGTAGCTCTGATACCTTATGATTGCTTTGATGCCTTCGTAATTGGAGAATGCCGAGTCTCCAACCAAGTTTCACACTGAGAGAAATAAGAGACAGACATAGGAAGCTTGAAGGAATACAAGAGTGATGAATATTTGTGAATAGACTGTAAGTTTTTCATTTTTAAATTATTTGTAATGATTCACCTTAATGTGAGCATTTGCTTATCTCTATCTTTTGACACTTTATTTGGCTGATGAGGCCAAAAAACAATAATAATTAATTATCAATTTTTACTATAACAAATAAAAATTCAATAAATATTATAAACTAAATAAATAAAAGGCACCTTCTTTTATTTTTTATATTTGAAACCCCCGTGATCTTCAACTAATTATGTGCTCAGTATAATCACCAGGAGTAAGTGTTATAGCGTGTTTTCAATACTCAGCAGCTTGATCAAACTAATAAATAATTGTTGTGTCTATACTTTGTCAATCATTTGGATGGTCTCATATAAAAAAATGGTTTTCTTGAGTTTATATAAAATGAAGTTGTGTATACCTTGGCACAGTAATTAGTTTTGCCTAGAATTTGTTGTCTTGATTTTAGTCACTTTTGACTCGGTATTGTTTTAGCTTGATTGGGGAGAGATACTGATTTTGGGAGATGAATGTAATGTGACTGAGAATCAAACTTCTTTTATCCTTTGAACCATGGGCTGCTCATTCATGGCTTGACTTTCTGATGGCTTGATTATATCCAGAAGCTAACAATCAAATCCTCTGCTCTTAAATGATTGAGCAAAAATCAAAGGTTATGCTAAACACATAAGGAGTACTAGAAGATAGTTTGAATTTATAACTTTATTGTTTCAATTTGTGTGTAAAAACTAATCAAACTCCACTTCGTTAATACATGACTGACCAAACAACAAGTTACACCATAGACATAAGTGAACTAGAAACTATGTTGCATTAGGCTACTGTTATGTTGGTTTTTAACAAATTTATACATTAGGCTACTGATGTGAGCGTAGAATAGCACTTGTTAGTTGCTATTGTAGTGAAGATATTGGTGTTTTTTTGGGCCAGAAATTATGGAGAATGTGGAGATGCATTGCCAAGAAGAAGATTTTGGATAAACACTCTGAAATTGTACAGCCATGCCTCAATTTATGTGGGGTTTGTACATGCAATTTCGTTATAAAACATCTTTATACACGTCATTCTTATATAATGAAAGGCGTCATGTGACTAAAGTAGGTTTTCTGTCATGGTCAGAGATGTCACGCTATGTTATACCTTACTAAAATTGTCACACCTTATATCTTACTTTTATCTTTGGTATGAAAAATTTTATACCGTTACCTTATCATACTCTTCGGTATACATTAGTTCGGTATACCTTATATTTTGACTAAAATTGTTTTGAGTCACTCACAATCTAACAAGGTCGTCTAACAATGATAAGTTAACCCAAGTCGTATTATCAAGAAAGACTTAGCAGGGCAATTTAGTTATTTGTTTAACGTGAAAGTAAATAAAAGATTGATTTGAGTTTTTAAAGCTAGGCGTAAAGATAAATTCTAGACTAACAAAAATAAACAAAAGCATAATTGAAAGACATAGATTTAAAGATAAATTCTAAACTATTAAAAATAAACAGAAACATAATTGAAAGATATAAAATTAAAGAAGGTAATTAATCACAATCTAAAGGATTAGATTGAAATCATTATGAAAGAACATTAAAATAAAGAAAGCATAATTGAAAGATATAAAATTAAAGAAGGCAATTAATCTCAATCTAAATGACTAGATTGAAATCATTATGAAAGAACATTAAAATAAAGAAAGCATAACTGAAAGACAAAATTAAAGAAGACAACTAATCTCAATCTAAAGAACTAGATTGAATCATTATGAAAGAACATTAAAGTAAAGACGATTTCTAATTCGAAATCGTTAAGAATATAGAAGAGATAGAACATGAAAAGATACGAAAACATAAATAAACAATTGAACTTAATAAGTAAATCGAACCCAAAATTGAAATTGAAAACAAACGTGATCCATAAACTTGAATAGAAGTACTTGAATCCACAACGATGAATGAAAATTATAGCAACGAACTTGAATGTTGTATCGGCTATCCTTCGTAATCAAAAGACTTTCTAAACTTGAATCTTTGAATGTTCTAAGCTAAAGAGTCACAAATCTCGACCCTAGAATGAGGAGTTGAGAGATACTCGGAATATAAGTGGATAGATGAGAGATCCCGAATGAATAAACGCGTCGCCTTTATATAGAGTCGAGAGGTCAGCGGCCGCTGGGGTGTCAGCGACTGCTGACTCGGTGAGTCGTGGAATGTTGTTGGCCTAATTCCCCGTGTCATCCGTTGGGGTTAGCGGTCGCTGAGGGTCCAACGGTCGCTGACCCTGGCGCTCGGCTTGGCCATGGGGCACGTGAAGGACCTAGTCAGCAGTCCCATGGTGCTACGCGGTTGCTGACTTGTGCTCTTGACCTCTATCTTTTTTTTCTCGTCTTTTCTCGATCTTTCTCGTCTCGTTTCCAACTTAAGCACTTGTTTGAGATTGTGATTTTGAAACATAAATTGAAACGGATATTGAACCCAAATTACTATGCAAAAATGGAAAAACTACGAAAAAAAGATGATGAATATACGAGTTTAGACGACCAAAAATTGGCTAAACACCTTACTTTCGGTGTGATAATTTTACATATCTATACCGTACTTTACTTCGGTATACCTTTCTCTCACGGTATACCAAAACTTATTTATTTTAATCATGTGCATACATAAAACATAATGAATAACACCTTAAACAACATCTAATATATGCAAAAACATTCAATGTATGGAGTATTTTTTAAGAACATAATTATCGAGATGAACCACCAATATCATATTATCAATTACAAAGATATTAACTAATTAATTATATTATTATTATTTTATATAACTAACAAGATTTATATATGTGAATTATAATTAATTTGGTCATGTATGCATGATATATTCTAACAAAATAAATATATTTTCATTAATTATATATTAGAACTTATATTATATTTAATATAAAACAGATGCAGTCATATGATCATATACAACACTTATATTCTTAAGGGAGAAGGTGCAAATTCCCCCTTAAGGTCTTTAGTGAAGTACAA
>JAPKLX010000121.1:609768-638176 GCA_026898415.1 Leonotis leonurus
CATAACTTAAATAAATCACCACACCTTAAACCTTGAACTTGAATATAATGTCGAGCAATTAAAACCTTGTCAATATCTTAGTCGTGCCGACCTAGTCACATATTTCACAATAATTTATAAGGTCTAAAATATTTATTCAAAATCTTAATATCTGTAACCATATCTTAAAATAGAAAATTGTTTATAATATATATATATATATATATATATATATAATTATAAATAAGATTTTAAAAAAAATGATTTTTTTATTTATTTATTATCTTCAATAAATAAATGCTTTCAGCCATCAATTATATGTTTTAGATGAAGAAGCCCACGGTTATTGATCTTGTAAGGCTTAAAATTTCTAATTAAATAAAACCCACTTAATAATGTAAAACCCAATATTAACTAAATAATAAGTTAAGTTTATTTTAAAAAAAAAAGAAAACCAACCTACAACATTAATTAAATAAGAGGCCCATTCTACTTAAATAATTTATGAGCCCGTTAGAAAGAATTCAACTAAAAGAACACAAATTATCTTCCCATTTCCTAAATCTTTCGATCACCAGTAACCATTCTCTCTCTCATCCCTCACCTATTCCTCTCTACTCTGCAGTAACCTCTCCCATCTGCATTCGTATTTCTCTTCCCAAAAACCAAATCTGATTTTTATATATATATATATATATATATTAGATATTATATGTATATATATGCATATATATTGATATCTATTGCCTCCTCCCATCTTGCACCTCGCCAAAACGAAGGACAGCAGCAGCCACCGGCTCGATGCCACTCAAAGCCGCCTACTCTACTCTCTCCCTATGTTCTCGTTTTCTCTCGGCCGGACAGAAACATGAAGGCCATGAAAAATTTCTACCTTTCCTACCCTCAACAAGCGCCTAGTCTCGGCTCGCCCAACTCGATTTACTCGGTTAAGGTTTCAAAATTCGATCTTGGTCTTAGAACAGAAATAGGGAGAACAATTTATATCCTTTACATTTCTCATTTTTTTTTCAATCCATTTTTATTTCTTGTAGTGAAAATTTAAATTTTATGCAAGAAACTTTGAAACTCAGAAAATGAATAAAGATTGTGGCTGTATGTGAAATATGGGAAATTTTCTGGGCATTATAAATATAAAGTATCAAAAGGATGTTAAAGGGAGAAAGAAAACTTACTGTGAGTGATCTACTTCAAGAAGGAAAAAAAAGAACACTGGTCTAGTCGAGCTACTTTGCGAGAAGAAGATGGTGAAATATTTGAGTGCAGAGGAAAAGTTATGTATTGGAATGGTGTTTTGGGTTGTGAAAATATAAAGCACTGTGATTGTACAAGTAGAGAGATATTGTTGTATCTTGCATAGGCTTGTAGGGGAAACACTAGTATAAGTTTGTGTAAGATAAGAAAGATTTCGATGAGGAGGATAGATTTTTTTTGGAGACGTAAAAATCTTGCCAAAATATAATTTCTACAGGCTATGGAGTTATTAGGAGCTAGTAGGAGCTATTAGTAAATACTTGAAAGATTTTTTTTTCTAAATTGTGTTTAAATTTAATCCCTTTTTAACTAATTAAGGTAACCCAATAATTTGATTAAATAAAATCAGCTTAATTATAATAGATTCATATAAAATAAGTTTACATAATATATTAGATTTATTGTTTTATTTCATATAGACATATATTATAATTTCTAATATTTATAATTAAAATTTTATTCGTTATGGTTCAACTAGGGGCGCGACTTAGACTACAACAAAATCAGACACATAATTTTCTTTGAAATCAAAATAACAATCAATATATAAATTTAAGAAATTTTAAATAAATATCGGGAATCGGGTTGTGACAAGTTGTGGGTTCCACACGCGGGCAATTCGCTGAGTAGTTGACTGACTTAACCGAGTCATCTGCTGGGGTTAGCGGTCGCTGACCATGGCTCTTGCTCCATCGCGCGCTGGCTCGGCCTAGGACACGACGCCTAGTCAGCGGTCTCCTAGGGCTAAGCGACCGCTTACTTGTGCTCTCGGCTCTCATCTTCATTCTCTCGTTATTTCTTGATCTTTTCTCGTCTTGTTTCCAACTTTAGCACTCGTTTGAGCTTGTGATCCTAAAACATAAAATGAGACGTAAATCAAGCCTGAAACATCATGCAAAATGGGAAAACTACATGACTAAAGACGAGGAAAATACGAGTTTAGACGACCAAAAAAAGGCTAAACAATTACCACAATCAACATTCGATCACCAAAAACATAATAAACAATTCAATCTCAACAACTAGCAACAACCATCTCCAACAACATAATAAATATTTCACCTCCAATATCTTGCAACAATCATAAGAAATTCTTGGTGGAAAATAATACAAATTCCAACAAAATCATTGATTTGTCCCTCTGGCCAAATGGAAGGTAGAAACATGTTGAAGAAGTTGATATCAATGGATGCTTCATTTTGTAAGAAAAGAGAATTAGGCTCAATTTGGAGAAATTCGACTCTTAAGCTAATTTATCAAGGTATAGTGAAGAAAGAACTTACTTCTGCAGCTAAGAGGACATCAAGCTGGAAATCAATTCTAGCCGCAAATCTCATGGATAAAAACTGAAGCCGCCAACAAAACATGATAATTATTAATAATGAAATGAATGTCTATACAAAAAAGAGTAGTAGGAAAAACATTGCATTAATCAAAATTACAAAAAAATATTGTACATTTTCTTAAAACATACTAGTACGACGGAATGTGAAAAGGGACTATAATGTTTTGAGTGCTATCTTGTTTGTTGTTTATACTTGTAAAAGAAAATCCAAAAGATATCAATACACTTCATTTCTGATCAAACATAATAATATAAAATTTAATATAAAAAATGAACTCACTTTTTTCAATTTCTTCAATTTCCTTGTACAACTCAAGTTCATCGTTAGTTGGATCTTTATATAGACTAAAATTTTTTGCTCTGAGCCAATCATTAGTGCAAAGCAAGGCTTCTACCATCTATGGACTCAAACTAGTTCTAAAAGGATCCACAACCCTTTTGCCCAAGCTAAAAGCCGACTCATTAGCAACCGTTGAACTTGGAATTGCTAATATATCTTTCGCAATGAATGAAATGATTGATACCTAGATTCACTTCCTTTCCACCACTCCAAAAGGTTCAAAGTGGGATTAGATCGTTTCTCAATCTCATCAGCTAGATACTTGTCCACTTCATTTGATATTTGTTGACGTTGTTCTTTTTCATTTTGTTCTTGTACGTCATTGAATAATTCGTCACAAAGACTGTTTAACCTCATTTTGGTCGTCTAAACTCGTATATTCATCATCTTTATTCTTGTAATTTTCTCATTTTGCATGATGTTTCGAGCTCGATTTACGTTTCATTTTATTTTTCAGGATCACGAGCTAAAACGAATGTTAAAGTTGAAAACGGGATGAGAAAAGACCAAGAAATGACGAGAAAATAAAGAAGGAAGCTGAGAGAGCATGTCAGTAGCCGAGGGACACATAGGGACCGCTGACATAGGACTACGCTGACCAATGTGCAAGGCGTGCGCGAGAAAACGAAGGCCAGGGTCAGCGACCGCTGACACCTCAACGACTGTTGACCCCAACGGCTAACTCGAGAAGTTGAGCACAACGGCCGCGCGTGGAACTCGGTACTTGCCAAGTCAGCAGTCGCTGACCTGTAAAAGACCGCTGACTTCTCGAGGTCTATAAAAGAACGACGCGATTACTCATTCGATACTAACTTTTTCCCTACACTAGACACTTTTATTCCGAGTACCTCTCGGCTCATCGTTATAGGGTCGAGATTTATAATTCTTAGTTAGTTATTCTTAGTTTAGTATTTGATAACTAAGGTGTCCAGTCAAGATAAATTTATAAACCTACACTCTTCACTAGGTTCTGCTAGTGGCAAGTACATGGTCGATCCCATAGGGAGTTGGTGGATTCCTCTCTCGATGTCAAAATTTGGGGTTTAAGTCGGATCTTGCCTTGGGTAAGAAGTTGTAATCAAGCAGAAAGTAAAGTGCTGAAATATAAATAACTGAAAAGAAACAACAAAGATGGTTAAATAAGAAAGCAACTTGACTTGAGTTAGAATCCTTGGGTCTTGACTTATAACTTAATCATTGGTGCAAAGTTGTTTGTTATATCAGCATGTCATTGGTTAAAGGCGAGCGTAAGAATGGGGTTTTACTCCTACCACCTAAACGCATCACTCAAGGAACCCCTTTTTAATTATCACGTAGCCACCTAAGCCTCGCCAAACATACCTTTTCAGCCAGAAGGTAAGGGTTACTCACTCTCTTATCCCGCTTGCCCAAGATTGCTCCTGGACCAAGCCTATTCCAGAATACCCAAATAAGCATTAGCGGGACTGCGCAACCATGGGCACACCATCTCAGAAGCCCTTCCCATGGCGTTCCACCTACATCACCACGCCGATCCCTCTGGCTGGCAAGCAGGGAGTCACTAACATTTGGAGTTTCCAGCTCGTAGTTGTAACCTGACTTTTTCCAAGACTGTTATTGGCCAGACAACACTGAGGACTTGATTAAGTTGTATGAGATTCAGATCCAGCGCTATAGGAACATGCTAATACAACTATGTGTACAATTAGACCTCTCAATTCGTTATAAGTTTTAACTTAGCTCATTTTTCCCAAGCCAAGTTTAAATAACCTAACTACTCATACGAAAAGTAAATGACACAAACGAGATATATAAAAACATACTTATATTGAAATAGCAAAGGTACGAGTTTACCAAAAGATCCTCTTGCCAGGACCAACCCTTGGCAAGGCCGAAAATATGAACAGAATTTAAATAAATTATTTGCCCGTAGGACTTGTTTCTTCCTCCCGATCACTCATTGAATTAAAGTCTAGACTAAAAGAAAGAGCAGTTGGGCGTCGTCCCTCCCCTCGAATGTGTATGTCTCTTATTCATAGCTTGGGGTATAAATAGCATCTTCGTGGGCCTTCATGGTAGTAGTGGCTAGGTTTTACAACGAACTTTCCTTCCCGGTAAGATCTTCCATGTTGAGGACATACTCTCAATCCTCCAAATATTTCGTGGAAGGAAAGGGATATCTTTTTCCTTTTCCGTGGAAGGAAAGAAATCCGCCGCAAATCACAGCGTCTTGCCCGTCATCTTCTGCGCTCCCGGCTGCTTCACTCTTCCTCTCATCTTGGCCAATGTGCTCCTCTTGTCCCCAACGGTTGCAGTGTGATCTCCAGCTGTACCTTGCCTTTAACTTCAGATTGCCCAAACTGCTTTGTGTATAATCTTGTCTCTTTCTTGAGATGACCTGCAACCTGGACCTGTATCCTGCCAACCCAAACTCGTGTCCTCCCAGACACACAACAAGACACAAACCAAAGGAAATTGACTCGATCTAGACCAAAAATAAGACACAAAAAGAGCACCAAAAATGGGCTCGTCTGAAGGATAGCTGATTACAACATTCAAGTTCGTTGTTTTTAATTCCGTTCATCGTTGTGGATTCAAGTTCTTTTATGAACTACTTTTACTTCCGCTTTCAATTCCGGGTTCTATTTTATTATTGAGTTCATATATTTGTTTATGCTTTCGTATTTCTACTTCGTTTATCTATTCTACGTTCTTCGCGATTTCAAATTTCAAATTACTTTTACTTTCATAATTCTTTCGTAGTGATTTCAATCTAGTTCTTATTTAGATTGGAATCAACTGCCCTTTTTAATTCGCAACTCGTTTCTCCAATTCGCAATTCGTTTCTTCGCTTATTTTTATTAGTTTAGAATTTATCTTCTTTCGTAATTTATATTTTCCGGCTAACTTTAAAATTTCCAAACAATCTTTTACTTGCTTTATTGTCGAGCAAAGAATTAAATTACCCTGCTAAGTCTTACTTGAGAATACGACTTGGGTTGACTTATCATTGCTAGACAACCTCGTTAGATTGTGAACGAATCGAAACAATTTTAGTCGAAACAAAGACCACCACCATCTGTGCTAGTATCCTCTCCATCACAATACTCCAATAGCTCATTATGTTTCTCGCTATTCAATGTATCATGTGCTCCCTTATACTTACTCCACAAAGTAATGAAATCATTTTTAACGCAATCAGTGAGCTCTTGGACTTTTTGAGCATCGCCTCCCAATTTTTTGACACTTGACTTTGATCATCTGAAGCTTATTCCTCGGGTCTAAGACGTTTGAGATAAAAATCAAAGAATTCATTTGACCCTAGTCTCCCCAATACTTGTAAAATTTTGCTTTCATAGCACATGCAACTTTGTTGAATATTGGATATAAATCATCAATACACTTTTTCTCAATCTCAATTTGAATGGAAATCATTGATTCAAAAATCAATTGAGATGTTGGAGTTTTCGATGCACTTAGCTCTAAAGTCGTATCGTAAAATTTCTTGAGAAAGTGTATAAATGCTTTTGCATTTTCCCAATCCTCTGCAATGGGAGGCCCTAACTTCACTCTACTATTCTCATCATGTTCATGAAAATATCTCACAAAAGGCATCCATTCAATCATCTCAAACACTCTTCTATACTTCAATCCTCATTCTTCTAACGTGTATTCAATCCTCATTCTTCTTTTCAAGTAATCAGTTGCAGTGTCATTAGAGGATGCATTATCAACTACAATGGAAAACACTTTATCAATCACTCACACTCTCAACCTCAATCATCTTACCAATTTCCTCACCTATATGACTAGTGATTTTTGTGAAGTTAATGATTCTTTTGTGCAATTTTCAATCACTATCCAGAAAGTGAGTTGTGACAACCATGTAGTTTATATTTTGAATGGATGTCCAAGTATCAGTATTAATACTTACTCTTTGACCACTAATTATGCTTTGTATTTTACTTTTCTTAAATAAAACAAATCATAAACCATACTTGCAACTTTATTTCGATCAGGAATCCAAAATCTAGGTTGCAATTCATTAACAAAACGAACAAACTCATTCTCTTCAACACCAGAAAATGATACTTCGTCGATAACCACATACTCTGTAAGCCTAAGTTCACAATTTTTCTGATTAAAGGTATGAGGACTCATTTGACTTCCTTGCCCAAAAGCCTCATTAGACAATATAGCTTGACCTTTTTTGCTTGAGCTCATTTCATACAATGGACGTATCTTGCATCTCTTAGTTAAATAGGTGTGTTCATTAATGATGAATAAAATTTGGTATAAATTTTTTGGGTGACGTGGGGTAATTTTATATTTACAAAGATGAGAAGAGTTATAGATAAGTGTTTCATTAATGTTGTTCATTATTAGTTGTTCATTATTACTTTTGATCGTTAAAGGTAACAAATTAATTAAATGGAAAGATTTAAAATGAAAATGCATGTATAACTCTACTGATAGTGACAATGATCTTACTCTATGTCTCTCTATCTCTTATCTCTATTTTTATTGTGAGTGCATAACTCTTGAGTCATTCAAAATAATTTAATGAATGAAAAAAAATTATCATTCTAATATATAAAACATAAACTGTAAATATCAAAGATAAAAATCAATTTTAAAAATCAATTAAACAATAGAAATTGGTCTATAACATCATTAATTTAAAATTTTTATTGTGAGTGCATAACTCTTGACTCAATTTAACAACACAAATTAACATTATGGAGAATCCAGAAATTAAAATTTAGAAGAATAAGGAAACAATGAAATACTTATTAGATACTTAGATACACGGCATAAAAAGCTCAATTCTCAATTCACAAAAGCCAATAGAGTAACCTGTAATCCTAGCCATGAGCATGGTAACAAATATTAATATTGTGGAGAAGGCTTAAATTAAAATCTCATTTAACAACATAAATTAACATTGTAGATAAGCATAAATTAAAATCTGTTTGTTTTTCTTTAGAAGTTAGAAGGATAAGGGAACAATGAAAGCGTCATATGTTTAATTCACAGTAGAGTTCCAAAACCCTTTATTTCACTGTACTATTCCAAAACTATAATCAATAATTGAGATTTGAGAAAATAAATGAGAAAAAAAGGACTAGCATGTGCTTCTGCAGCTCTACTTCTTCGAATGAATAGGAGGAAGGAAACGAGGTAATAGAAGAAATTGATAGACTGTCAAAACTCCTTATTTCATTGCACTATTTCAATACTATAATCAATAAATGAAATTTGAGAAAAGAACGCATAAAATGAGAAAAAAAAAGACATGTTTTTCTGCTTCTTCGAATGAACAGGGAGGATAGAAATGAGGTAATAGAAGAAATTGATAGGGGTGTGTTGAGACAAGCGACAGCTCCGGTGAGAAAAAACACTGGATATATGAATATATGTGAGGTTGTCTGTGACTCTCTGAAGTCTGTAGAAGTTTGCGGCGATACTCAATTAGGGATTCAGGGAATAAGTATAAGATATATTTTATATTTTATATTTTTAAATGTATAATATATATATTATTTAATAATATTATTTATCTGGCATGGTATTTCGATATTTTCGGTATTTTCAGTTATTTACTTTTATAGCACTTTACTTTCTGCTTGATTACACTTCTTGACCAAGGCAAGACCCGACTCAAAACCCTAAAATTGTGACATTGAGAGAGGAATCCACCAACTCCCTGTGGGATCGACCCTGTACTTGCCACTAGCAGAACCTAGTAAAGAGTGTAGGTATTATAAATTTATCTTGACCGGAGTGATAACGACTGAGCTCTGTCAGACTTATATGAAAAGTTGTTTCTTTTTGCGGTTATGCTCTGTACAGGATTCCTCATGTGAACCTTAATCTACGAAGGTGTCCTCTACCAAAATTTATTCCGTTATTCCTCTTTTGCTTCACCTTAACTCTAACAATTGGTCTGAACTGCCGGCCCAATCAATGACAACTCGAGAGCAATGCGTAGAGCGGTTAGGGAAGGTAGTTGCATAGCTCAAAAATTGTATTAAAATCATCCAAACTACAGTTGACAACCAACAACTACAATTTCAAGCTATCATGGCGAAATTCAATGAGCTCCACCCACCCTCCTCCACGTAGGATACTCGAACACTTGAACCAGAAATGGGCCCACAGAAGAGGGCACTCCCCCTAACCCCATCTCGATTTTCCTGCTTTCGATGGTTCAATCATGTTTCCTGTATAGAGAGAGCTTAACAATTCTTCTTGGTACACAACACCCCAAAACATTCTTGACTCCAACTGGCCCTCATTGCCATATCTTGTGATGCACTATATTGGGTCTAGTGGCTCATGCGCCGCTCCGCCTCCATCTCTTGGGCTCAATTCACCCCACACTTCTTGAACAGTTCAGAGATGACTATTGGGAACCCCACACAAATTTAGTTTTGATGATGTTCTCTCGAAACACACTTAGACTTATTTCTGTTTGCTAGGCTGTAATCTGTTCTACCTCTACCAGATCACTAGGCCAGAAAGTGAATCTGATAGAGAACATGTCTTTAGACCAGATTAGTGAATGACTTAGAATATAAAGGACTAAATCCTATAGAAGTCATTCAGTTAGCTTACGTTCTGTTTGAAGAACCAGATCAGCAGGAGCTTTCTAAGCAAGCAGATGATATGATCGATGGCCACTCGATCTGGTTGCTGAGAAATCATTCACAGAGATTACAACCATGCTTTGGAGCATTTCTGGAACAAGTTTGACTTTGACCAGATCGATGTCAATCTGCCCAACCAGATCATGCCCTATGGAGTGAGTCAGAACCAGATCAACTTAGTCATCTGACATTCGATTTAAATGTCTAGATGTACTTAGGAGAATCCCAAAAATCAACTTGCCACATCAGCAGATCTCTTGTAGATGGAAAATTTATTTATTAGAGATCAAATTTGTAAGGAGAAACAATCACTATGCGATGAAGGAAACAAGTATCAATCACGATCTGCTTTCCACAAAATCAAGGATTTGGTCAACCTCTCTCACAAGGCAAGAAGAGATAAATTTGGGATTCACATCTCTTGATTGGTAATCAAATCAATCAAGACCAACGATTATAATTTCAAATTCTACACCTATAAAAGCTTGGAACCAAGACTGGAAGAGTACTGATACTTCAAGATTATTATTGTCGATCAAGTTGTTACTATGCTCAGAAATCAACTCACTCAACTAAGCATTCGTTTGAGTAGATTTCTACTTACCAGATCGTGTTCTAAGTTGTTCATGATCGAAATCACACCACTCGATTCAAGTCTGTCTTATTGAGAAGAAGAATGAAGATAGCTTCGCTAGCTAGTAGTTTTCTAGTGGATTAACGTGAAGCTATCTTGTTGCAGTTGTATACTGTAAGTTGTAAAGTGACACGACCCTTATTCGTGCATAAGTTTCAACCAGATTGTGTTTGAAACTTTTGGCTCGTTCTCAGCAAGTATAAAGAAGAGAGTATCCTAGTAGTGGATATCTAATCCGGTTTGGATTGGACCGTGGACGTAGGGAGTTTCCCGAACCACGTAAAACAACTGTGTTACTTTACGCATATTTACTTTCAGTTGTTTATTCACTAACCAGCACGTTCATTCAAACTACATTCTTAATCAATCTGTTAAACGACTTGGTTAAGATTTTCAAAGGTTTTCTAATAAAGAGCATAGACTAAGTCCACCATATTCCGCACACAACGCTCTGTTGGATAACAAGATCACTCTTGATATCTACTAAGTGTTAATCACAAAGAGAGAGATAATCTGGACAGATTGAGTATCGATCTGGTCTGTCATACTTAAGCAATCTACCTTTGAGAAAGCTTAATCTCTCTAAGAAATTAGTCACGTAAACTGAAAAGTTTATATTTAGTGTATTTGGTTCGGAAATGACTCTACTCTTAACTCATAGGCCATGCACACCACACGCCAAATGGGATTTCTGGAAGACTACATAGAACTATTTACAGCATGAGTGATTCAACTGTCAGAGCTACCAGAATCTCAATACCTTGGCATGTTCCTCGGAGGTCAGAAACTTGATATTCGCACAAAGCTACTTGATTCCGAGCTACAATTAGTGGCTTTCACTTTACCATAGTGGGAGGAGTGGTTACAAATCAAAGAAGCTATACAGGCTCATCCAGAACTGAGCAAAATCTTCTATTCTCTCGAGCAACAACAACCTACTGCGAAGCACTACTCCCTAGTTCATAATAATTTATTTTACAAAGGTCGTCTGGTCATCCCACATTCCTCTCCTTGGATCGACAAATTAATCGCATAACTCCACTCTACCTCAATTGGGGGACATTCTGGTGCTTGCCTTACTGCCAACGTTTATTGGTCGGGCAGGATCGGGCGCATTATTAAATTCGTTGTGAGTTGTTATGTATGTTAGAGAAATAAATACGAGACTAAGTCCCCAACAAGGTTACTGAATCCTCTAGCCATCCCGACACGCGTGTGTGAGGACATCAACCTGGACTTAATAACAGGTCTCCCTCATTCAGGGGGACTTGATTGCATTCTTGTGGTCATCGATAGGTTATCTAAGTAAGGACATTTAATTGGCCTCAAGCACTCCTTCAAAGCGAAGACTGCAGCAGATTTATTTGCTAGCAAGGTGGTCCGTTTGCATGACATTCCATCCTCGATAGTTTATGACTGAGATCCAATTTTCTTAAGTTCGTTTTGGTGAGAGTTGTGGAACCTAGAATGTACGACCTTATCACTTGGAGAAAGCACAACAACGAATGGTGGCACAAACGAATAAACATCGTCGGGTAATGCACTTTCAAGTAGGAGACCGAGTTTATCTTAAATTCCGTCCCTACAGCCTGAAATACATCTTTACATCTACGAACAAGAAATTAGCTACCAGTTTTTTCGGACCATTTGAAATATAAGCCAAAATTGGCAATGTAGCGAATCGTTTGAAGATTCCACATACTGCTAAAATTCATCCAATTTTTCGCGTTTCTTTGTTGACATTAGCAGTGGGCGATTATGCTATTTTCACCTATTGGAATGACGTACGTTATCCCGCAATGGTGAGAAAGTAGAGCATGTACTTATGTAAAGGCTGCGATATCATTTAATGCGAGAGCTGACCTTAGCCCGCAGAATGATATTAGTATGTATTAGCCGATACACATACTTTGCGTATACATATTGAGAGGTTTCACAGTGAGATACGTTCTACATGTTGATAGTTAGAACGAGGTTCCGTAAATTAGTTCACTTCTTAATCTGTGACGGTGACATTACTATAAGCGGTTGATTATACGTTGCTTTAATTCATCTATGCTTGCGGGTTTTTTGTAACCCTAAACAGTGATGTCTTGGGTGGTAGTGATTGACTTATCTAGAAGTGTTCGACTATTAGTCGTATAAAATCACGTTTCGATTCACACGAGCTGATTAAATTCGCGTGAGACGTTCACAAAGGTTTATTACATAAGAAACCCGACTGGTTGGAATTTATTCTGTATGTAATAATTAAGGTCTGAAACGGATCACTCACGAATAAATATATTAATAATTGTTAGTTGTCAGCAAACTCAATTAATTAATGGATTTAAGAAATCTTTAACGCGAGAAATAATTAATGACAAGAGAGTTACATCCGTAATTTGAATGGATCAATATGAGTTCAATATTTATCCTATAGTGGAATTGATAAATATTTATAATGAAATTACACTTTATTGCATTTACATAGAGTAATTAATTTGAGGTTAAATTAACTTGAATTAATTAATTTAAGTCTAAGTTGGACCAGATAATTAATTAAATTTAATTGGTTCCAAAAGAGACTTGAAAATTAATTTAATTAAGTTATGGATTTGACAAAATTAAAATTAAATTATTTAAATTTGAATTTGAATAATAAATTGCAGGGAGATTAAAGTGGGAATTTAAATTCTATTATTTGAGATGTTATTTATTTCCCTTAGAAACCATACGTAACCCATAATATCTATAAAAGGAGTACATAACCCAAAATATCTAATTTTCGTTCTTGTTTCTCCTTAAAATACTTGATAAATTCGCTCAAAGATTAATTGTGTGAAGGGAGGTGAAGTCGTGGTAGCTGCCCTACTATAGCACATAGAAAACAAAGGGATATAGATGATAGTGAGAGAGAGAGAAAGAATCGAGAATGAGTGGGGAAAGGGTCAAAGTCGGCTGATGTACTATTTTGAAGTAGGGTTAGAGGATCCTTTTGTATGTTCAAATTGTTTCATGTTCCGGGTAAAAGATGCGGGCCAAGTATTATTTTTGATCGGACCGAATATTAAAATTCAGGTGGGTTGTTCTATATTGATATTGGGTTTGAGAGACACAAATCAAGTTGGGCTAGTGTTATGTTATTTGGGCTCTATAATTAAATCTAAAAATTGGCCCAATTTTTTATCGATCTTTTCAGTTAAACTCTTGGATTGCATATCTTCATGCATATAATCAAATATATTTTCAGATGCTTATACTTAGTAATTCCTTCTTTTGATCCAAGCTATTTCGTAAGTCTAAATTGATTCTGAAACAGTTATTATGTAATCTCTTAATCGGCTCCTTGTAACCAATTATAAAATATTGTAAATCACTTTTGGGTTGAAGTATTAGTTCAAGTTGAGACATTATTTTATAGCATGCTATTCCATTTTCTATCCGCACTTTTAATTTCATTTCCCTAATCGCGATTTTTCCGAGTTTACTATCTTAGTAAATTGCAGTCTTGACAAAAAAATAACAACCTAAATCAACTAGTTTGGAATCCTAGTTTTGAATTTGCACATTGTGGTTGCGAATGGTCATTACAAGGAAATCTATGCAAGCATGTAGTTAAGGTGAATATTATTTGTGTTAATATGTCATGCTACCAATCATCATTTTCATTTCAGGCAGTTCAAACTTGTTAGAAAATAATGTAAAAATATTTAGAAAAAGAAATTACGGATTACAATTTAGAGCTTCCTAATATATTACAAAAAGTAATCAAATATAAAATAATAGAAAGACTGTTGAAGCCGAATCGAGGAAAGAGCCTCTTTCCGCAAGACAATATACGCCTCAGTAGTACTCTTGGTGTGGCGTAATGTCCCCAAAAATAAAACGGCTTTTACGTCTCGGAGGTGGCAGCACCGCGAACCTTCGAGCTCCGGCGAACTTGATAAAGTTAAGAACATAGCTCTTCTAAAATGCTTGAAGAGGAAGAATGTTGGTGGCAGTTAAAGATCAACTAAAGGAGCTTGATATCACAGTAGGCCGGCGCGCGTCAAATGGTCTATGACCCAAGTTGTCACACCATAAGATTTCTTAACCTCTTTATATACATGATGAATGATGGTTTCATAACCAATGTGGGACAAGAGAAAATAAATATTAAGTCTCAAACACATAACTCATTTATTTAAGTAACTCACTTTATACTATTATTTCTCATTCACTGGGAATCGTTTCAGAGAAAATAAATATACCACAATTATCTACTCGAAACTTAGTTCGATCCTAAGCCATTTAATTTTCTTAAATTAAATGCCATGTCATTTAAAAATTTGATCAAACTTTATTGACCACCATATATATATATATATATATATATACAAAGCGATTCCTACAAAACTAACTTGATGGATCTCTTGAGGAAGCCAATGGATGATATTTCTGTAATTACAAAACAAGTCTGATTCAACTTGTATGTGGATGATAAGTCTAACATATGAGGATGGTGGTGAAGCGGAGATAGAAATCACATCTCTTTGATGTGCATGATATTTGGCTATTCTTTGGATTCAATGAGATGACATACAGGCCCGTAACTTGATATAGGCACACAAGGCCCTTGCTTAGGGCCCCACAATTATAGGGGCCCATTTTTTTTTTATATATGTGATATATATATATATATATATAATCTATTATTAACTAGGCTCAATTATTAATTTATTTTAGGGCCCATTCTAACTAAGTAGGTTTAAGTTTTAATAATGATTTTATCATATATTATACCCACAAGAGCAGGTTGAGCAGCCGTAGGGTGCTAATTTAAGTTTTAATATTTCTGCCTCAAAGCGACGATTTCTACATCTTATGTTATACAATATTTAAATATTGTATGGGTATTTTGTATGATTGAGAATAGAGGTAATTTTTTTGTACTACATATGCCTCTTAATTTCATAATTTAATCTTCAATTCAGACTCTTCCGATTGAATTCAATTTTTTTGTTGATATTCAATTTTTTCGTACTACTTCTCCATCCTATTTCATCTTAATTTCATATTTTCCCCCAATTTGATATCCTCTTAATTTCTCATCTACCCATCATATTTCATCTTTATTTAATTATATGTGCAGGTTGATTATTTCTGGAGGTGGGAGAGTTTGATTTTTGATCTATTCTTTTGGTACGCAACTTTTTCCCTGATTTTATTCTATTTTAAGGTTATAAATGTCCCAAAATTTTCTTCTTATGTGTAACTTGTGAGGGGCCTATTTTCAGATTACGACTTAGGGCCTCATATGACTTAGGTACGACCCTTATGACATATATATAAGGAGAAGTTGGAGGGCGAACTCAATTTCTCAATGTGGATCTTAGATATATCTCAACTTGAAACTTTAGCATAGCTGCACATAATGAATGTTGTATTCATGGTGAAAATTGTATTCTGTACCGTCATGCTTTTTATTGCCTTTTCATTACTTATATAAATCGGAAAATGTTCATTAGTGTAATTGAAGTATGTTCAAAAAATATTGTGCATATCAGGAAAAGAAGTTCACGGTTTCACGATCCGTGGGCCTTCTACCTCCACACGGCATTACTCCGTCAGACAGTCGCCTGTTGCGGAATATTCTTCATTGCTGCCTCCTATAGGAGTTTGGGCCGTGTCTCGATCACAGTGTGGTTGATCATCCTCTTGGACCACCTACTGATAATCGCCTTTGTAAGCTATTGTCTCACCAACTAGCTAATCAAATGCAAGACCCTCCTTAGACGGATTCCTCCTTTTGCTCCTTAGACTACGAGATATTAATTGTCGTTTCCAGCTGTTGTTCTCCTCAATTCCTTACTCCAACTTTACTGGAGCATATTTCCATGAATCAATACTAACTCTTCAGTTAGATGACCTTCGATTTAGGAGATTAGAGTAGAAGAACCTCGTAACTGCAGAGAAGCGTTTCGCCTCAAATCCAAATAATTTCTTAACATCTTTTAAGATATTTCTAATTAGGACTTGATCAAGAGATCAAATGACTCCATAAAGTAAGAAGACCATAAACTCTTTTGGAAATAATAATCAATAAACCAAAAACAAAGAGATCACTTTCAAAGTCTTTATATGTGATGTGAATATGAATAGAAGATGTTTGGCTCGAGACTTTTCATATTTTTCGTTATTTCTTTTACTGTAAAGTTTGGTTTTCTTACTTATATCGACTTTGACATTTATCTTTATATCAAGTTGTGAAATTCTCTATTAAAATTTATTTTTGGGTTTCATTCATACTTATAAAGCTATGAAACATGTCTTGAAATATAATTGGATGAAAAAGCAACAAGTTTGTTATCATTCTCATGGCCTGCGAGTGAAAATCCTCTCCTTTTGCCTATATTTCTCAGAATTCAATTATTACGGAAGTATATCCAAATAGGAAGAAACAATATGCCTAACTTAATTTGATTTTGAAGAAAATGTAGAAGTGGGTGTGATCACGAAGCAAAAATGGGCCCTAAAAACTGAAATCTAACCACAGAAAAAGTGCCAAGTAGGAGCAGAATTTGCCAATGGGGAGTGAGGCAATCTCACCTTATCCACACTTCCACCACTACCCTAATTCCCTAATCACTCACTCTCTTCATAAACCATAATCTCCACCACCCCATTTCCCCATCATTCCCAAATCTTGCTCCAATGGCAGCCATGAACTCCGCCGTCTTAGCTTGCAACTACGCCATCTCCGGCGTCGACCTCACCTCCAAAGTCAACTCAATGCCGTCATCAGTTGCGTTCCCACCGCAGAAATTGCCTGTCATCAGGGCTCAGCAGCAGCAAGCAAGTGAATCAGGAAGAAGAGCTGCCCTTCTTGGCCTCGGCGCCGCCCTTTTCACCGCCGCCGCTGCCACCAGTGCCAATGCCGGCGTCATTGACGACTACTTGGAGAAGAGCAAGGCTAACAAGGTTTGTTTCGACAATAAAATATAAAGGCCGCGGCATGGTGGACTTAAACTGTGGCTTTTCAACATTTGATCAAAATTTTGGTGGTTGATGCAGGAATTGAATGACAAGAAGAGGCTCGCCACCAGTGGCGCCAACTTCGCACGTGCCTACACCGTGCAGTTTGGCACGTGCAAGTTCCCTGAGAACTTCACCGGCTGCCAAGATCTTGCCAAGCAGAAGGTTTGATCTCTGTCCCTGTCTCTGTGTCTCACGATGTCCTTAATACAATGTTGTCCATGCAAATATGCAATGCTTTGTGTTGTGTTGTGTTGCAGAAAGTACCATTCATAAGTGAGGACCTGGCTTTGGAATGTGAAGGGAAGGACAAATACAAGTGTGGTTCCAATGTGTTTTGGAAATGGTGAAATGTATATATATCAACTGAGTATATACTTTTTCCAGAACATGTATCTATTTTCTGCTTCAAGGAATTCATTTTGTGAAATTTCATTTCATGCTTCTCTTTGCCTTGCCTTATTATTTCCTATCTTTTATTTCTTTTCTCATTATAATTTGTAGGGAACCAAACAAAGTTAATTCAATAATTGAAAACAAAATCATGGACAAGAATAAAACAAGATGTATCAAATGAGAAGAAAATGCTCTGATATCAATTACAAAAGAATTGTGTCTGCTTCCTAAACAATGAACTCTTCCCTTAATTTACAAACACTAACACCACGATGACGACGACGAGCCTTTTCCCTGCAACTCCAAGCACGGCGTAGGAAGCACCCCATCACTAAAACCAGAGACGAATTCACAACTCCACCTCAAAGAAGGCGATATCCCGATCAGACTAACGTTTTTCAAGCATATATCCTCAAATGGAGCCCCTTCAATGCCCGCTAGCAGTGGTGCCTTTCTTGAACCCGTACTTACCACATTGCTTATCCGAATCCCTCTCACTTTAGGCAGTGCTTTTGGGTCCCATTTCTCGTCAGGGTGGTCATTAGCACCCTTGCTAAACCTCAAGGGCACCTTAACTCTCTCCATCACCACGTCTTTTATAGTGATATTAGTGATGTATCCACCTCTTCCCCTGTCTGTTTTGATCCTCACCCCGGCTGCAGAGTCTCTAATGTACAAGTCCTCAACCACAACATTGCTGATCCCACCTGACATCTCACTCCCGATCCCAACACCGGAACATGTTGGCGTCGTGCCTGATACTCGTCTTATGGTGATGTTTACGCTTGGTTTAGCCATGGCTATGCCGTATTGGTCCCAACCACTCTTTACTGCAACTAAATCATCACCGCTCTCGATATAGCAATCTTCGATGCATACATTCGTGCTTGAATCTGCCAAAGAAATACTTTTAGTATCATTGATTGTTATTTTTAAGTGGATATAAAAATATATATTAGTACCTGGATCAATGCCATCAGTATTTGGGGCATTTAGAGGTGCCAAGATTGTCATGTCTCTGATAACAACATTGCTGTAGAAAATAAAATAAAATATTCTTAAAATCCATGCTTACATAGAACAAGTATATACTCTTCCTACTTTAATTTATCTGTAGAAATTATTCTCTTTCAATATTTGGATGTTAAATTGGCCAAGAAGAAGAGCATCACTCAAAAGTTTTATAAGCATTACCTTTTTCTCTATTCTTTAAACTACTTCAATTCATAAGGATTGGATACACATAAAGTTTAACATCAGTGTTCATGATATTCCTAAAAGAAAGAAACATTTTTAAAAAGAGATTGCTTTATAGGTACCCAATTCCTTTTCTATCTTTTCCCTTGTTTCTTTCCAACAGTAAAGACAACATTCTTGCTATTGTTTATGTTGGTGCTATTATGGTTTTCATAATTTGCCTTAAAATAAGCAGAGAGGATCTTGTAATGATCTATAGTGACAAATTAGTAGGCCTAAACATACTTTTCAACAATAGGATAGAATACTATCAAGTCCACAATCATCCATTGATTCTAATTTCTAACTATGTTCTCTACTCATTCAATTATTAGATCTGTAACTAGACAACAGATTTCAGCTAGCCAAATTCTTTTCTTTCTTTCTTAATATTTATTTATTTATTGTCTGCAGAAAAGACAGTAATTTATAATTCATAGTTGCAAACGAAGCGATACCTGCAGTAAACAGGATGAATGGTCCAAAATGGCGAATTTCGGAAAGTGAGGTTCGAGATTAGAACATTTTGTGAGTTTATGAGTTCAACAAGATGGCCTCTTGTGTGCTTTAGTGTCCTATTCCACCATAGATCCCACCACATCTTCCCTTGACCATCAATTGTGCCATTATTTCCTGCAAATCACTCGATTTAGATTGATAAGTTCACTTTTTGAAGCTTCACCATCCATGCAAATATTCAAATGTTAAGTATACTTCATATGTTTACAAGAAAACATACATTTGTTACTCCTACTCATTAGGCTAACTTGCAGAGTATATCTACTTTTCACCATTTGAATTATTTTGTTAGTTTCGGAGTGTTTCATTGGCGCATCAATCTCATTATTGATTGTCTTTTTTAATAAACAATAATGCAAGATCCTAGCTGCATAGACATGTGAAATAAGAGTGGTGGATTCAACCACCACTACTAGTCTAAACAATCTTAAACAAAAGTTAGTTTTCACATTAATCAAAGCCTAAAAAGATTAGATTTTGTTCAGAAAAATTCAATCTTTTCACATTGAAGATATAAATTATTGAAGAATTGGACACACACTTGAAATTCATCATTCAAGAAATGTGCAAGAGCATGAGGTGGTACAGTCATGGACCATGGTTAATTATGGCAAACACTTTTTATAATGAATCATAATTTAAAAGAAAACCTTTGAGAATCTTTATGTTACCTGTAATGACAACATTGGTAAGGGAATTTCCGTGAATGAGGCTAATGTGTCTACCGCCCTCCCTCTCTCTTCCTCTTCCGTACGAAGGCAACGCCTCGATGATGGGCCATTCTTCCGGGTCCTACTATTCAAATTTTACTCGACTCAATTAGGAAACACAAACACGAAACCTGAGTTCGTGGAACACCCAATGTAGTATACATTATTCTCTAATACACAACCCCCACGAATCAATTATCATCTAAATGGCATAACAAGAAAAGTAATCTTTAAAGGCTCAAAATGAAGTCTACTTTCATTCTAAAACAGCTAAAGAGGTTGCTTTTTCGTTTTCCCACTGGCCATTTTGACTCAAAATCAATCAATTAGGCAATTGGGAAATTTGTTCATAAAGTTCACACATTACTCACTAATGGAAAATTCATATTAAAATAAGCTCTGCCTGAAAGTATGGCATGTGCAGTGAAACACAGACAGTTAGGAATAAACAAAAGATTAAGACATGGCGTTGGCAAAACGTAGTATCACTCAAACATAAAACAATAGGAAAATAACACAAACCAAACAAAATCCTCTTTTGTCTCTAAGCGCTACCAGAATTCCAAAAAGGTTTCTTCATTTTTCTTCTTTTGCTCGTAGAATTTAACAAATTAGAATGAACAATTGGTAATAATGACCAAGAAACGCATGAGCTTTGTCCAATTAAAAAATAAATATAAAAATAAATAAATATAAAAATAAATAAAAGAATTAGTACCTGAGATCCCAAGATGACGGCACCATCTTCAAGGAAGAGCGTGAAATTACTGGTGAGATTGAAGCTCCCCGTGAGCCACCTCCCCTTCGGAACGTTCAGTTGAGCCCCACCACTGCCGGCTCCGAGAAACTCGACGGCTCGGCGGAAGGCCGCCGTGTTGGAGGTGGCGCCGTCGCCGACGCCGCCGAAATCGGCGATGGATTTGACGAGGGTGGGCGGCGGCGGAGGGCGGAAGAGGGAGGAGCAGGTGGTGGGGCCACCGGGGGAGTCGATCCCGGACGGACGGGAAAAGGGGGAGACGGCGGTGTCGGTGGTGACATGGAGGGTGAGGGTGGCGGCGGCGGCGAAGAGGAGGAGCGCCAGGGCCCACGAAGGTCGGCTCAAGCTGGCTTTAGCAGCGGTGAATAAGGGATTCTCAGCGTGCATCATCATCATCAGATCATACACCAATCAATATTCGTCTCCAAATAAATATTAAGAAGATCACATGAATTTTTTGAAATCAATATTCTTCTTTAAATAAATAAATATAAATAAGATGAGATGAATATTTTTGTAATTAAATGTTTTGGGATTTAGGGGAGAGGAGAAGGAGAGGGGGTTTGGAAGATTCATGCACCATACGCCACGCCTGCATGAGATTATTGTTTCTATCTCTCTCTAATCTCTAGACCCTATATATATATAAGGGTCCACAATATCGGCCCTTTTAAATCCTTGAACTATTCAACTTTTATCAATTATATCATAATTTATAGTAATTAGTATCTAAGTAAATCTTGAACCATCGAAACATAGTAATTAGTATCTAAGTAAATCTTGAACCATCGAATTTGTTCTAAGATGTATATATGGGTTTCTAACTTGGACGTGGCACGCAACAGATTATGTTGGTAAGTACAAGTAATTCGACATGAGACAATGTCATTTAACCCCAAGAAGATATTAGAACTTGGAGACTATGGGTTTGGGCCAGCGATGCTGCTTCGAAGTTAAACGACGTCGTTTCGACGCAGATCATTTACCAATGTGAATTTGCCGCCTAAGTTTTGTAGCATTCATACTTCATAACTTTATAATAATTATTTATAATTTCGAATATAATTAATTGATAAAAAATTTGATAATTGAAAGTTGAAATTATTCACATTTTTATTTTTAGGTATAGTATTGTAGAATTCAGAGTTAAGGTTAAGTTTGTCATTATCGGATTGATATGATAATAACCCTATCTCTTAAGATCAAATTTGAACTCGATTTGATAAAGTTATGCTAAAATTAAATCCAGTCCGTGAAGCTTAAACTCGAAGACAACACAAATCTGACGCGATAATTTTTTGTGTTGACATGACACGATAACAACATAATTACACGACATATTATCGACACGATAAAACCTTAAAGTTATACTAGAAAATTACATAAAAAATTATAAAATTATAATAAAAATTATAATAATAATAATGCATAGTTTTGGAATTTATACAATATATTTATTTTTATATTTAAAAAATGAAAAATATTTTGGAAAAAATATTTAAAAACGGGCATTTACTTCAAAATGAATTATTATTAATATCTTATAAATTTATGTTATCCAGTAACCTAAACTCGACCTGCACTTGATATGAACCCGACACAATCATTTTGTGTTCTTATCGGGTCAATCTAATAACGATTTGAACCTGATAAGATTTGACACTAACTCATGAATTATGTGCGTGTTCGTGTTGAATTATCGTGTCATTTCAAAAATTGATAGCCTAATTCAAAGTCCCCTTTTAAGTAACAAAATTCCTCCATGATTAATCACTTTTCAAGTTGAATATCATTATGGCAATAACTAATGAGTTTCTGATCTTCAACTTTTAAGATCATAGAGTAGGCCTGTTCACAGTGGGAAGAGTATCTAAGAACAAAATCTAACTTCTCGCCATATCAAAACTGTTATTCAAACCCAAGAAGAAATTGCATATATTCAACTAATCCCTTAACGCAGTCAGGCTATTGAAGTACACGAGAACACTTTGGTTTCATTAAAAAGATAATTACCTACGCTTCAAGTGGTAAATTTAGGACCATAATCTTTGATTCAATGCATCCCCAAGTTCTTAGTGCTATCAATGTAATTGAAGCCATTTATCGACTCCTTCTAAATAGAATTGATAATCCAATATGACATCATGAAATCCACTATAATGAATATTTATAGTACGAAGAATTGATAGAAGGGATTCGAAAACTTCCATCTAAATTTTTTAATTCTCTTAGCACCAAGTGCACATGGTATTGAGCGACTCCAATTCAAAAAATTAGTACGAGTAAGTTGAGCAAAAAGCAATTGCATACTAGGTTGATAAAACATATGGATAAACTAAATTTCTTTGATAGTTGCTAGATTTGGTTGGCGATTTGCATCTTCGACATCCCACCTGCTATCTCTTCCTCCAACTCAACCTACCTGCTGTGCATCCACAAATCAACCTCCCCATGCAACACATCACAGATCGATCTTCCTATGCACTCCACTCCAAAATCATATCGCCCTCTTTTTTAGAGGAGGTAAATTACATCTAAAATCTTTAATGTTTTAGTTTAAACAAATATGTAAATATGTAGTGACCATCCCTTTCTCATATCTAAAATTATGACTCTGCTAAATGTTTTAAATATAGCGTGGGTGTTGCTCTAGTGGTAGTGGCAGTGCGAGATTAATGCGGTACCTGCAACTAAATAGCTTTTATTCTAAAATGTAATTTATTTTGATCTTTAAATTTTCTAAATACTTAAGCGGTGAACTTCCTTTCGAGAGATATAAGATTCAATATTCAATGTTTCCTCTCCACCTCAATATTTCTTTTGTTCAATATTACTCCTCCCACGTTCTTTTTTTATTACAAAGAAAATAGCTTTTTACATTACAGATAAAATAAGAAGATATTATTTAGTACTTTAACAATGTAGTTCTAATATTTAACAAATTGTTATATTTGTGCATAATTAATTTAATTTGGTTCTAATATTTAACAAATTGTAATATTTATGTATAATTAATTTAATTTTATATGAATTTAGTATAGAATAAGCCTTTTTGATTTGTAAAACTAGGTAACTACCTGTTAATATCAATAATTAAATTGTCTAATTTAAAAATTCGAATTTAATAAAAATTACTTTTTTTAATTTATCAAATTATTTAATCACATATTAATGGTAATCATTTAATTATATAATTGAAAGAATAATTTAGAATTATACTAATAATTAGCTAATCAGTTCATTTCCTGTTGTTTTTTTATTAAAAAAAAGTTAATAATTTTTAAATGTTCAAACTTTGCGCATATTTTTAATTTTAACATTAACTTTAAAATATAGTGTAAATACATGAATTTTGATAATTACTTGATTTTGACATGAATTCAATTTTATTTAAAATTAAAGTTGACATTATAGTAATTATCCAACATGGACATAAATGATTTTAAATACAAGAATTTTTGACAAAATTTAAATGTTTGCATGAACTTTCAAACGTTATGTAAAAGACACAAACTTTAATAATTATTCAATTATTGACATGAGTTCATTTTTATCCAAAATCGAAACTGACATGATAATACTTATGTGACGTGGACATATGCTAGTGATTTTTAAATACACGACTTTTAACATATTTTCAATTTTATGACGTAATACGTCTTTGTTTTCACGAACGTTCAATTTCTAAATGTAAAATAATAACGCTGCATAAAAAGAAGCTCTGACTGAAAAAATTTGTCCACGCTAATTACCACCGTAGGGACGGTTGAATAAATAACAATCAAAATTTTGAATATACAAAACATTCTAAATAAAACACTTGATAATTTAATGATAACGACGACATAACACGAGCACTATATCAACAACTAGAACGTTTCCCAACGAAACCACCAAACACAACAGTTTCATACTAAAAGTAGAGAAACATATATGATAAATGCATCATATTTTCTACTAAGAGAAAAATACAAACACGATTAATTAATTATTATGTTGTGGAGACTTGTTGAGGTCAATCTACTTCTTAATTCTAAGTACTGATATATCAACTTCAATTTTGAGTAAAATTAAATTTGTGTTAAAAATTGAGTAAATATCAAAGTTTGTGTATTTTACATAATGTTTGAAAGTTGATGTTAAAATTAAAATTTAAAAAAAATTTCGCGTATTTTAAAACCATAAACTATTTCTATGTTGTATAATTACCATCATGTCAGATTTTAAAACCATAAACTATTTCTATGCTGTATAATTACCATCATGTCAGATTTTAATTTTAAATAAAATCGAACAAATATCAAAAATCAGCTCATATAATTTAGACAATATTTTAAATTTCATCGTAAAATCTAAAATACGTATAAAGTTTATTTATTTAAAAATCATTACTTTCAAAAAGCAGAAATTGACCAATAATAATGAAAATATAATAATTTCATAGGGATGTTTGATATGTGTGAAGTAAAATAAAAGAAATAGTGGTGGAGAATTGAATACCGGAATTAATATTTAATTACAGGGAGGGATGTAAAAGTTGAATGAAAGCATGATTCTGTTTGTCCGCTCCTCCTCATCTGCTTGCTGTGACTTATGTATGCATTTCACATGTTCCGACTTCACTTCCATTTCTTTACGTTTCCCAAACTTATAATTTTCTTTGACCGAACATTAATTGTGCATTATTTTGAAATTTGAACACGGTTTTAGCTCACACCTAATTTGATACGTTTTTTCGGCCAATCATAATATATTGTGTTAATAACATTAAATTACAATAAAAGATGATAAAATTAATATGTCTTTGTCTTGATTTAGTGATAAATTAGTTACTTTTTTATGCTGAAAATACTAGGTTCAATTCAAATTACACTGTAACTAGGTAAGACTTTAATTTAAATACACATATTTAAAATAAAGATAGTGAAAATTAAATTTGTAACCCCAAATATAACATATAACTTTTATGATATGAATCATATGAACTCATAACTAGGGAAGAATGGATAATGGTAAATAATAAAAATACTTAGTAAGGATATTTTGATTCGAAATAACCTTAATTTGGCAATGCCTTATATATTATTATGTCAGTTTATTTTTTCATTTATATTTTAATCAGGCTTGACAAATATCAAATGTTATTGACTAATTATTTGAGTATTTTATAAACTATTTTATAAAGAGGTATCAATAAATTAAAGATGGTGTGGCGACTTGACTTGAGGAAAAGAAGTATTAAGATCTAGATCTTGTAAAGTTGACTTATTAGCTTAATTAATTAAATGCAGTAAAATAAAAGAAGAGGAAAGGCGACCAATTAATTTATGGGAACTTTCCTAGTGAATTCCCAAGTTGGGTTTGGGCCCAAAAAATTGATTACTAACATGTGACGTTTTTCCTAAAATTTCATTTTCTTTATCATGGCTCTGAGGGTGTATTTGGTATACTTGTTAAGTAATGGTAGGATAAGTTAAAAATAAATAAATGAGGTGTGAAATGTGTTAAGTTTGTCCCACATTGTTGAGGGATGGTCCTTTGAACCTAAATATAAGGTGAGGTATCCCTCCCCTTAATAAGGCCTTTTTAGAGGGAAATTGGGACCAATATCCATTTCTAATATGGTATCAGAATGATGGGCCGCCACCCAATATCGTTGTCAACAGATGGCGTTGGGTTGTCGATGGTCCTTTGAATCTAAATATAAGGTGAGGTATCCCTCCCCTTAATAAGGCCTTTTTAGGGGGAAATTGGGACCAATATCCATTTCTAATAAAATGATAGGTTATGTTTAATAATTTGAGTGTTTGGTAGTAATGAGTTAAAAATAATCTAGACTAATGAAATTAGTCTTATCACCCAACCATCTTTTCTCTCAATTCTCCCCCTCCTTCATAATTTCCCCTCTGTAGTGGATCTCTCTTCTCTATATATCTATACATATCTAATCACAAACATCCATAATTGCTACTCTTCAGTTATAATTATTCATTTTCAATTGTAATTATATTTTATCTCTCTCTCTTCTTTTAGGTGTTCATTTTATTTGGCAAAAATTCGTATGGATTCTCCTGAACCTAGATGCCTATTTTATTGGTTTAACAACAATCATCAAAATCAAAATATTCCACCTTCTCAAATCATCTTCTTCTCTTCAATTATCAAAAATTTGTATGTGTCTTCTTTTTCCATCTCCATTTTAGGCGAAGGTGCACAATCATGTCCGCACCTTTTTCCATCACCCCCCATCGCCTTTGTCCCCTCTATGCAGCCTACGAAGAGAACAACGACAAGTCCAACACTAACCTTTTCGGCATCTGGGATGTTCGCAACCTACAATCAATCCCTATGAGTTTCTCAAAAAATTTGATTTTTTCTCTATTTTTGAACTCAAAAGGTTGAGCTCATCCAAAAGAGAGAAGAGTTTGATGAGAGGGGGAACAACCCCATATGAATTTCTAGAGGAAGGTTGAAGAGAACAAGGATTTCAAAATCCTCTACAATAAGAGAGAGAGTCACGAGAGAGAAAAATAAAGAAGAGAGAGATAGAGTTAGAGAAGAAAAGGGGGTGTAAAAATATCTATAAAAAAAATAGGGTAAAATTGGAAATTTTTCATCAAAAACATCCGCTTAAAATTAACTGACTCATTCCTTCGGTCATACAAACACTACTCAACAATATTTTAAGAGCGGGCCTGGATTTTGAAACGGGCTTCTAAGTTTTAAAAAAAGGCTACCAAACAAAAGATAAAGCTTAGTTACCTTTCTAACTAGTGTTTTAAGGGCTACCAAACACACTCTAAGTTTATTAAACTGTTATTATCCGATGCTTTTAATACTTGGATCTTTATATTCAGATGAGTGTATTATAATAAAATGGGACATTTGAGTTGGGCGGAGATAGTATATTCTTTATAGGATTCATGTAACTGCAAGAACTTAATTTTGGGTTTTGTTGACACGATTACTATAATGGTGCGTTCTCGTTGGCTGTAAATTTATCTCTAGAAAAATAGAAATAGAGAAAAAAGGAATAATTTATAATAGTTTCTTAGTCTTCATTATTTTATCTCCTGATCTTTTGGGTGCAGAAAATATTTTGTCCAATGTTATATTTATCCCACACACTTGTTCTCTTTGTTTGAAATGAATGTATAAATTATTAAATGACTAAATTATCTTTTTTATTCAATTAATTATGACATAAATTATTTATTCTTTAATTATGTATTTTTTACGAACTTTGAAGTGGGACCTATGTTTTCGGATGGACGGTACACAGGGAATGGAACGAGGTGTTTTATCTCAAAAAATATCGTAAGATGTCAAAACCATTTAAGGGATCAGTCCGGAGTCTTCAACCAATACTGCCACGCAAGAAAAATATAATAGGAAGATTCCCAAGTGAGACGGCGAGGAAGTTTAGACAAGAAAACATGGACCACCAACTAGGGGTGAGCATTCGGATTTCGGTTTGGATTTTTGCCCAATCCGAACCAATCCGAAAATCCGAATTTAGTGTAAAATCCGATCCGATCCGAATCCGAAAATCCGAAAATCCGAAATTTTATAAAAAAATCCGATCCGATCCGAAA
>JAPKLX010000121.1:643176-670947 GCA_026898415.1 Leonotis leonurus
AGTCACAAGAGCATGTTTTTAAAAGTCTTGGCAACGTGCCCACTGAGTACACATCGTACTCATGCCTTGCATATCCATTTAAATGTGCAGGTTGAGCAGCGGAGATGGAGATGGAGTTGAATGCTGGTTTTGGGCTTATTATTCCCTTGCTTTGTTCATATATGTATTTAGTTGGTTGGAGTAGTGTTGTTATACTTTTGATCATCCACTCTTGATGTTGAACAAACTTGGTACCTTGTTGTTTCTAAAATGGAAGTTGTATGCCAATACAATACGTTGGATTAGTCTATGAAGTTCATGTTGAGATGTTTTCTTTGGTGAATCATTGAATTCGACCTATTTCCCTTTAGTTTGAGTTCTTTCCTTGATGAATTGAGTCCCAAGTTTATGAAATTGTCCGTATGATTGCTTTGGCCAAAACAGGGCAGCCTCTGTTTTTCTCTTTTCTGTACGTTTCATTTATCTGAACCTCTGAAATTTTTATACCATCTTAAAGATCTTTTCGTTACCTTTCTAACGCTTCTTTCGGATCCAAATTCGGAGTTCGGATGAGAAAGTTATAGGCTTTTGAAGTTCAAGTGTCAAATCTGTCGGAAATTTCCTGCGAAAGTTTGATATATTTTATCCTTGTATTTATACCGTGTTTTAAGAGTGGTGTAAGTATGCCGAGTCATAGTCTAATTGCTTAACTAAGAGAGGGTTAAGGAATTGGGCTGTGACACACATTCACTTCCAGCTTAGAGCACGAGAATTCAAATGAAAATATTGGCATTATTCTGCTCAAAAATCTTCAAGCTTCCAACATTCAAAAACACTCCAATCAGCCCAGAATTCTCTTGAGTGTTTACAGTCGCTTGAAGTTTCTGTTTCTGGAAAACTAATTTTCAAAACCAAAGTTAGGGTCTAGTTTAGATCCAAATAAAGTTATTTCTTAGATTGCAGTAATCAATTTTTGAAAGAAGAAGTGTAATGGTAAGATAATATCTATATTTGATATTCTCTTGTGGCTCGTACTCAAGGAGTAAAAAGAAATGAGTACTTAGTGGATTTTCGATCTAGTTCTTGATCGAGCCGTGGACGTAGGGACAGTTTATCCTGAACCACGTTAACTACTTGTGTTCTTTAATTTTCTATTTACTTTTGTTTATCACCTTCTTCATATCATATCATAAATTTGCTTGCTAAACTTCTTGAGTAAGATAACTGTTTTCACATTAAAAAGAGCAATAACCACCAAATTCCGCACACAACTCAGTTTGAGTTTAACTCGTTGAGTTATTCTTAATCTCAGTGATTCACGTATTAAGATGTTATCTGAGTAAGTTTCATTCTTTCTAACAAGAAGAACTTGACTTGGTACTCAAACTATCATAAAATATTAAGTGTGCTTAAGCCTTATTTATTAAAAGAAAACAAGAAAACCCTAAAAGTTTGAATTGGTGTATTACCCCCCTCTCCCATACATCAATCTTAATATTTCGGGACCAACAAGTGGTATCAGAGCAGTGGTCCATTTTGGCCAAAGGCTTAATATCCAATACAATTATGGGATTTACTTGGCCAAGATTCGACATCTTAAAACTTCAAAGGAAATGTGGGATGTGCTCAAAGAAATTAGCTTGGGATCGGATTTGATACAAGAAAATAAGTTGTCAATAGCTTGCAACCAGTTTGAGGAGTTCAAAATGAAACATGGAGAGACCATTGCACAAATGAAGCACAGGTTCACTGAAGTGCTCATAGAGATTGCTACAATTGACAAAAAGAAATATTCTCAACGTGAGAAGAATTTGAAAGTCATTCGAGCACTCCCTACTAGATGGGAAATTTACTCCGCCATGCATCCCATGATGCCAGAGTTCAACTCCCTAACAACTGAATCTCTTTTTGATTTATTAACTGGAAATGAATACAAAATTAATCGTATTCATGGCTAATCTAATCCACCTTTTAGTAAGCCATTTGTTGCAGGTAATAAGGACAAAGATGTAGCTTTCAAAGCAAAGGCGAATGAGACTCCAAAACAAACTCCAAGTGTTGTTATCAAGGAGTCATCCAACTCAGATGATGAGAATTATCCTACGAAAAATTACTTCGAGGAATATTCTCTCATGGCTAAAAGATTCCAACGAATGGAAGTAAGGGCAAACAAATTCAAAAGACTGTATAATGAAAACAACATGAAATTCAGAGGGAAAGAAAGATCTGCTGATCGATCTGATCATTAGAGTGAGGTAAAATCCACCTCATATGTTAAAGCTGACCTCTCTGAATTTTCATGTATTAAGTGTGGAAGAAAAGAACACTTCAAAACGGACTTTCCCGACATATCAAAGGCAGAAAGAGATGAGCTTCGAACCAAAAGAGACAAAAAGTTGAAAGATCAACAAAAAACCATGATAGTTGAAGAACAAGCCACTCAAAGTCATCTGTCAGACAGCTCGTCAGAAAATGATGAAGAGGATTAATGGGATGAGTGTTTCATGGTACATGACAACGGACTCGATAATTCTAAGGTAAAATTTCAAGATTCTAATTCTTCTAATCCACCTCCTTATGATTATGATGATGAAGAAGAAGACGACCTGTCAATGGATGATTTCACCAAACTCATGGAGGATCATGCTAGATTGAACAAAATGTTCAAGCATGCAATAAGAGAGAATGCTAGGAACATCGATCATCGATCCACCACATTGTCTACAATTGTAGTAAATTGACTTGTTTGCAATTCAATATATAATATTAATAATAATAAATGACAAAACAATGATAGAAACATTTATTCTCGTTAAAATGAAACTGAAAACAAGTCTGATACATCGTCTAAGCATAAAGCATGCTTTGAGGAATACAAACCATAACAATCTCCCACTTATACTCAAACATTCTTTAAAGTATACAAATTTGTGCCGCATGACATACACTCTCCAACTTATACCTAAAACAGGTCTATAACACATCGTACTCATAATCCCTCTACATGCTTCTCAAACATCTTCCCGTTCAGACTTTTCATGAAAAATCTATCAGGTTGTCCTCCGACGCAATCTTTGTCACCACTATGTCGCCTCTTCTCACTATATCACGGATGATGTGATATTTCCTCTCGATGTATTTAGTCTCCTTGTGGGCCCGTGGTTCCCTTGACTTTGCCACTGCACCAGAGTTATCACACTAAATCGTGATACTCGCCGGCATACTTTGAATCACATCCAGGTCCATGAAGAAGCTCCTGAGCCAAACTGCTTCCTTTTCAGCCTCAGATGCGGCTGCAAATTCAACTTCCATGGTGGAGTTCGTGATACAGTTCTACCTCAAACTCCTCCATGTCACGGCTCCGCCACCCAAAGTAAACACATACCCTAAGGTAGACTTCCCTGAGTCTCGATCCGTCTGAAAGTCAGAGTCGGTGTAACCTAAATGACATAATGAATCAGTTTGGTAAACCAAATAGTACTCCTTAGTCCATTTAAGGTACTTGAGTATATTCTTTACCGCTGTCCAATGGCCCTTTCCCGGGTTAGATTGATACCGTGCTACCATGCCAACGACAAAGTAGATATCCGGCCTAGTACACATCATAGCATACATGAAACTACCTACTGCAAAAGCATAAGGTATCTGATTCATCTCTTCTTTCTCATCAGGTGTCTTAGGACACATATCCTAAGAAAGAACGATTCCATGTCTGAAGGGTAGGAAACCCTTCTTAGAATCTTGCATGCTAAAGCGTCTAAGTATAGTCTCGATATAGGACTCTTGAGATAAGCACAACATTCTTTTAGATCGATCATGGATGACCTTGATCCCTAGAATGTTTCATGCGTCTCCCATATCCTTCATATCGAATTGGCTGGATAGGTATGCTCTAACGTCCGACAACACTTTCTTGACACTTCTGATCAATAGAATGTCATCTATGTATAACACTAAGAAAATAACTGTTTTACCCTCACACTTCTTGTACACACAACTTTCATCAAGACACTGATCAAATCTATAGGACTTGATAACTTGATCGAAACAAAAGTTCCATGACCGTGAGGCTTGCTTAAGTCCATAGATGGACTTCTTAAGCTTCCACACCATATGTTCCTTTCCTTGAACTGCATAGCCATCGGGTTGTTGCATATGGATGTTTTTCTCAAGACTTCCATTTAGGAAAGCTATGCAGAAATCCATATGTACGGCAACTGACAAGAGTATACGAATAGACTTGAGCATGGCTACTGGTGAGAAGGTCTCATCGTAATCAATACCTTCGTTTTGAATATAACCCTTTGCTACTAGTCTAGCCATGAAGACTACGACATTACCGTCTGGTCCTCGTTTTTGCTTGAAAGCTCATTTACTCCCTTTGGCCTCGCAGTCATCGGGCAGATCAAATAGCTCGTATACTTCCTTGTCTATCATGGGTTGCAGCTCGGACTCCATCGCATCCTTCCAGATGTGACAGTCTTTGTCGTGTACTGCCTCTTTGTAGTTCTGTGGGTCCAATTCATCTAGGTCTAGGACTGAGTCAGATGCCTCTCCCACTCCAATGAATCGGTCAGGTTGACGAACAACATCCCACTACGACGAGGCTCCACTGCAGGTGGTACAACTGTTTGGGTTGGTGATGGTGGTCGTTGTGTTTCTTGTGAATTTGGAGTAGCTGTAGTTCTCATTTCCTCGAGAACTACCTCGCTTCTGGACTTGTGGTTGTTCACATAGTCTTCTTCCAGAAATCGAGCGTGAGTGCTAATCACGACCTTTCAATCTCTAAGACTATAAAAACTCTCACCCTTTCGTCTCTTTAGGATAGCCTACTAGCAAACACAAGTTAGTACGAGTTGTCAACTTGTCAGCGTCCTTTTCTTGCACGTGTGCTGGACAACCCCACACCTTGAGATGTCTTAGATTGGGCTGGCGCCTGGTTCACAACTCAATCAGTGTCTTTGGGACCGACTTGGATGGTACCAAGTTAAATGTGTAAACTGTCGTCTCTAGGGCATATCCCCAAAAAAAAATAGACTATTCTGCATAACTCATCATAGATCTCACCATCTCCATAAGCGTTCTATTCCGTCTTTCTGCTACACCATTTTGTTGTGGTGTACCCGGTGCAGTCAACTGGGATTGAATCCCTGCATCCGATAAATGGCTCAAAAACTCAGCATTGAGGAATTCGCCTCCACGATCATAACGCAGACACTTGATAGTTTTTCCATGACGATTCTCCACAAGTTCCCTATAAAACATTTATTCTCATTAAAATAAAACTAAAAACAAGTTTGATAAATCGTTTAAGCATAAAGCATGCTTTTGAGATCACCTAACGGTGGCACACTTAAAGTGTAGGCAAAGCGAATCCAAACTAGATCTTATATATTTTGTGATTTTGCCAAAACCATTATCATTTTAAATTTATAACAAGCTCGTGGCTAGAATAACTCAAAAAGACTTTATGATTTAGTTCTGGGCTTTAGAAAAGGTAGTTGTTAATAAATATAAATATTAGTAGTTGTGTTCAAGTCTGAATATAAAAACGAAAATTGGCAATTTCTTATTTTAATAAATTCGAGGCGATATGTATTGGATTTGGGTAAGACAGTACATATATTTTCTTTAATGAATATATCAAGATATTAATTTAAAAATATTGAAACTTACATCTAAAAATCCGGATCACGTCAATACATATACCCTCGAATTTATTAAAATATGAAAATATATGAACGTCTAAGCTCTAAATTAATTTAATCGTACTCGCAAGTGATGTAATATTTAATATAATTTTTGCTATTTTTTATTTTATTTAACATAAAATATTAATTTATACATAAATTAATAAATATTAGTAAAAAATTAAAAATTAAAAAAAAATTATTATTTAACTACATGCAATGTCATAACAGTCGCGATCACGTCGCGGATGGAATGATGAACAATTAAATAAATTAAAGTACACTAGGGTGATATTTAACAATAAATGATACTAAGTGCAACAGACGTTCATAATTGCCTTGGATCTGCAAACCACACACTCCCATAGTATTTCTGTGATCCCTAGTTCTCCTTTTCTCTTTTATATTTTCAATTTCCTACATTTTATTTCTTAATTCACGAAACTATTTATTTTTGTAATAATAAACTAATTACTATAAATTCTCTGGTAGATGACATTCCAAAAAATGTCAAATATGGTTGTGTTATTTATGAATATTAAATATGGTTGTGTTATTTATGAGAATATTCATAGATAACATTTGAGTCGCATTATAAATACGCTCATAGATGGCTATTATATTTAAATATGACATGATAATAATATCATTTATTTTATTATTCTTGACATTTTTTTAATATTATTTGTATTAAACAAAGATGTCATTAATTATCAACTAGTCCACACATTTATGTATAATAATTGACGTTAATTTAATGTCATCTATATTTTGATAATTTAACAATTTTTGTATTTTTAATTAATTTTCCTGTTTTTAATAATTTCAATCACATCAATATAATTTACGAAATAAAATAATACCAAAAAAAAGAATATTTGTACACGCTATTAAAAATATTTGTATGCATTAATTATCCAATATATTCAAATTCGTACATCCACATTAAGATACAAGAAGTTTGTGTTAATATTTTTGAACATACACCTTAACTAATACTTAAACTAGTACTAGTACAAGAAAAATTATACACATGCATGAGCAGAGCTAAGGAGAGCTAAGTGTTTGGTTTGGTAACTCCATGCAGTCGTTGGAGCAATTTTTTTATATATAAATATATCCATATATATTATTATGCTATCATTTATTTCTCCTATACGACTTATGTTTCAAAAATTAAGTTCGAATCCGCTGATCATTTCAAAATTCATGACTCCACCTCTAAGTATACATTTTTATAAAACTTCATTTACATTTAGGTGATACAAATGTACACCTTTTGATACCATAAACATCAATAATCAGATATACTCTATAATATAATTTTTAATGTATGATTAATACATAGTTAGGTGATACAAATGTATACTTGGATCAAATTATTATAAATCGTAGAATGTTGATGTAAAGGTGTTAAAGAATGATTAATATTATGCTAACTTGGTGTCTGATATATATGCAAAATTTACAATTATTTTGTTGTTGATTGCGTAAACGAGTAAAGCTGGTGTATGGAAAGATATACACCAATATTATATTTTGGATTGTACTTGAATCTGAGAGGATTCAACTTGCTTGAAAAATCTTGCTCAAGTTTAACAACTATTTTACTCTTTATAAGGGTGAACAGGTTGTCTAAATAACATCTCTAGTGAGACGTTCTCAAGAGTTAGCTAAGAGTTAGAGTTTGTTGTTAAGTTAGATAGTTGATGCTATCAGTAATCTTGACAACTGATACATGGACTATCTTCCTGAAAACTTCAGATATATGTTGCCTCTTTATAATGAACACCTTGTTGATTTGGGGTAATAATTTGGGACATAAATTTGAAATCAGAATTTGGAAAATCCTTCCCTCGAGTGCCGAAGATATTTTAGATTTCTGAATTTTTTATATCAGGACTAGAAAATTTAAACTTTTGGGACTCAAAAATTTCGAATCTCCATCAAGAATACTCGATTTTTTCAAAAATATTTTAAATTTTCAATTCAAATAAATGTTAGTTAATCTTGAACCGACTATGACATCATTAGGTATGATATGCATAGACATTTACTATCTATATCTATATTCATGAAGAGAGGTTGTATCCGTAATTTTTTATGGATACCAAAATCCATTCAAATTGGAGTTCATTCCCATTACCCATTATTTTGTGTACCTGTCAATACGTCACCCGCGAAATAGAATTTAAATATAAGTTAATCAATTTAACATAAATCAAAAAAGTTCAACACAAATATATAAAAACAATATCTTACTATTACAGAAAAATTAAAGTATATAATTAGTTTATAATAACTAAAAGAAATATTTTACAAATAATTTTTGCGATTATATAAATTACAATAAATATTTACTATCTATAGTGACACCCACCAACTAAATATACTAATTTTCAACTGGAGATGGTAAACCGGCTATGCCTGCAATTTGTATTAATGCAAAAGTACAAGATTGTTTTCCATATTATAATTAAAGGCTCCATCCCATATATATATATAGTTGGTTTCACCTAAAAAAAATAAAATATTAGTAAAAAATAAGAATTGATCATATTCATCGATTAGAATAGATTTAATAGCTATTATTAATTCCTAACTTTTTGGTTATAGACGTGTTGTATCGTCAATATACAATGCATAAAATCGGTACTTATTCTACTGGACGGATTTGGTGGGATATTCAAATTGATATTAATCTCATACATTTCGCAACTGCAATAAGGAAAGAGAAAATAGCAGTTTGTTTATTGTTGCATTGTATAGTCACATATTTTGCATTAGCCATATATGTAGTGTTGCACTATATAGTTACATAATTTACATTAGACATATATATATTGTGCTACCATTTAATGTTGGTAGTTGGATAAATTTATGGAATAGTATAATTTTCCAAAATATTTGAAAATTTCCCCTAATTTCGAATTAGGAGAATTTTAATTGGGAAACGCAATCGGAAACCACTCCACCTCATGCAATACCGATTTACGCTGTTTTCATTCCAATCAAACGTCTGATGCATTACGTTATATTTATTAATGCATTGCAGTTAGTACAAATTATAAATTGGTTGACACTGAAACATTGCACTCTAATTTAAATAACAATGCAATTTACATGTATATGTCAATGCAATTCACATGTATGCGTGGTGCAACAGAATATTATTAAACGGTACAAAAATGAAATAACATTGCAATTTACACGTATATGACAATGCAATCCACATGTATATATGTGCAATGTAAAGAGTGCATCAAACGGTCAAGTTTGCAATAATATTTTGCGAACGATGCAAGGTGGCCGTTGCCGCTCCTGCCACTTCAGTCGCGCCCCCTCGAAATCTATGTCGTTCAAATCCTCCACCACAGTGTTTGCCACATTCTACCGCCGGACCACGCCCGCATCATGGAGGAGCACATCCAATTTCGAGATCCGCCCTCAATCCTTCGTTTTCCGCGAATTGTAATAGGGTAGTGCCACACGCAGCAACGATGACGGTAAAAGAACGCGGCTTCCTCAAAACTGTCCGCCGGAACGTTGTCGTTTTGATTGGACTCCGGCATGGTTATTTATTATTGAGATGTTAATGCCGAATTAAAGATATCTTTTTATCTCTCATCAATATAATCGCATGTTACTTTAATTAGTAAAATTTGTTATTTCCTCTATTATGTTATAATTACATAAATTTCCTTATCATAATATTTATATAAAATATTTTAATATATTTAAAAATTAATAAATTCAGAGAGATCATAACCGTTGATCTAGTAAAATTAAGAGTTGAAATTCATTTTTTATTTTCTATTTAAAAATCGTTTTTATATGATATAATATATATATATATATATATATATATATACATACGTTGAAACTACATTTTATTTCATTAAATCAAAAAAGTAAAATAACAAATAATAATATTATATTATTTCATGGGCCGGCAATTGTTGTACTTTTATGATCATTTTCCATTGCTAACCGACCCCCTAGCTGCATGTAGCATGTTACATCGTTATAAAAATAAAATTTTTAATTTAATTATATTTTAGGATGACAGTTTTTGTTTTATTCTAAGTGAACTAATAATGACAATCAAACCACAATAAATCATAAATGGATTTGATAGCTTCAGTTCTGGATTCAGAATTGGACCCTCTCATTAGAGCGAGCAAAAATCGATCCAAATCGAAAAATCAAACCGATCATTGATGATTGGTCGGTTTGGATTGATTTTAAAATATTTGGATTGGTTTCGGTTTTAACTTTTAAGAATCGAATTTTTTTGGTTTGGATCGATTTTTTGTAATAACCGAACAGATCGAAATTATTATATATTAATTATTATATTATAAATTATTATACATAAATAAATTATTTAAACTTAAATAATATTTGTTACAAAATCTCATTTATAAAGTATCACATGTTCTAAATTCTAAAGAATTACCATAAAACTAAAACATATTATCAAAAAAAAAAAAAAAAAAAACTAAAACATATTATCAAAAGGAAAGTAAGCAAATAACATAAAATATGAATGAGTAAACTTAAAAATTGGAAGTGTTTAAATAAATTAATTTTCTCAATGGTTATTTCATGTTGTAAATAATTATATACAAGATTGAACAAATTTTTAATTAAATAATTTGAACATCAATTTTCTAGTGTAAATTATAATACATTTATCATTGAAAAAATATATAATTAGAATTTTTGGATAACCGAAAATCGAAAACTGAACTGAAACCAAATTTTAAGTTACGGTTTGGTTTTAAATAATTTAGTCGGATTGATTTTAATTTCTAAACAATTCGGTTAATTTAGTTTTAGAGTTTTGATTCAGTTTTTAACCGAACCAACCGTTGTTCACCCCTACTCATCAGGCTAACTTTAGTATCCCACTTACTACCTCCAAAATTAACTGTCCCGGCCATCAAAACTCAAATATCAAAACAACAAGCTAAATTACGCTCTCTATCCTTAATAATTATAGGGTAATATATGAATAGTACCCACTTTTGTAACTTTTATATCAAACTTGTCCCATTTCTAAAAACCATAATAAAAGTGCCCAAGTTTAGTATGAACTTCCCAATTTACCCTTTCTTAACAAAATTTCTCTATTATCAATATAGTTAATTAATTAACACTTCAAATGGAGTAAATCATGCATTTCTATCAAGCCCATCACACTTCCGTAACAATAAATTCTATATTAATACCAACTTTCATACCTTCTTTGACTGATAAGCTGTCGGGTCGTATCCACCGGAAGTTTTAGGGACCACGTCTAACCACCAGGAACACCTTATGGTTTCCAGACGCAGATTCCTTCAACAGCTCACATCACAGCCCTCGTTCGTTTCCTTCCCGGGGCGTATAAGTATTTGGTTGGTAAAAATAAGGAAAATATAAATCCAGAAGAGGATGAACAAAAGCCCAAATCTTATTAAGGAATTATAAATATATATTACATACTAATTAAATCTCCTTTAGGGAGGAGACTAACTTGTTTAGCTACCCATGGTAGCGGAAAGAAAAACAACTCGCATAAACTATATAGGAATACAATGTTTATTTGTTGGAGAGAAGTGAGGAAAATTTTTGATGCCTTTAACTCTCTCCAATTGCTTGTTTATATAGGAGGCTGGAAGCCTCCTGTTCTCCTCCATTATTGCCTCGGATTCCTTATCCCTTGTATGGTGCTTTTTCACATGAAGCTGGGTCCAGATAAGGCTACCGACACAAACCTCTTGTAGTGGTCGGACCCCTTCTTTGAATTAGTGATCCGTCTTTCTATTCCACCGACGATTCTTTTTATGGTGGAACGTCTTTTTCTTCCACCCACCATTGTCGTTTTTTTTTTGGTGGGTGCTACTTTATCACATGCTTTCTTTTACCGAAAGCATCTTCTGCTTTATCCTCACATGGCCTCTTTATTTCTGTCGGCCATCTGCCTTTTTTGGAGGGACCCTCTGAGCTCGTCCCTTCTGAGAAGTATTCTTCTCCTCATACTCGTTGGCTCGGAACTTCTTCTTATCTGGTTTGGGTAAGAAGCCCTTTCCGAACTCAGGTTCGCATTGGACTGGACAATCCGAACATATCTTGGACTCCCAATGGCCAACATGAGCTATGTTGCAAAATTTTCGATGAGTTTCTTTACTCATCGCCATCTTGTTTTCCCACAGAAGAGTTCTTTTTCGTTCAAAAGCCTCTTCTGCGAACTTGGTTGTTTTCTCTGTCATAATATTTAACAGGAACGATCCATTCATTGAATTTTGAAAGAATTTGAATGGAAATTTGACTTTGTCCATCTTTGTGAGACAGACCCATAATCCCCATGCTCATCTTGTCGTGATTTAATCATCAGAAATGTAGGCGATCATTGGAACCTCATTAGCTGGTGCCTTGATTTGATTGAAGGCATCCATTCAGGGTCTTCGAAGCCTTATGTAATGAAAGGCCTCATGATTCCCCTTCCCTGCTGGTTCTGGGGCTGCACTTATAAAATACAGCTCCAGTGTATCCCCTCGGCAAAGTTGGTCGTTATTTGCCCAGGTATCATGTACCGCTTCCTGGATCCAACGGGGTAGACCCTTGATTTCTGGAAACGATGAGGACATAGTATAAACTGAGGCAAGTGCCCCAAATTCATACCACTGCTTGACATCATGGGGTTTTGATCCCGGCATCATCCATACCCGTGGATATTTCCCCGAGATATCAACCCTGCTAGTACTTGGATTGATACCTACTCTTGTGAATAATTTCTCCCAGTTCGCCTGATAAGCCTGTTCAGAAGAGGAGAAAATAATCAAGTTAGTATTAGACTCAGATTTTGCTGTCATGGGCCTGAGACTAATCTCTCCCTCTTTTTCCCCAGAGGTGGAGGGTTGACATGATGGTTCAGGCGGTGAAGCCCTAGCATCATCATTTTCTTGGGCCAGTGGTTCAGACTCCACCAACTTAGAACTTGCTAGAGGGGTATTTGAATCCCCATCTACCGGTTTAGGTGCCGGAACACGAAACTCTGCTTTCTCTAGAGGGTGTCTAGAAGCCCGCAGGATTGGCTTTTCCAGTGCTGACCCTAACTGAGTAAAGGTCAGCAAACAGGCTCGTATTCTACCGGAGACTTTCGTCTTATCGGTAGCTTGCATTTTCCCCATTTGATCGGCATGGAGAGTGCACTCGTCCCATTCATCCAAAAGCATTTCCAAGTTTTCTCGGAGATGCCTTTGTGCTAGCATGAGATTTTACTACAACAATATCATAAACATAATATTGACATAAAGCTTGCCATCTAAGTAATCTAGCCTTTTCAGGCTTTGATTCTATGTTATTTCTTAGGAAAACTTTAACTTGGGTATTATCAACTTTTAAAGTAAATTTCTTTGCTAATAAGAATAAAGGCCATTTCTTAAAAGCCTTCACAACTGCAAAGAATTCCTTCTCGTTGATATGCCATCTGATGGCCTCATTTTCACCTTCCTGTGTTTCGCCAGTTCTTTGATAAACATTCCGGCGAAATTAACAACTCCCAGAAAACTCTGAAGTTGTTTCTTCTCTTTCAATGTTTCTGGAAAATCCTGGACCTTTTACACAATATGATCCTGCAAAGTTATTCCAGACTCATCGATCTCTATTCCCAAAAATTCTATTTTTTGGGTAGCAATTACTGCTTTCTTCTCCGACAGCACTAATCCTTCCTTTTAACAAGCATCTGCGAATAATTCCAGATGTTTGATATGTTCATCCATATCTTTTGATGTTATCAGTATATCATCAATATAGACAAACATAAACGAAAAATAATCTTTAAAAAGATTATCCATCTTCCTTTGGAAAATCTGGGGAGCATTTGCTAACCCCATTGGCATTACGTTCCAAACAAAATGCCCTTGTGGTGTTGAGAAAGCTGTAAGCTTTTTACTTCCCTCTTCCATGCGAATCTGGTAAAATCCTGATTTGCAATCAAACTTTGAGAAGACCTTAACATTCCTAATGCAGTTAATAAGGTGATCTCTACTTGGGATAAAATATCCATCAAACTCTAAAATATCATTAATCCCTTTGTAATTAATGACAAGTCTAGGTTTACCTCGCTTGATCTCACCATGATTCCTTACCAGAAACCCTGGGCTATTGTAAGGCGAATTAGCTGGCTTGATCAACTTCATATCAAGATGTTTCTTCATAATAATTCTCATGTCCTTCTGATCTATCAAGTTCATCAGGATTGGTCTGAACCTTACAAACTCGTGCACTCTTTCCGGCTTCACCTTTAAGGTTGCTTTGAGTTGGTTTCTTTCCCACCAGGCCAAAGGATTCTCATTGTAGCATCTCGAGATCTTCCTTTTGACATTTGCAAGGGACACCTGCATTTCAACCTTAATTTCTTTGTTAGAAATCAAAGCTGCCTTAAGGATATGAATTTCCTCAGCTTGAAGATCATTCTCACAGATGCAGCTAAGCACTGCTTCGCTGAACCTCCTTTGATCCTTCATCTTTGGTTGACGAAGTCTGCCTTCATCTTTCATATCACCACGCTTGCTGTGAAAAGCTACTAGAATCTGGCGATTAAACGCTTTCCTCAGCCTCTGAACAATGATTTTGTGCTCACAATTAGTGGTAAACACTAATCTTTGTCGCTCATTGTCCTGCGTGTATCTTTTGAACAACTGTAGGAAATTATTTCCTAGTAGAATATCCGCTCCCGTATCATGAAAATAAATTGGTGGAGTTTTAACCTTATACCAAGGTATTTGTCCCGCTCCTCCAATTAGTATTTCCACTTCTTTTACTCCTTTGGATAAGAGTAAAATTTTTTTAGAGAAATCTCTGCCAGCAATTTGAGGTAAAGTATCCTCCACTTATGCTGGGAAAATTCCCCTTCTTGCTGTGCATATTCCTGCACCTGAATCAATATAGGCCGAGAAGTATTCTGCCTTATATTTTTCATATAACACTCCCACTAGAATGTATATCGAGAATGGACTTGTCATACGATTAGGAGTCGTCTTTCCTCTATCGTAATCATCATCCCCCGGTCCATCTGTTTCCAGGGCTTAAATCTTTCCAAAAAATCCCGCCCTAGAATCAGAACATCTTCTCGCCTTGCTCTGCCCTTAAACTCTACCATAAAACCCCCTAGGTCAAGAGTTCCATTGTAATGGTTAACCTCCGGCTGCCGGAAATAATACAAGACACTACATGGAAAGTTATTTTCCCATCTTGTAGTATCAAATCTGGTTGTCATCCCTCTCCATCCCTCTGGACATTTCAGATTGACTGAAACTTGAGCGTTCCCTGGGAATTGGGGTTGACCTTCTTGCATAGTTTTCCTCCCAAAAGGTTGAGATATAATTCTATCTCCTTGGAAGGATAATCTTCCTGAGCTTATCTTAAGACTTTGATCATGTCTTATGACAGACCTCTCTTGAATTCGAATGTTGACCTCCCTCTTTTGTGGAATCTCCATTCTATCGGGACCAATTGCTGTAGTCACCTTCTTGAAGATATCAGGTATTTCGATAAAAGGCTTTCCCAAGAATAACTCTGTATGATGGGAGTTGGAAAGTGCATACGAAATCTGATATGTTATCGAATAAGGTATATTTCCTTCATCCAATAACTCCTTCCTCTTGAAGTCCTGATAAAGAGTCAGAGCTTTACTGAAACCCGAGTCGTTGAGATTGTAAGCAATCTTAAGATAGACAATCCCCACAACTTGGCCTGCACAAAGATTCCCGCGATGGTTCCCATCACTGAATCTTGTAGGTTTCTGATCCTCCTATCACATATAGCTATGTCGATTGGAGCATCAATTCCTGTGAACATCTTGGATTTGAGAACTAGTTGTATCCATCTCATCTTTTCGGCAATTTCTGGTTTGAGTTTTTCCAAATCCTCTCTGATGTCGCTTGCTGGAATCAATTGCATTTCCACTTGATTCCCTATAAACTCGATCGGAAGTGACATCTCTCGTCTAGTAATTCCATAGACGATATGATGTTTTCTTCTTCCTAGACTGAAAGTCCTCAGCACTTCGTCTATGTTGCTGGCATTAAAACCTTGATACTTCTGAACATTCAAGGTTTTCTTCATGATTTTATCAATCAGGTTTGGTGAGATCATCGTTCGACTAGAGAATCCAGTCCGATCTTCTTTCTCCTAATGACAAGACTCAACTTCAGTCTGAAGATTCTGTAGATCCATCAGAATCTTCATCCCTATTAAGAATCTCTTCTTGCTCATATATACTCTCGTCTGAGGGTATATCTTCAAACTGGTACACTTGTACCAATTCTTGGTAGTATATGGCATCTTCGATGTCTGGAGTAGACTCGAACCTTCGCATGCCTCTCTGCTCGTTTTCTGGGCAATTTGTTGAAATATGCCCCTTTGCTCCGCAGGTCCAACAATTACAATCTTTAAAACTTTCATTAGCTCTGGTCTGAGCTTTTTTGAAAGTTTTCTTTGCTGGAGTTCTTGAACTGGATCCTTGGAATGAACCTCTGCTTCTAGCTGGTCCGCTTCTTTGTCCAGTTTTGTATGATCTAGCCTTCTGTCTAGACCACATCGTCCTTGGTTTCCAAGATCTTCCTCTTGGATTTCTTTCTTTGGAATAAGGTTGGTACCTATTCTTTCGTCTTTTGGTTATTGATGGCTCGCCTCCAATAACAACTGGAAGATCATTGTCTTCACAGTTCAGATGAGCTGCTTTGTTGATTCTTTGCAGCTTTTTCAGGTTTTTATGAGCAGTGGCTTGTTGACACCACTCTGAAAGCTTTTGATGTACATAAGACATCCTTTTGGCAATGCTATTGCTGCCCTTGGGGATATAATCCCTTATCAGCATCTCCTTCCATGGACTTGGAAATTTTAAGAAGAAAATTTCCTTCGCGATCGTCTCATCAGCTTTTGATTGATGCTGGTAGATCGTAAAGAGCTGAAAAAATTTATTGAGCGCCTTTGGATCCAGACTGTAAGTCTTAGATTATATAATGCCAATAGATATTTTCTTCTTTTCTCTCTATCGAATCCCTCGTAATATCCTTCTCCAATGAAATGATCTTTGAAGAGGACACTCATCCTTCGGATAATCTCCGAGTAGGATTCCTCTGCGAAGCATTGATTTTTTACTTCGATGTAGAATCTTTCCCAGTCGATTTTTACCACGCCTGCGAGACTAGTTTCAAGAATCTTAACCAGTCCCTCTTTGTTAACGTCGAGAGTAGCTGCTGCAATCCGCATTGCTCCTCCCCATTTGTCAATCACAGATTCTCGATCTTTGAAACTAACTTCATCAAGATCGAGCATCACTCCATATGGATGGATAGGATCAAGGGTGGCTTTCCCAACCGGTGAATCTTGTATTCTTGGTTGTCGCCTTCTTCTAGTTCTTTCCATCAGTATGGCTTCATCGGGTACCGTCGAGGTATACGATGGTCCGGCATGGAAATCACGAGCTTCCCTCATGACTTCTTCAGGTGGCGGTGGTGCTTGTTGATTTAAAGGTAACGCTCCATGTGCAGCATTCCCTTCCACCATTTGATGCTGGTTCATCTTGAGATCAACCACCTTCATGTTAGCAAAAGATTCTGCCAACTTTTGTAGATCTTCAAGTCCGATTCTTTCAAGGTTATTCATGATTTTTCACCTTGAAATAATCATACATATCTTTCTACTTGAGGATCTTTGCCTTTATCCTTTACTGGTAAATGATATTTTGGTCCTTCGTTGAATAGCATCTTGTTCCTTCTTTCTGAACGATATCATTTCTCCAATTGGCCAACTCGACTCTGAATATCTCGCAAGATGGTTAGGATCTCATCTTGTTGAATTGATATTCTTTTTATCTCCTGGGGTACAGTAATTAGGCGATTGCCATAATTTTGTACCGTCTTCTAGATCTCCCTTAAATCAACCGAGAATTTTGATGAGTCGGGGTCGATTTCTCGGAAGACCGGAGTGCATTCCCTCCTATCTTGACTCATTAGAAATGGGTTGAATGTCCCATTTCCATTTGCTGGTTCACCTCTTGTTAAAGTGAATGGCCTACTCGGAGTAGATCTTGGTATCTACTCATCATGACGATGATCCGTAGACTTTTCTCTACGGATACAGGACCATAAGTCCTTTCATCCAACTTGTCAGCCCAGAAAAGGAATTTTTCCTGGTGCTTTCTTGTGGTAATCTCCAATTTTTGGAGAAAATACCTGTAACAGAAGCATCTCGGACAAGCGTTCGGATCCATATTTTCTTGGTGTCCCCTCCGTTAGGAAATAATTAAATGCAATAAATAAATATAATTCCTTAATAAACCTAGGGCTCTGATACCATTTTCGAAGCGTTGTATAATGCCAAGATTTATCTCAAAACATGCAAATAAAATATCAACATGTTCTAAATTCAATGAATAATATGCTCAAAATTTTCATAAAAACCCGGTCGTGAAAAACAAAAATCCGGTCGGTACATATTCAAAACTCGGTCGGTCTTGGTCTCAAAACCCGGTCACTATTCCTCAACCCGATTTTGATTTTAATATGAAAACCTTCCTTCTTTTAATTTTTTATTACCATCTTCAAATATTTTGAGCATCTTACTAATTGAAGTTATTTTGAAATATTAATTATTCATTAACCATATATGTAATAGAGAAACGTTAAACATTTAGAAGATTTAAGCATGGTCAAAATGATCTTTTTAGGCATATTTCCAATGAATTTTAGGAAGAGGACATTTCCCATGTAAGAGTTACAAAATATGACATTTATCATAATTATGCCATAATTATATTAAAAATATAGGAAGAAAAATATTCAAATGATTAAAATGACAAAATAGAATTTTAATATTATTTTAATCTTTGAAATTTGAAATGAGATACTTATTAAGGGACACAAAATTTTCTCTTATAGGACACTTATTAGTGGACGGAGGGAGTATGTCACACCATTAAAAGAAATTAATGTTATTTATAATTTCCTGTACTTCGGTATATAGTATTGAGATTTGGCTTATTTTATAATTAATTAGTGTTCTTTAATGCAAATAGAGTTTAATTTGATCATACCAAAATTAGTGCAAATAACCTTTTGATATCGATTAAATAATAATGTTAATTAACTTCCTATTATTTGAATTTGTTTTTCTCCTGTCTAGAGAGATGTTTTTTTTTTTTGCTGATTTACTTTTGTTAATGAAAGTTTTTTCCGTTACAAAAAATTATGTATAAATATATAATATGGTTTTACTTTTTCATGTAAAAAATTAAAAAATAACATCATTTATTTAATAAATCAAGAGTTATGATCTCTCTCTACAAATTAATTTTTATTAAAAAAATTCTTGTTTATATGATTATGTACGTAAAATATTTATATTAATTTTACTTATTCTAAATTATTAATTCTAGATAGATTGAGAGTTTATTTACATTCATTCTTATTTCTCAAACACTATTATTTTTAAATATAATGGAATGGTACATTCTCTATCTCGATAACAATGACTCATATTATTTTTTTTGAAACGTTTCATTAATAATGACTAATTTTATTTTTGGATAAAATTTAACGTATGGGATGTTCATTAATTTTTGTGTAATACATGGTTATTGATTGTTTCTTAATTTTTATGTAATTAAAAAATAAATAGCGAGAGGAAATAATATTTATTTTAATAAAAATTATTTAAAATGGTTAAAAAAAAGAATAATTAGGCACGGAGACGAGACGCATGATTTTATATCATGTAGCTGAATGCCAATACTCGCAATAATACTCCTCATCAATCCCAAAACGTTATTTTTTAATATAGATGATTGCTTCATACACAATAAAATCTAATATACAAATGTATCAATATTAATTAAGATCATATTTTTTATTGTCTCAATTATAATTCTCATCTTCACTCTTTATTTCCCTCTTCAGAAGTCAAAGTCCTCTGAATTCTTGAAACAAATTAATTCCTATGGAGCAGCTGATACATTCCCTCAATTTGTACCTCGTTTTGATCGAATCTTTCATGATCATATTTTCATGGAAGAAAATCTTCACCCAAATCACCATTGCTACGATCTTTCCCCTATCTCTACTCTCTTTGTGTCATGCACACATTTCTCAGCTTCTCTTTTCCAACATTCTACTGCTTCACAAGAATTCCAATAATCCTAACGTTACATTAATGCTTTTTTGGCTCTTCAACATCGTGTATGTCGTCTTCTTCCTCATACTGTCTTTGATCTCTACATCTGCAGTTGTGTTCGTCGTGTCGCGTATTTATACTGCGAGAGAGGTTAGCTTTGTTGAGGCTATTGGTGTGGTGCCAAAGGTTTGGAAAAGGGTTATGGTTACATTTGGTTGGAGTTTGATGATTGTTTTTGCGTACAACATTGTTGCATTCTCATTGATATTCCCATGGTTAAACGGGCTTGTCACGGGTCGGGCCGCGATCTCGGGTCCTTTCTTCGTTATTTATGTGATGGGGTTTGTGTACATAAGCATCATTTGGCATTTGGCTAGTGTGGTATCTGTGTTGGAGGACTGTTGTGGTGTTGAAGCCATGATCAAGAGCAAGGCACTTGTGAAGGGCAAAATGGTCATTTCGGTTGCAGTTTTTTTGTTACTAAACTTGTGTTTTATTTCTATTCAAGTGGTGTTTAATAGATTTGTGGTGGTTGGTGAGTTGTTTTGGAGTAGAATTTTTTGGGGGTTTGGATGTTTCTTGTTTCTATCTTGGTTTACATTATTAGGACTTGTTACTCAAACCATTGTTTATTTCATTTGCAAAATATATCACTGTGAAATGATACCACCAAAAATCACCAAAAGTTTACTTGGGTGATTATGTTCTCTTGAGATCCATATTGAATCAACGTTAGTATACTTGTAATAGTTTTCAAACAATTAAGTATACTCTCTCTAGATCCATCTGAGTAATTTGTTTTTGATTTTGTGTTGTACTATGAAATAATTAAGTTATCGAAATGAGTGAATTGCTCGCACAATTTGACAAATATAAAAATGATGGTTACATTGAATGAGGAGTGCCTTACACGATATTTATGAATAAAATAATATTAATAAAATTATTATTTATTTTATCATTTTAATTTATTCATAAATTAATTATATAATTTTTTTTCATAAGTAGACTAGCATCACTTAATACACAAGCAAATTAATAATAATATATTAAGTGACATCAAATTTTATTTCAGAATCCTTATAGAAAATCAACAAGTGAAAACTCTATAGTAATCACTAGCCATATTTTTCAACCAACGAAGTGCTTGAAAATCTTTGAATTTTCCAAGCACTCTATTATCGAGATTTCAAATTTTGAAATCACTTTCTAAATCTGCCATATTCTCATATTCTCAAGCTTAGAATAATTGCAACTAAAATGTTACCTTGATATTCACTGTAAATTAGTTATAGTTCTTCCATAACTTATTATAGTTAAGATTTGAGAAAAAGATCTTCGGTTGCTAAAGTTTAAAGGGTCACGATCCATTAATTCATACACAAAACTTGTCTAGATCTTAATTTGTGTTTGTAACGGATACTCACACTACAAAAAAACATCAAACTGGCGACGGACGGGACGACAGATTGCATATCCATCGTCCCCTGGCGACGGATCTCTACAAAAAGGGTTGACGACGGATTGGTTCGTCGTTAGCTGATTCCGTCATCAGTCCGTCGTTAGGTTCATTAATTATTATTTTTAATTAAATTAAATGCTAACGACGGACTGGTTCATCGTCCCGCCCTAATATAGCGGGTCATCTTCTCATTCGTGATTTAGAACAGTAGAACACCTCCACCGGCGCAACCTTCACTCCACTGGCGATTTCACTTTCCCACCGGTGTCCAGATATATTTTCTACCCTATTTTCTTCTCTATTTCTCCCTCTATTCAATTTCTAACATTTTTTTCTCTTTTCTCTCCCCCAAGCTTTTCTTTCCCACCTGCTCACACCTCTTCCGCCGCTCCGACCACTGCCTCCTCCTCCCTCGACTGCGCCACCGCCTGCCGCCGCTCCGGCCACTGTCGCCGCCTCCTTCGGTGAAAGATAATTTAATTAGTTTAATTAATTTTTTTAGATTCATTAGTTAATTAAATTAATTTAATTTGTTTAGTTAGATTTAATTTGTTTAATTAGTTAATTAGAGTTATTTAATTATTTAGATTAAATTAATTTGTTAAATTAGGATTAATTTTGATTGGTTAGTGTCAATTATAGTTTATTTGATAATTAGATTTAATTAAGATTAAGATTAAATTAATTAAGGTTAGTTAGTGTTAATTAGAGTTACTTTGTTAGTTACTTTTGAATAATTGAATTAATGTTGAATTAGTTTCAATTTATTTAATTGAATAAATTGTTTATGATAATTAGGATTAATTAATGATAATTGAATAACTGAATACTTGTTTATGTTTAATTTAAGATTAATTTCTTAATTAGTGTTAAATTGAATTAATTGTTTATATTGTTAATTTAATTATTTTTAATTTATTATTTTAAGTTATTTAATTTTAGTAATTTAGTATAATTTGTTTTAAATTATTTAATTTATTACGTCTTAATTTCTATGATATGCAAAACGATTGTTTAATTTTATTACGTCTTAATTTATTACGTACTTTTTATATTATATTATATATATGTATAACGATTCAATTATATATATATATTATGATATTGGAATAGATGTAATTAATTTCTTAAGGATTTTCTCCTTTGGGATAGATTTTGATTACGTCTTAACGATCTTCTCCCAATATGTATAATATTATACGAACTTGTTCTATTTCGATTATGCTGGGATGTTTTGATGAGATGCATGTGTGTTGTGATGTTTTGATGATATATGACATGCATGTTGAGATGGTTTGATGGCATTAGATGACTCGTTATATTGGATGGAATTAGCTAGAATAGTTTAAATAGTACCATATAAAAATCTTGATTCTCCCTGCAACCCAAATGACTCAATGCTCGTGATCTCCAAATGACTCAAATGACCCAAATGCTCGTGATCTCCAAATGCTTAGCATCAACTTATAAATCATAACTACAAATCAATGACTTACAAAACCTTAAATGTGTACTTAATTGATAGAACACTAATTTTTCCTTATTCTTTGTTACACATGTGCAATCTTCCTTTAAACGTGTAATTTAATAGACCATTAATAATCTCGCCCTCTCCATAACTAATTAATCTTTCTTTCATTATGTGAATATTTATTACTAATCAGGGTTATAAAAATGAGTCAAAATTGGATGTATTTGCGGTTACTTCCGAATGAGGGATTTAATCCACATTTTCTTTCTGGGCTTGAAAAGTTTTTAAGATTTGCAAGTAATCAGCACCAGTACATGGATGGAGAAAAATTAAGTGTCCGTGTGTGAAGTGTAGGAATATATGGTTTAGAAGTACAAATGTTGTACATCTACATCTTGTTAGAAAAGGTTTCACACGGGGTTACGAGATCTGGAGGTTTCATAAGGAAATTGAAATACCTTCAGATGTTCAAGAAACACGTGTTGATGTAGATGGAGACCTTGAAGAAGATTACGGGACATACCACAAGATGGTTCATGATCTCGGGGGTCTCAGTTTTAACAACCCAGACGTCGAAGAAGATCCAAATATGCTACAACAAAATTGTTATACGAGTTGTTGGATGCCGCTGATAAAGAGTTATATACTGGGTGTAAGAACCACACTCAGTTGTCTTTTGTGGCTCGTCTGATGACTTTGAAGGCCCATAGTGGAATGCCACAAAAATATTTTAATGAAATGTGTGTTTTATTAAACGAAGCATTTCCAAATAATCACAAAGTACTCATGAACTACTACAATACAGAAATTGTTACGTGCAATGGGTTTATCTATAGAAAAGACAGATTCATGTAGGAATCATTGTATGATCTATTGGGAAGCGGATTCCAATCTTGTGAATTGCAAGTTTTGCAATAAAAATCGATACAAAGATAGGAGTCGGGGACGTAAACCAGTTGCATATAAGAAGATGTATGCATCTAAAGCTACAGCCGGAGACATGATCTGACATTCAACTTCAGTTAATGATTATGTTATGCGTCATCCTGCAGATTCACCGGCATGGAAGCACTTTAATGTGACTTACCCAGGTCTTACAGTGGAGCCACGGAATATCATATTAGGCTTGTCAGCAGATGATTTTCAACCCTACGGTCAATCGGGACAACAGTACTTATCTTGGCCTGTTATCCTTACGCCTTACAACTTACCTCCAAGCTGCCTGAGGGAGACCACGATGCAGTGGACGTCAACGAGCTCTACTTGGAGGTTCTCGGTGCCTCGGACAAGAAGAAGCGATTGTTCGGTACGGGATCAGCGGGGAAGGCATTGAGATCCTCGAGGTTAGGTGGATCATCGTCCGCCTCACGAGCCAGCAGGAACGAGGTTGAGGATCTGCGCCGCCGAGTAGATGAGCAGGAGCGCGAGCGCACAGAGTGGCTGGCTGAGCAGAAGAGATTGGCTAAGCAGACGACACGTCTGCAATCTCAGTACGACCAGATCGCTCGATGGATACAGTGGTCGCAACAGCCAGGAGGAGCTAGTATAGTACATTTCTCCCGTTTCCCCTTTTCCAGTCTGATCCCCCTCTCCTTTTTCCCGATCATGATTCCCAGTACTGATACTTTGATAATGTATTTGATAGTAATACTTGTATACGGTTGATACAGATATACTAGTTTTTGTATTTCTACTGTTTAAGTATTTGGTTTATATTACGTACGCGTGCAATTTGAATTTCGATCAATTTCATCTTTTGTTGATTTTCAATACTTGTTGAATGTTCAATTATAATTGTATTAACTGTTGTGACAGGTTTAGGTTACAGATTGAGAATCCGTCGTCAGGTCAACAGTCAACATCCGAAGACGGATTTTCCTTCTGTCGTTATCTATCGACGGAACTTTCCATCGTCCGTCCGTCATTAGTTCTCTAGTGCCGTCGACGATCACCGGGGAAACTTAACGACATAATTATCATCCGCCGTGACTAGCGACGGAATGTGTTTGTCATTAGTCCATCGTTAGCTGACGACGGACTGTAAATTCCGTCGTCCAAAGGGCTAACGACGAAAAATATACAGACGGACACAGTCCGTTATCAGTCCGTCGTTAACCCTTCGGGACGACGAAAATTTAGAGGCTAACGACGAAATTTTTCATCACCAGTCTGCCTTTTTTTGTAGTGTCAGTCAGTCTAAAGAAGACATAATCCAAGTTAGTGAATTATTAATCTTTGTGATTAATCGTGGATGTAAGTAGGAGGTTTACCGAACCACATAATACTGATTATGTTCTTTAATTTATGAACATTTTATTTTCTGCTTCTTATTCATTTTTCATCATCTTATATGCTACTTACATTCTCAATCTACACATTAAATAAAACTTGGTAATCATAGGTTTCACAAAAAGAGTGATCCATTTAACCAAAAGTCTTTTGGACACGACATGTTAACTCACAAATTAATTGTTGAGGTAACATATCAACCACTACAAGAAATACGCTCATAGATAATGGTGAAATGCCGTTATCTATAACACAAAAATTTGTTAAATATACTCCTGTAATCTATGTGAATACGCTCATAGATAACGATTTCAAACCGTTATCTATTTTTACATAGATAACGCATCGTAAATTTAAATATAACGCAATAAAATCGTCACCTATATGAACTTTACATAACAATAAAAATCATTATCAATTTATACTTTTGCGTAATATATTGTACATTTAGATTACGTTTTTGTTCCACATACGTAACGAGTGTTTAACGTTATCTATTTAAAAGTATAGATAATGGTCGTTATATAATGTCACTTGTATGCTTTGTATTGTTTGTTTAGCAAACGCTTCTTTGTAGTAAAGATAACGGTTATGTAATGTAATATATTTAGAGCTATACATAACGGTTTTTTTCCGTTATAAATATTTGATATATAAATTTTGTATCGTTATTTATTTACTATTCAAATTTCATTTTTCATGACATTTATATTTCAAAAGGAATAATTAATAATATATCTAAAGACACCAAATAATATCATATTAAATCTATTTTAAACATATTCTAACATTCAAATATTCAACAAGAACATATACAATTCAAATATTCAACAAGAGGCCTAAAGCCAAGTTAATACTCTAGAATAGTACATGCATGCTTTAATGAAAGCTCACAAAACTAACTATACAATAATCACACACAACACAAAGAAAAAAAAAACGAAACCTATAATATTTATGATCACCAAGAAACCTTAAAATCTTCCTTAAGTCAGTAATGAAGAAAACTCACTATATACACCAGTGTAGCAAATGTGATGAGACGTGCTACTTTTGTTACCGATGAAATTCTTGACTACGTTGTCCGTCCTTCCGGGTAAATGCTTGGCTATCGGAGCCCACGGGTTGATTTCTACTCTCCCTTGCTTCCTTTCTTCTTCCTTCCTTTCTCCTCCAATCATCACATGATACTGATGCTACTTTTAAATAAAAAACCACAGGGAAATCATACATATATATATATATATATATATAATTTTATATTGATTAATTTTTAATAAAAGATACATTACTACATATATATATATATAGATATGTTATTAACAAAAAAATAATGAATAAGCTGGTACAACAACACCTTACATACATAGATAATTTGTGTTAATAACAAGAAATAAACAAAGTAGATTCTTGATATGAACTCATTTATTTCTTCACAAAACATTAAGTTGCAAACCTTGAATAACAAAAGAAAAAGAAAAAGGAAAAAACTATTCGGAAAACAAATAAATACGAGATTGGAGGAAAAAAGACATACTTACCACTCCAAAACCAACAAGTTTGAGTGGGGCTTCTTTGATTTCCTCTAAGATTGCTTTAGCATCCTATAACATATGGCTACATTCAGTATGTAGAAATAGAGAAAAACAAACAAATCCTACCTATTATTAGGTAAGCATAAAAACAACAATCATCTCCAGTCCAACATCACATTTAACTTCTCCCAACACACTTTGACTAAGTTTGCTTGAATATAGAATAAACCTACTTCCCCTCTATAACAAAAGGTACCAATTTAAAGTTTGTTCATCGCATGCATTTAGCATAAACATGTCTTGTTGAGTATTGTAAGCGTTGTCTCAGGTTGAGCTCTTTAGCACAACACCCTTCTTTCACCCACGATTGAAAGCCACCTAGGTCTCTATTCTTCCAAAAAATTTAAATAAGAAACCTAATTTGAACGCAAATCCTATTAAAATCGTAGAATCCCGACTAAGTTGCGAAAGGTGGATGAGTGTATAAAATCACATATCCTTACCCAACAAGAACCAAAATGGCGCTCGACAGCGAGGATGAGTGCACGCTCGACGGTGGGGATGAGTGGGCGGCTCGACGGAGAGGATGAGGGCGCACTCGATGGCAGGGATGAATGCGCGCTCGACGGCGGGGATGAGTGGGCTGCTCGACGGCGAGGATGAAAGTGGGTGGACTGACGGCCGGAATGATTGTGCAGATGAAAGTGTAGTTCTCCTAATTGAGGATGGGCGGGAGATAGAGTGAGGCTGAAAGAATTTTAGTAGAAAAAGGCATCATTTTATTTATTTTATTTTATCATTTTATTTAATATTTTTAATTATATTAATAACGATTTATTCTTATCAATATTATCTAACCGTTATAAAAAAATACATATAACACTTTATATACATAAAGATTGCTACAAAACTGTTAACTATATTAATCATACGCATAAATTACGGTTTATTAGAAATCGTTATCTTTAGTGAACTCACGTTGTCAGGTTAATCTTTAAACATATTAACTGCTCTCTCTTGCAACCAGTGTCACGCCCCGTTCCCCGCCCTCCCCGGCAGAGTCCGGGCGCGCGACTAAAAGGATAAATAAATGAAGGATAACGTGGAACACTGAATATACTGAAAGCTTTGACTGATAGAAACTCTGAGAACTTTGACTGATAGAACACTGAGAGCTTT
>JAPKLX010000121.1:670957-725680 GCA_026898415.1 Leonotis leonurus
AAGACACGTAGACACCCAAGATTTAATTTAAGACCGACAAGCCGTCGTAGCATCTCCCATCATCATGTCTCAACCTGCACATTTATAAATACATGCAGGGCTGAGTACAATAGTACTTAGTAGGCACATTGCCCGAAATCACATTCATACATATATAATTGTCAATGCCGTAAGAGTGACACGTAGGGATTTTGTCTTTAAAAGCACCTACGTTCACTAAATCCTTTTTGTGAATACTGATATTTGACTGCAGTCTCATTTTCTTTAGTATCATGCCATATCTGCACTTTTAATTTATGGTACCGAGAAGGTGGCCACCTTCTACGGACACCGAACCGGTCGACATCTTCAACGACTCACGGTCCCTTAACCGGCCAACAACTTCGAGGGCTCACGGTTAATTACTTGTGTACACTAGTTCGAGTGGGGATGCTTACCCACTGGAACTCGAATTCGATTTCATTTATTTAGATCCTTTAACTAGGAATCTTCCAGATAGGCATTGATACAAAATATAAATCATTTTCGGCAAGAAAATACTTTGAAACATATTTCCTCAATTTGAGATCCTTTCGAAAACAACATAAATAGCATACGGCACACAAAATTTTTTAGAGTTAGAAAAGCCTACACTATATGCATAGGGTAGAAAAGCCTACTTGGATAGCTTCGATTTGTACTTGCTTTGGTCTCGAAACGCGAGATAGATCTCTTGTAAGAACCTTGGAAAATCTGTAGGTGCTTTTAAAGACAAAATCCCTACGTGTCACTCTTACGGCATTGACAATTATATATGTATGAATGTGATTTCGGGCAATGTGCCTACTGAGTACTTTTGTACTCAGCCCTGCATGTATTTATAAATGTGCAAGTTGAGACATGATGATGGGAGATGCTACGACGGCTTGTCGGTCTTAAATTAAATCTTGGGTGTCTACGTGTCTTCATACACGTAGACTGTAGTCGATCCTTATTCCGCTGCGAGAAGTTTCATTTGTATGTTCTGGCGTAGGTGCCAATTATGTAAATTTGAATCTTCGATTGAACTGAACTCAGTTATCGAATGATCTTTCGTTTCAGTTAAAGCTCTCAGTGTTCTATCAGTTAAAGCTCTCAGTGTTCTATCAGTCAAAGTTCTCAGAGTTTCTATCAGTCAAAGCTTTTAGTATATTCAGTGTTCCACGTTATCCTTCATTTATTTATCCTTTTAGTGCGCGCCCGGACTCTGCCGGGGAGGGCGGGGAACGGGGCGTGACAACCAGGTTACTTGATGATATGTACTCTCTGATAATATTAAGTTGCACTACACTTGATCTGCTAACTTTCAAGAAAATTTCATAAAAATGATAATTAATGTACCACACGCCATACATCAATCTAGCTCTTCGTGTACCAATAAAAGTAAGAGAATCCTACAAATAACTATGAATGTTGAGATGCTTAAGATTGAGGAGAATCGAAGCATATTTGAATTTCACTCCAAATTTCTCAATTTGTCAAATGAGTGCTTCATGTGATCGGTGAACGTATCATCCCAAATGATGAAACGACTTTTTATCTTGACTGAAGTAGCACAAAAAAGTATGTACACATGCATATGCTATGCATATTGTGGTATGTGGTCCTATTCATAGGGACATTTCACTCATGTTTATGCTATGCATATAATTGTATGTTGGACATAGATGCAAATTGTCCTCGTAGATGATAGAACCACTTTAAAATATTTCACTTTTTTGCAGGATTTCTAGGATGATATTTTAAGAAAAATATTCAATTCTAATCCACATAAAGAATACATATAAACATGGAATTATGATACACGAAAATTAAATCGTAATCATGCTCATAAAAATTTAAATATTATACATTTAATTACAAAGCTAATCAACTCACTCGTAATCTATTACCCTTCTTACAGCTTGTATAACGGGTGAACGATATTCTAACGAACCTTTCTAAAGAAGGAGTGGCCAAAAAATCAAGGTTGTGGAATGCCTATAGAAATCGGCCACCACCTCTTTTATAGGATTAGCGGACTAGTAAGAATTTGTTAGGAGAATCATATTAAATCTCCCACCATAAATTTAATATCTGAATATCTCTAGTAAAATTTTAATGATATTAATTAAAATACTACTCCCTCCGTCCCACTAAACATGACACACTTTCCTTATTGGGACGTCCCACTAAGCTTGGCATATTCCAAAAATAGTAAAAATTATCCCTTTAAAAATATGTGGACCCTACCACCTTTATCACTCTTACACTACTTTATACACTGTTCTTAATAACCGTGCCGGAAAAAAAAGTGTCATGTTTAGTGGGACAGAGGGAGTATTATTAATTATCCATAAATTTATTATATTCGAATACATTTATATTAGTATTTATTGTCACCATTAATACATAACAAATACTACACTATATAATCTAGATTCATATTATGAACTAGAACTCTTGTGAATAAATTATTTCTTGCTTTTAAGAATCAATATCCATTAAATTTTAAAGCTCACTGACAACTAAAATTAATTGATATATTTTTAACGAGTTATCTCGTTTAGATATTTATTATATAATTGGAAGAAATTCCAACCGGCCAAATTTCTATATAGTAATTATTTTCTAAACTCATTACGTGGATATAACCAGCTTGGGCACGCTGATATGCAATTCTACGAAATGATATTTCAGTACTTCTCGTTAAACAAATTATTTCTACCCCAACATATCATGATAAAGGGTTACGAAAAACTCGCACATGCAAATACATCAAAACAGTGTATAATCAGTCATATATATATACTTAATGTCAATCACGTAGATAAATAAATAAGTCATTTTCGAGAACTCGTTCTTTACTATTAGTAAAAAAGAACTTCTTAATGTCGATCACATCAGCATATAACTACACAAAAATCATTTTGTCAGCTAAGGCCGACACAAGATAACAAATGATATCGAATCATCAATCCATCACACAGTCTAAAACATAAGAAATTACCTTGTTTGCAATAAATAATCGAAAAAAATAAATTATAAACTAATGAAAAACATTTATTCTCGTTAAATAAAATGAAAACAAGCCTTTAACAATATTCAAGTATAAAACAAGTGATGAGTTCGATATAGATTGTTGTGTGTTCCTATAAATAGGGACATTCCCCCCGATGCTTAATGCTACACAAATTGTGATGTGAAAAACAAATAAAGTGAGAAACGATAAAAACACACAAATAATGCAGATGAGATTTATAGTGGTTCGTTGACGGTGTGCCAACTACGTCCACTATCGAAGAAAAAATCTTTATTCGCATACAACTATAGAAATTACAGAGAAAACGACTAGAATTTTCTCACACTATTTCTCATGGCTGATGATTTATAGACTTGTATGTTGTGATGTGCGGCCAATGCACAAGATTATACTCCCTCCGTCCCACTAAGCATGGCACACTTCCCTTATTGGGACGTCCCACTAAGTTTGGCACATTCAAAAAATAGTAAAAAATTATCCCTTCAAAAAGGTGTGGACCCTACCACCTTTATCACTCTTACACTACTTTTTACACTCTCCTTAATAACCATGCCGGAAAAAAAGGTGTCATGCTTAGTGGGACGGATGGAGTAGTATTTATACACATAAATATTAACTCTTGTACAAAGCCCACTAAAATTAGGCACCGGCGCGTGAGGCCTAAACCAGGAGTAAGAAAAATACTAAGTGTTGGGGTAGTAGTTTGATCCAGGACCAGGAGGGTAACTCGATAACGTGATCTGCTTGGACTAGATCACTGCACAGATCTACATCACGAACTTTGACATGTTGATCTTGTAGCTATTAATTTGTCTTCCATAACATGAGATAATTTGCTTGCACGGCCCGTCCCATATATGGACAACTCATTGTCCTAGAACGATCTGTCGAAAATCAGGTCAATATCTTATTCTATCCAAGATCAGATCGACAGTAATACTAGATCGATCTGCCTAGACCAAATCATCAAATTGACACGTCTAAACCAAATTAATAAGTTGATATGGCCAACACCAAAACGACTACGTCAACCTACTAATTACAGCGAGCTCAATGTGTTAGATATTACGATACAAAATGCCCTATTTATAAAGACATTCCACCAATAAAAGCCTCCTTCCTTTGAAGTCCATCATGAATAACCAATAAAATTGAGTCAAAAGGTCTGATCAGATCTCGTCGCGTCGGTTCCACTTGAGTTAAAATGAAATATAAAAATTAATTTTCAGGAGTTATAAGTCTAGTACCTGGTGGACTCCACCGTCAGTCTGTCCCGGTCATTTGATTGGGTCTTGCAATTTCATAGATTAAAATCTATATATATATAAAAGCAAAATCATTTTACCACTTTTTTCCAAATTTACCCCTTCTCTTTTATTCTATTTACCTTATTATATTTTCATTTCTTTTTTCTTCCTAATGTAAATAATTAATTTTCTTTAATTACCTATATAAAATTATATTTATTATTTTATTAATTTTATGAAATTATATATATTTATTTTATTATATTTATCTCTTTTTTTAAGTTATAACATTATAAATGAATAAAAAATTATATACAAATATAGTTATATGGGTATTTTTGATTTTTTATTTCTTCATATTATTAATAATTAATTTTAAAATTATATTTGTCATTATTTTTAATTTATATATTTTATAAAATTATATATAATTAATGAAAATGAGCATATTATTTATTTTATTTACTTTATTGTATTTTGAATTCTTTGTTTTATTTATCTTGAATTATATATATATATATATAGTTATATTTATATTTATTATTTTTCTTTATTTTATCAATAATTAATTTTCTTTAATTTCAATTATAATACTATATTTATTATTTCATTAATTTATATATTTTATAAATATATAGAAATTAATTTGAAACTATTCATATCCCCACTCTCCCACTACCTAATTATTATGTTTTTAATGTCATTTATTAATTTCTATTATTTCTATTTACTACCTAATTATTATGTTTTTAATGTCATTTATTAATTTCTATTATTTTTATTTAACTATGATAACAATTTACCTTCATTATTATTATATTTCACTATGCATGCTGCTCATTTCACACTTGAATATGTTGAATATTTTGCAGTGTCATGTAGCATTTGTGCGATATTTTTTTATTTAGATAATCTTTATTGTTGGATCTCTTTTGTCTGTTCATATTTTCCTAATGTTGGTCACCAAAAGTTAAGTTTTAAGATAAACCTTTTTGTTTCAACATTGTTTAGCTCGTTTTTGTGCGTGTTTATGGTACATTTTGGTCGTATCTAGCTTTTAGTTCGAGTTGAGTTAGTGTCTTTTAGTTCGTATTTTGTTTGTCTTTGTTTTGGATGTAGGATGACGAGAACAAGCCAAAGTGAGCTGAAACGATGCCGAAAATGCCGAGAAAGCAAATCCGTGTGAAGCAAGACGAGCTGAAGAAGGTACGAGAAGAAAAATCGAGGTGAAGAAGCAAACGTGGAACCCAGCGGCCGCTGGAACTACAACGCTCGCTGAGGTAGAGCGGCATAAATTTTCTGAGAGTAGAGGCTAGCGACCGCTGGCTTCCCAGCGGCCACTCATCCTGCAGCCTTCGCGCGTCAGAGAGGCAAAGCCAGCGGCCGCTGGCTGGCAGTTATTTGCGGGTTTTTAAGCCTTTTCAGGCCATTTTGAAACACAACTTCTATACCTCTTTCAAAAAATCGATAGTTAAACTTTAGAACTCTCCTTAGAAGTAGTTTTCTTGTACTTTTACATCTTTGAAGAAGGATTTAAGGCGGAGATTCACTTCTCCAGCCTAGTAGTGTAATTGAAGTGAGTTTCTTACTTAGTTTCTTATTTGAGATTATATGAATGGATTGAAGTAGTTGAATCTCCACTAGGGTTGATTTCTTTTGGATTGTTGATGCTTATTGATTTTTTATGCTTGTTGATTGAATTGTATTTATTATATTGTATTGATTGATCACCTTTTCAATTCCGTAGACATAGGGTAAGGTCGAGAGACGAACCTTGTGTCGGACCAGAGTCCAATCAACTTCGGTTATAATCGGTGACGTAATAATCGAGATTTCATATGCTATCTTGAGTTCTTAATTGTGTGGCTAAATGAGAAAGTCATAGTCACGGTCTAATTATCGAATACGCAAGTTCATAGTTAGATAGCTCTTAAAGTGATCTAGATGGTGAATGAATGCATGAATGACTGTAACATGTGATGATTCATGTAGATATGATACCCTAGAACCTTAATTCCTGATTCCAGTTATTTAGTTTATTTAACATTTTAACTGATTAGCTTTTAGTCATCTACTCGATTTGCATTTGATAGAATGTTTAGGACCTAAATGTTTAATCTATAGCACTTATATTAGGAAGCCCTGCTAAGCCTTACTTGAGATACAACTAGGGTTAGCTTATTACGTAGTATAGGCCTTGTTTAATTACGAGAACTTAGGCACAGTTTTAGGTTGAACAAATTTTGGCGCCGTTGTCAGGGAAGGCTTTAGGCTTTCTTAGTTTAAGTGCTATTGTTTTTTTGTTTATTTCTTTATGTATTCCTGATTTTCTTCTTTTGTTTCTTGTTCTATTGTTTAGTGTTTCTTCAGGTTGTGTAGTGTTTGTTGTAATACTTCTTATTTTCTATATTTTAGAAATTCTTCCTCCCGCAAGTTACGTTTGACGTGTCTATTGTGATCATAGGTTGTGTATAAGGTCACTGAAGCTTGAATAGAAGATTGACACCAGTGTTGGATAACGTACACCGCAGGTGAGAGTTGCAAGTCGTCAACTTGGACGGGGACAATGGGAACAGACGTCTCCTCGATTTGGGATACCAGTCACATTACTCGGAAGAATCAGATACCGACTGTAGTGAGACGAGCTCAAGGAAAGTTATGGCGGCTAGGCAGATGCGAGAGCTAGCTAGGCCGGTGATTGGAACCTCGGCATCACCGATTGTGTTGGGGGAAGCAGCTCAGAATTACGAGTTGAAGAATATCCATTTTAGCCAACTACCTTCCTTCTATGGCATGCTGGCGGAGGATGCATTGAACTTCATCTGGGAGTTCTACGATATTGTTCAAACCTTCCCTCTTGGAGGTTTGAACGAGGATCAACTGAAGATGCATTGTTTTCCCTACACACTGAAGGATAGAGCCAAGACATGGTTCATGTCGTTGGCGCCCAATTCGTTGCAGAATTAGAATCAAGTATCCGAGAAGTTTATGTCAAAGTGATATCCTAATTAGAAGACTCAAGAAGTTAGGTCACAATTAGTGACCTTCACACAGATGGAAGGTGAGCCCCTTCACGAGGCATAGGAAAGATTCAAAGGCCTCCAGATGCAATGTCCTCATCACAACCTATCTCTGGAGCTGCTCAATCAGTTCTTCTATGAGAGTCTCCACCAAAACTTTCAGTATATGGTGGACAATGCAGCCAGAGGGAACATTGGAAATAGGATTGCAGAAGATCTTATTGAGATATTCGAGAATATGGCTGAAAATTCACAGCAAAGAAGCTCGAGAGGCCAAAAGAAGAAAGTGAATGAGGCTACATCTACCACTGATATGGTGAGGCAGTTTGCAGAGCTCACGAGGCATGTCCAAGCTATTAGGACTGTAGATGAGCAACCGAGGCGGATCCCTTTGAAGGAGACGTGTGGGATCTGCGGGGAGTTTGGGCACGGTGCAAACTTGTGTACACGTGCAGTTGATTCTGGTATGGAGTATGAGGAACAGGATAATGTTCTTTAAGGTTTTCAACCTCAACCGAAGTTCGATCCCAACTCGAACACACACAATCCTGGATACCGGTATCACCCCAACCTTTCGTGGAGACCACCAGTGCAACAAAGGCAACAAATGCCACCTCAGCATGGGTTTCAACATTTCATTCCACCACAACAGCCACATCATCAGGCCCCTCAAAATGCTACAGTCGAGGAAACTCTTAACAGAGTCATTGAGGCGAACAACAAAAGGTTCGAAACTGTGGAGGCTTCGATGAGGAGTCAATAGGAAGGACAAGCTTCCTAGCCAAGGCAAGTAACTCAGGGAGGAGAAAGTAGTGTCAAGCTCATGACAATAAACGAGCGCTTCGTGGGAGGCAACCCACGTAAATCATATTCTTAGTTATGTTTTAGCTTATTTCTAGTTTAGACTTAGTTATTTATGTTATATATATATAATAGAGAGAGAATGGAAGTTCATAATGCAGGTGAATTAAGCTAGATATGGAGTCCAGTGGAGGATAAGTGGAAAGATGGACGGGCCGTATCACTCTTACGTAGTATCTCGTCTTTTCACAACTGAATGCTACAATTCGTCATCCTACAGGGAAGTCTCCTATTTTCCTCTTGGCTTTTATACAATGGGGACATTATATTACTTAAGTGTGGGGGGATTTAGATTCCTGTGTCTTCGTGTTTATTTGTTGTCGTATTGTAACGTTCCTTATGTTACATACTGTGTAGTGTTTGTGATTTGTATTGATTTGTTGTGTTTGTGATTTGTTTGTTAATCTTGATCATATGCAAGTTGTCTTGCTTGTTCGATTGATTTGTGTTGATGATGATTGATTATTAGCATGTGAGCCTTGATAGGAGCATGTAAGGTTGTAGGCTTAGATTGGTTTGGTTCTTGATTGGGCTAGGTTGTGTGGATAAGATGTTTAAGTGGGGCATGTTGCTTTGCTAGTTGGCGTGTACCGATCATGATTCAGATTATGACTGACTACTCCCTAGTGTTTATGTGTTCGGTTTCCCTTGAATAAAAAAAAATGAAAAATGAATAAAGAGTTTTAAATCTTCAAAAAAAAAAGCAATAAACGCTAGAAGGGCGTAATAAAGGGAGAATCGAATATGTGAATGATAGGGAGGTGTGAGATGTGTGTACATCGTGATCGTGTGCATGTTGATGAACTTAGTAACGGGCAATACTACGTTTTGATTGAGTGACCGAATAGGATTGAGAATCGAATCTAGTCTAAGACTTGAAGTGAAGGTATGCAAGGAGGTTGGGCTTGCGTGTTAATTTTTTATTTGAGTCAATGCATTGAGATTGGATTTTGCTTGAGGACAAGCAAATGATTTAAGTGTGGGGAAGTTGTTTAACTCGTTTTTGTGCATGTTTATGGTTCATTTTGGTCGTGTCTAGCTTTTAGTTCGAGTTGAGTTAGCATATTTTAGTTCGTATTTTGTTTGTTCTTGTTTTGGATGTAGGATGATGAGATAAGCCAAAGTGAGCTGAAACGATGTCGAAAATGCCGAGGAAGCAAATCCGTGTGAAGCGGGACGAGCTGAAGAAGGCACGAGAAGAAAAACCGAGGTGAAAGAGCAAGCACGGAACCCAACGGCCGTTGGAACCCCAACGCCCGCTGGGGTAGAGCTGCAGAGATTTTCATAGAGTAGAGGCCAGCAACCGCTGGCTGGCAGTTATTTGCGGTTTTTTAAGCCTTTTTCAGGTCATTCTAAAACACAACTTCTATATCTCTTTCAAAAACTCGATAGTTAAACTTTAGAACTCTCCTTAGAAGTAGTTTTCTTGTACTTTTACATCTTTGAAGAAGGATTTAAGGCGGAGATTCACTTCTCCAGCCTAGTAGCTAGTGTAATTGAAGTGAGTTTCTTACTTAGTTTCTTATTTGAGATTATATGAATGGATTGAAGTAGTTGAATCTCCACTAGGGTTGATTTCTTTTGGATTGTTGATGCTTATTGATTTTCCATGCTTGTTGATTGGATTGTATTTATTATATTGTATTGATTGATCACCTTTACAATTCTGTAGACATAGGGTAAGGTTGAGAGACGAACCTTGTGTCCGACCACAGTCCACTCAACTTCGGTTATAATCGGTGATGTAATAATCGAGAATTCATATGCTATCTTGAGTTCTTAATTGTGTGGCTAAATGCGGAAGTCATAGTCACAGTCTAATTATCGAATACGCAAGTTCATAGTTAGATAGCTCTTAAGTGATCTAGATGGCGAATGAATGCATGTGATGATTCATGTTGATATGATACTCTAGAACCTTAATTTCTGATTCCAGTTATTTAGTTTATTTAACTGCTTAGCTTTTAGTCATCTACTCGATTTGCATTTGATAGAATGTTTAGGACCTAAATGTTTAATCTGTAGCACTTAAAGTAGAAAGCTCTGCTAAGTCTTCTTTGAGATACGACTAGAATCAGCTTACTACGTACTATAGGTATCGTTTAATTACGAGAACTTAGACACATGTTTTAGGTTGAACAAACATACCATGTTATTATCTGCTATTAAATTATATCATTTGATTCTCATCTTATTTATGTATTCATCATTATGGTTCTCTATCATTTTCTATGATCTTGTAGGTCTTGATTTGCCATGTACAGATAACCAATGCATCGATAATAGAATTTTTTTCTGAAAAGAGAAAGAGATTACACAATTTGGTTTTTCATGCTACATCTTCAATCTGATGTTGATAAGCTCCACAATAAGGGGGTAAGATAAGCGTAGAAATGCATCTTTCGTTAAAATAAAACAAATTATTTTCCTTCAATTGTCTATTTTTTTCTTAGGCTGGATATGGTTATTTTCTCATATGCCGGCTGATCCCTAAGGGAAATGAGAATAATGTATATTTGTCTAATTTATATTCAAAAGTTGAATCATGTCCATCATTTATTTATATATTATTATTGTTATTATTTGTGATATGCTCTCATTTTCAGGATAAAATAAAAGAAAATGTTGATAGCGGTAGTAGATAACTCATAGTTCACAAGTTTGATGATGTGGAAAATGGACCCCTTTCTCTTATAAAAGATACCCCATAAGGAACTGCCAACAAATCCTACAGAAAGATTAAGTGAGATGGTTCCCAGGTATTGTAATAGTTTTGACTTTGGATTTCATTCCAATTATATTAAAGAGGGTGATCTTCAATACATTGTTGATCGCTGGAAGATCAAATGAGATTGTAGTCAGGGATAGGGATAGCTTTCCCTCTGGGTTTCCTTCCAATCATTATAAAGAGAGTGATCTCCAAAGCAAAAACAAAGATCCTAATAAGCATTCAAACAGTCGTGTATGCAATAGCACCGACACACATCATGGATTTTTTTTTTTAATATGCACTCTATATTAATTAAATAATCTTCTAATAAAATAATATGTAGTAAGAAAATTTTTATGTCTTTATTACGGTAAAAAAAGAAATTAATATATAACAATCTATTTACAATTTTCAAAAATATACTATGTAGGCTTAACACTCATTGCATTTAATAAGACTATTTTTGTTTGTATTGTTTAATTTCGTGAAACATTATCAACTTTATATATTTTTAAAATAACAAAAAAAAATACTATAAAAATAATTTTCCCGTGCATCTGCACGGTAAAAACACTAGTATTTACCGATAACTTGTACCAGACTACAGAACCAAGTTAATTTTAGCCAAATTACATCGACTTCGGGAAAATAAAAATCGTAGTTATGCCCAAATTTTGTGTGAACTAATTTTTAATCTATAACATTTTTTTAATATAACATTTTTTTAATATAACATTTTACTGCAGAATAAAAGAGGTACAGGAATAGTCATTAATTTTTTTTATACAAAACTAAAATAGTTGCTTCACGCGATTGATTGATCTTGCTTATGAATGCTTGAATTATTTTGTACATAAAGAAGGCAAAATTATGGCAGAATGAGAAAAACGAAAAAGCACGCCCAGTGGGACTCGAACCCACAATCGCTTGATTAGAAGTCAAGCGCCTTATCCATTAGGCCATGGGCGCTACATGTGTTACATAAAATTTAACAAATTATATTATATTTAATATAATTGTAGCTTGCGACTTTGACACCTTATCAGTTATCACAAGCAAAAGAGGGATATGAAAATTGGGACCACATGCTATTTTCACATTATTATCCCTATCCCTATCACTTCAGAGATTTGCTTCTCTCTATTTCGGCTATATATATATATTCTCTTTGGGAGTGATTAATTATAATAATCATCTCTTATCATATTATCTTAACAAATACTCCCTCCCTCTCATCTCAATCATCTCATTTTATATTAAAATGGGTGTATTATTATAATCAAATGGGACAATTGAAGTGGGATAGAGAAAGTAATTCTTTATTAGAGCATTAATCACGAGCTTTGGGATATTCTATGAATCTAATCTTAATTAGTAAACACTAGATTAACCTATATTATTTTCATCTATCTAGGCTTATCTTTCCTTATCCTGATTAGTAAACGCTCCCTTTGAGTGATAAATTTATCCCTTGAAAAGGTGGGATAAAAGTATAAGGGAAAAGGGTCGTATAAACCCTTCATGTTTACTCCAAGGTACAATTAAACCCTTTATGTTTTTTTGGGTACAAATACACCCTTAATGTTGGCTATTAATGATATTTATACCCTCCACTAACCCCAGCCATAAAACCGTTAATTTTTTCGTTTGTTGAACATTATGGGACCCATTTAATAACTATATACAATTATTTGACTACAAATTCCACATATTATTATTAAAACATGAATAGATCCAATTGTTCATCATACGTGCACTAATATTCACATATTATTATTATTTGACTAAAAATTCCACATATATATATATATATATATGGCACTAATATTCACACCACACACAATCAATATCGAATTGTAAAGAAAAAATATAAATGACATAGTGAAACATTAATTATAAGACAACTTACCGTCTCCGACGAAACAATGATCATGTGAAGCGATTCGCGGTAGCGAAGACGGTTACTGAGGATATTTTCTGTGATGGTGTTGTGTACCGTTCTTTTTTTTCAATGGTGGTGTGATAGTCGAAGAGTTTTTGTAGCTGGTATCTGAAGAGTTTTTGCGATGTAAACTAACGGGAGTTAACGGAAGATTGGATTAGGGTTAGTGGAGGGTATAAATATCATTAATAGCCAACATTAAGGGTGTATTTGTACCCAAAAAAATATAAAGGGTTTAATTGTACCTTGGAGTAAACATGAAGGGTTTATATGACCATTTTCCCAAAGTATAATTACTCTTTAAATTCTTTTTTTATCCATCATTCTTATCTAAATTATTAATGTATCACTATTTTTTTTCCTCAATCTCACTCTAAGGAGGGATAATATTATACATCCATATTTTGGAGTGATAATCAGTGGCGGATCCAGAAAAAATTATTAGGATGAACTGAATATAAATATATCAAATTAAAAAATAAATTTTGTTTCATTTCATATTAATAGGAGAGGCTTTTACATAATTATTTGTTAAAATATAGATAATTTTATAAGTATAAAAATTAAAAAAAAAAATTGGAGGGCCCCTCCCACCTTACACGTAGATCCGCCACTGGTGATAATATTATTCATTCTTAGAGTGAGATTAAGGAGAAAAATAGTGATAAATTTATAATTTAGATGGGATGATGGATAAAATAGATGGAATTTAAAAGATAATTATATTTTTATCTCACATTGGATAAATTTATATCAAATAAAACAAAACCTAAATTCATAATAATATTAGTAAAGTTAAGGTGTGATATTATTTTCTCATGAGAATAAGTTTATTGCAAGAGAATCAATCATGTGATAAAACTTTCTTTTCCAGCATAGAGAACATGAGGCGAAGAATTCGAAGCCTAACTACTATTATGTGATTAAAAAAAAATTGTGGATTTTCCTATATCTCATTATGTGTTCTATTTTTTTTCAATTTAGTTTCTATATTTTACAAGCTGTTAATTACATATCTATAATTGCTACACTTAAGTTTAATTTGAAGTAATAAGTACTTAATTTTAAAAGACAAATATCACCACCTCGTTAATGATACATTAAGTTAAGTTTTGTAGGTTGGTGGGCCACTGACTCAGTAAAGTTCAGTGCAAAAAATAGCATTAAATTTCAAATTAATTTTAAAATAATTTTAATATTAGTATTTAAATAATAAAAAATAAGGTTATATTTTTAATTTTTATTTTCTATATATTGTTAATAATTAATTTCTTTAATTTTACTAAATTATATTTATTAATTTACTAATTTATAATTTTATAAAATAATTTTTTTGTGTATGTATAATTAATGAAAATATGTATATATATATATATATATATTATATACACTCTAAGTTCATATATAAAAAAAATATTTATAATAATGATCAAAAAAAATTATCTCATTTATCTATTTAAAATAATTATTAAGATTAATTTAATTAAATATAAATATTTTTTTATTATAATAGAGACGTGAAAATTATATTTTTATATAAATAAATTATTTTGAAAAAAACTCACAATCTTTTATTTAACACTACGTCATCTTCAAAGAGAGACATTTCTTTTTGGCACGCGAATTAAGAAATTTTTGTTTAGACTTTAAAGTGTTCTAGAAATGCAAAGGAAAAAAATAAGGGTATAATTAATGTTTACTAATTGCACATTTATTGTCATTTAGAACCCTTATTATTTTCATTTTAGGAAATGCCTCTCTTTGGAGAGGACATCTCAAAATAGAATACGTCTTTTTTTGTAGAGGACGGAGTGGTATTAAAATGAATTGATGATATATTTACACATTTCTCACTTAGAGTTTTGTTCTTATGAAACAAAATATAAAGTTTTATCAGACAATTTTGATGGTATAATCGTGCCAAAACACCTACAATACACTAATAAAGAACCCATTAAACCAAATACTAAACAACATAAAATTAAAAAAATGAAAGTTTCAAATGTACATAAAATACAAGAACGAAAAACCAAAATAAATGTTCAGCCTAATACGTTTTCGATTCAAAAAATCGATGTTGATTAAACCCTAGATCCAATATTGTAATTATCTCTCAGTCTCAACCAATATTTAAGAATCAAAACGATGATCAATCGTAACAATTAAACAAACACAATTTAATCAACAAGCAATAATAGATTGAAACATATAACAAACAATTATAAGAAATCTCAAATCTTAGCGAGAGTTAAAAACTTAAATCCATTTAAACAATCAAAGATGAAAATTCTAAAATGGAAATACTTACTAAAGATCACAATCTTGGATTCAAACGGTCAATTATCTCTCCCTCAATGCGTCGTCCCAAGCGAAATTACAAGAAAGAAAGCAAATAAAACGTCTATCAAGTGTTTCTAGGCGTCTAAGATTTCTAAGATAGAGTCTACGACCAAATCGCGTATTTAAATAAAATATATATATCGTCTCGTAAGTTGCACGCAGTGATCCCAGCGGAGCTAGCGATTGCTGCATGGCACACACTGCCACACCAACGACACGGGCCCATCAATTGTTGGGGGTCTAGTTGTCGCTGGTCTTGGCTGTCTGCCTTGCCCAGCTAGTGCGGCAATTCTAGCGCTCGCGGGGTGCCTGCCTCTGCCCGTTGATAACAAAACAAAACACATACCACGATATAAAACAAAAAAAATAACTAAAAAGAACGTAAATACAAACAACTAGACTCGACATATAGATTAAATAACAAACAACAACATATCAAATATTAAATGCATATAATTTCATGAAATATAATTTTAAAAAATTAAAAATAATTATGTTATACATATCAAAATCAAATAAGTTATAACTATGCACATACTAATTAATGATTAATATATAGTCTATAGGTGATATAAACAATTATAATATTCTATTAATATGTGTTTATAGTACGTGTTTAATGGAAAATATCTTCATACAAATTAGTAACAATTTTATGCACGTGAGAATTTTACTGGAGAACAATTTTGTGAAATGTTCAAAATATACTAAAACTCTCATATATAAGAGTCAATTAAAATGTTAATCAACACAACACATCATATATTGAATTTTGGGAAAAAAATCATTAAAATCACTTTATTCCTATTTTCTCCAAATTTTTTAAGTTTAATAAAGTTTCGAGTTCGACAGATTTTGAGAAATTGGACATCAATCTTGTAAAAGTCATAACAAATAGAAAACATAATGGAACAAATTGATTAAAATTGGAGTATAGTCCAAACTTATCCTAATATTTTTATGTGTAAACATTTTGCTAATAAGATGAACAAACAGGGAGAAGGAGGAATACAGATTAGCACTTACAATTTTCAACATTCACCCACTCATGATATCTATTAAATTATAATATTTTATTCACTTTAACAAAACATAAACTTTTCGATCCAAACACCTAAGTCAATGTCACGTCCCCATTTCACTTCTCTAAGTAAAATCGAGGAAAATGTGACCAAAAGGAAAATACGAATAAGGAAAATGAAACGAAAGCATTGATAGACGGATATAACGTGAAACGTACATCAAAGAGGGGGATTCTGATAGAGTTGTGAGACCAAAGTCCCATACATCAACGAAAACTTAACGTTGGAAGTCATCAGGGAATTAAAACAACGTCAAGAAAGACAGAAACAAGTACAAGTCTGAACTACATAGTTCGAAGCAAAATATAGATAGCTAAAAAGTTCTTGGATCTAAAACAAAGTCTGGCAGCGGAAATGGATCAATATCTAGATTTACATGTATGACGACATATAAACCACCGAGAGTAAAACAACAGAAGATTGACAAAAACCACCGCTGAGCCTTCCACATCGACATCACGACTTAACCTGTACATTTATAAATATATGCAGGGCTGAGTACGAAAGTACTCAGTAAACACATGCCGAAATCACATTCGTACTGATATATTTGCAATTGCCGTAATACAGTGCAACATAGGGATTTTTGTCACTAAAGAACCTATGTTCACTAAAATTCTTGTGTGATCTTAAAAGTTCGACTGCGCAGTCTAAGTTCTGGAGTAATCATACATATCTGTAATTCTGTGTATCGGGAAAGTGGCCACTTTCCGCGAACACTGAACCGGCCAACCCGCTAAGATGACTCACAGTTCTGGTGTACACTAGCCTTAAAAGATAAACATCTTTAAAAGCCCGAAATCGATTATTTGTTCAACAGATACGCATCATACCAAAATATAAATATTTTTGACAATGCAATACTTTATAACATTTTAAATTCTAAGCATTTCTAAGCGAAAATCATACTTTGGTACAACGCATACGATTTGATTGGTAAAAGAAAGCCTACCTGAATTGCTTTTTCGTCTAACGGTAATCTGGTGTAAATCGACTGAACTTCTCTTACGCTGAGCCTTAATCAAAATTAAGAGGAAAAATACTCCTTGTGAGTATTAATTTGTCTTAGAGAATCAAAATGAAATAATACGCTATTATTTCATAATTTAATTGATTATGCTACTCAATTTAGAATTGAGTTTCTAGTAGTGAATTCAATTTATAATTGAAGAGTTCCAATTAACTCTCTAATTAACAAATTTTCCCTTAGCACTTTTCGAGTTGTCCTATCTACTTAATTCTAATTAGATTACTAACCGATGTCGAGATAATTACTCGAACCAATCTAGTTCTAAGCCAACAGCTCTAATCTAGTCTCTTATAAGCTAGTATAATTAAATTGACCACTTATGTATTCATAGGATCAAAATCCGTCTACTAATCTTGTCTTACACCTATAATTCGGTTCATTAAATAAGTTGGGGTCAATTTGACTAATCATAAACAACCAATTAATTTATCCCTAAGATCAAAGATTTAATTATTTTAAGTAAATTCTTAATTTGTTCTAATTATTTATTAAGGCTCGTCTTATGAAACGAAGACATTCATTTCGTCAAAATTATTCGTTTTGCAACCCAATAGATTTTTATTTCGGATTCCAGCCCGTTTATTAATATTTTTCCCAGATTTTATTCTCGTGTTGGGCCCAATTTCATTTCTATACTACCCTAGCCCAACTAATTATATGCTGGCCCATTCAGGAACAACTCTCCCGGCCCAAACGATTTAATTTGGTTTTGGCCCAACATTTTATTTCTGCCCATTCACGTTTGATCTCTACAGAAACTAGAACCCTAGTTTATTCGCCCGTCTCCATTGTGCTTCATTCGTCTTCTCGCCTCTGTCTTTCCCTCGGTGATTCCTTTCACTCGGCTACTTTCTTCGCTCCAATTCCTCTCTCCCTCGTTGTTCTGGTTTCAATGTCTTCTTCCACTAGGAGTTCGTCGTTGTTCACGATCGAACCTGCAGTGGCGCCGTTCTTTTTCCAGGTACGACTCCCTTCCTTTTTTTTTCTTTCCATTCCTTGTTTCTATAGGGTTTCAATTCAGAGTCTAAGTTTGCATGTTAAAAAAAAAGTTTTCCTTCTGGAAGTGTTTCTAAATTCCTAAATTTCTTTATTTTTCTTACTCTCTGCCTTCATTTCTCGATCTGTAGCAAGAGATTTGATGGTGATGAGTTCGTCGAAGTTGTTTCTGGGCTTCAGCCCTGGGCTCTTCCTAGGTAATTTCCTACCTTCTCCTAATTTCTCGTTTTGCTTCATATTTCATTAGTTTTAGCTTCTGCTTTAAAAACGGACACATCATTTCCTTACTGTATGATTAAATCCCCTTCAGTATATGGTTTCAGAATTTTGACTGGCTATGTTTTAGTTTGGGATTTCAGATTTCTGGGGTTTTTTTTTTTTGTATTCGAGATTTTATTTTGATTCCTTCACTTTCTGTGGCATTAATACTCCTTTGAGTTCTTGAGTTAACCATTTGGCCATACTTTAGTTTTATTTTGAATCCGGGTTGTGAAAGGAAGCTTCTACTTTATCTCTGCACTTTAAAAGTTATAATTCGTTTTTGGTTTAACGTTTTAACAATACTGACTTTGGTTCTGTTCTGTTTCTGGCTGAGGGGCACATAACTTGGTTTTAGCTCGGATTGCTTATTAAAAGAAGTTCTGGAAGTGAATTTTCATGAGAGGTAGCTTCTGTCTTTTAGTTTTTTTTTTTTATATACCACTGAGTTGGTTTCTTATGTAAGGAGGTAAATGAGTACTGATTATGCTCTGGAATCAGAACATGTTAAGTATGTTTTTAGTTCTAAGTCAGAAACTGCACATAAGCTTTTATGTGTTTCTCTTCCTGAATCTTCATGCATATAAATATGTATATATGTTCTGAAATCTAAGGGTTATTTATAAGAAATAAAGATCTACAAGCTTTTCATTCCTCTAAGTTCTTGGTCTGCAACCCTTAACTTAAACCTTTAAAGCAGAAAAAAGATGAACCCAGTACTTCTGAACTTAAGAAATAATAGAAGGTCTTAACCGTGTACACACACATATATACTGCTATTTCTAAGTTCTTAAACCAGTAAGCATATACTCTCAGTTTGCAACCTATTTGAAATCCTAGGTTTTGCATGCTTGAATTTGTTTTAACTCATTACTAGAACTGCAAAAACACAACTGAAAACTGGTTCTAGGTTTACCTTAAGTTCTGAAAATTCTGAATGGGTGGCTTCTCAGAGTGTGGATAGAGACTGTTTCTTGCTGTTCTTCATCTGAATTTGGGTGGGTGAAGAGGCTCTTCTCTTGTATGATTGTATGGCTGCGTTTAGGAGCTTGTGTGAGTGAGAGGATATGGTTGTGAAGTCTGAGTTCTTTGAGATATAGAGGAGTGTTTCTATTAAGTGTTTCAGCGTGTATAAGTAAGAGAGCTTCTAGCTAAGTTGGTTCCATCTTATAAGTCATCTATATCACTCTAGTTGTCTACTCCACAGCTATAACTTAAGTGTGACTTTACTATGTTTCAGAATGTGTTGACTTCTGAGTACCTATTAATGGTTGATATCTTATATGGTGCAGGGACAGATTGTGAAGGTTGAAGGGGTTGCTCGAACTGCAGGCTGCAGCCATGCTGTTTTCCAGCCTTTGCTTTAACTGCTATTCCTTCTTCTCTTGTCATAGAATGTAGTGATAATAGATAGTGTATAACAGGTAGTATCCTCATAACTCTTCCTTAGAAACAAATCTGTAGACTGCAGATTTAGTGTTGCTGTAGCTTCCTATTTCTTCCCTTGTACTTCTAGATGAATGCTTTTCCTTCTCTTATTCTACTGTTCACACGAGAGTGCTATATTTGGGACATGAAGTCTAAGCTGTAACCATGCATATATATATATACACGTACTTCACTTGTAATAGTTAATTGTATAATACCTTCTAATTTCATGAATGTAGTTCTTATTATTCTACTTAATAGAAATGTGTAGCATACTATTTTCTAATTGTACACACTAGAGTGTAGAATCTTCACAGCACTAATATACTCAAATCCTAAAATTATGAATCTTCACTTGTTCTAACAATTATATAATTAATAGAACTATAACCATATTTATTTCCAAACGTCTTTACAAGATGAAGTTAAACAATATCCTTATATATATATATAATCACACTTCTAATTGTTAAAACCTAGCTAAGAATTTAATTAACACATCAAACTTTAAATAAATCATCTCGTCTCAACAACTTACACAATAACTAAGTTAATTCAAAACTATGATGTGCATGCAGGCGATCATCACTAATATCCATTAGCTAATTTACAAAATACGAGTTATAGAACGAAATTTTATTATCCCGATTTCCGATACACAATAAATAGAAGAAAGTTTACGGGTCATTACAGTCAATCTCCAATCTCCAAACGTAGAAAAATCTTTATCACCATTCTAAAAGTAACTATTGAATCAATAAAAAACTCAATCATCAACTACATGCAAAAGCTTCTAAATCAAAACTCATCAACTCATACACTTATATATTTAGATTCTTTCACCCTCAAATTTTAAATTCCAACTATAATACTCATAAAGATTTTGAAATTAAGAAATGAAAATTCAAGTAGCAGTTACCCGGCCATAATAGTCAAGTTTTAACCAACTGTCTCTATTTCTCTTCCTTTTCTTCACAAGGTTCCTTCTTCTTCTATTTTTTTTTTCTTATAGAGAGAGTATAGTATTGATAGAGAATAAATAGATTCGGCACTAGTACAAATTTAGTAATACACTACGGTTTTATCATTGACCGTAGTGTATGTGCGTTTTTTTGGTAAAGACTACGCTTTAAAAAATAAAGCGTAGTGTATGTCAGTCATAGACTACGGTTTCTAAAAATCGTAGTGTATGTGCGTGTTTTTTTAGTACATATACTACGGTTTTTTAAAAACCGTAGTGTATGTGCGTGTCTTTTTAGTACATAGACTACGGTTTTTAAAAACCGTAGTGTATGCGCGTGTAGTTTTAGTGCATAGACTACGGTTTTTAAAAACTGTAGTGTATGTGCGTGTAGTTTTAGTACATAGACTACAGTTTTTAAAAACCGTAGTGTATGTGTGTTTGATTTTAGCCATTCCCTTCACTTTCATCCTCCCCAGCCGATCTCGACTCCATTAACATAAATTTTGGTCGACTGAAGCTTGGAGGGGGGAAACCCTAGGTTTCGCCGCCACCCTCTGGGTGCGCCGCCGGTGAGCTCGGTGGTGGCGCTGGCCGGAATAGCACTCCTAAACAACACTTTGAATAACTCCTAACCATTATCCGTCGTTTTTGTGAGCGATTCAAATCGGGAAGATTTGAACCAGCGAGCGCGACCTCCAAATCGCGATTTCAACTGCATTCCTTGAACGACTGCCATCTATTCCTGAGCGTGAAGGGATTGCTTTCTAGGCTCTGTTCGACACTCCATAACCTGGCGACTTCTATTTCACGAATTCTCGAAGATTCTTGCCAAATCCAAGCTGATACACTCTTTTTCCTGGGTGATATCTTCTCAGGGAGTTTATCTCTAATCTCTTTAATCTCCTTGCTCCCCTGAGACTTTCGATTCTGGGCTCTCTGTATTGCATGTTCTATTTTCTGCAAGGCCAAGACTTTGAATCTGATTACTGGGCAATTTTTTGCGTTACTTTGATTACAATTTTGATCTTGGTGCTCTGGCTGTCTGAATTCTTCTTTCTGTTAGCATAGAGTTTCCCCTAGATTTGGTTGCTGCTGTGAATCTATTGTTTAATCTCCTGTTTATTCAGTCTCGATCTCTTGGATGATTTGCAATCTGTATTCACTGTATTGTATTGTATTGTATTGTATTTGTATCTCATATTCGTAAGTATATCATTGATGTGCATTCTTGTAGTCTGAATCATCTTCTTTGTAGTAGTCCAATTTGAAGTGATAACAGTTCTGAGCTTTCAATGGAATTGTTTCAAGGGATATAATATTTATGGTTAAGAAAATTAGCACAATGACTCAGTGATTCTTTGACTTAGATGGGTGGTATTGATGAGGCTGCACTTGATCCCCTCTCACTTGTCACTGAGATGACCAAACATATTCGTGTAAGAGCTTCTGGAGGTAAAAGTACAGCTTCAGAGCTTGGGCAATTCTCTCCAATCTTTGCTTGGCTCTTGAGGGTAAGTAATTGAATACTATGAACTGTTGTTGATGTTTTTCTCACCTGCAGGATCCAAAAGTATAATTGTTTCAAAATGCCTGTGTAGGACTTCTATTTAGACTTAGTGGAGGACAATCAAAAAATTACGCCACGTGACTACCTAGAGCTTGCTTTGAGGCCAGTCCAGGGAGGTGGAAGGGATGTATCAACAAAGAACGAGGTTATATTCTTTTTATTCTTCTCAATCGTGTAACCTATGCAAATGAATCATTGAAAAATGTAATGTCTAACTTCCTACAGGGAAGATGTATAATGTAACTTCTTGAATGGCCTCATTTATCTTTCTCTCTCTATATATTCTGAGCTGTTTGTTGGTTGACATCATTGACTAGATTCGAGAGTCTATCCGAGCTCTTTTTCCAGACAGAGAATGCTTCACTCTTGTTCGACCTCTTAGCGATGAGAATGAGCTTCAACGACTTGATCAGATTAAGGTTAGGGGTTGTTTAAGACGCTCTGTTTTTATTTATTGACAGTTATTTTATTTTTTTTGTGTCTGTGCTTGTCAATTCTGTCTGCTTTCTTTACTCTTGCTCTTTCTCTTAAGCTTTTTTTTCTTTTTTCTTTCTTTTTTTCAAATTCTGCAGATGGACAAGTTGAGGCCAGAATTTAGATATGGTTTAGATTCGTTTACAAGATTTATTTTTGAGAGGACAAGATCTAGTAGTGATTATTTTTATAGATCTAGTATGTTGTCAGGTTCAAAATGTAGCATTGTTTAATATGTAGAATGAACTGAATGAATTTGATTATTAAGCTTTGATAAATCAGTGTAGGTTTATCATAGTCTGTCACGCCCCAATTCCCGAGGGAAGGCCCGTAAGCCGGGGTGCGACTAGGGGTGGGATTTAAGAAGCGGGGAAGAAGGGGGTATGCTTGATTTGGAAAGAAACCCGAATAATACTTCAAACATAATCATTAATTGATAAACGAGAAGACTCGTAATTCAAATCGATGCAAAAAGCTATTCGATGTCAGAAGTTGAGGTTCACAATCCTAATTCTATTGAATAGAATAACATAACCAGAGTCATTAAGAAGTTATAGATCGACGGACGAACTATACTTGACAAAAGAGAATATCATAGCGGAAGCAATTCATAAAATCAACCAGATGACAACAACACCGCCTCAGCTCAACCCGTCACCACCGACACTTAACCTGAAAAACATTTGAAAACAATTTGTGGGCTGAGTACTAGTGTACTCAGTGGGCTATGCATTTTATAAACAGTTTTATAAAATGTAAACATTTTTATCCATTCATGAACAACATACCTTAGAAGGTTTCAAAATGAAAAAGTACTTCTAAGGATGTCAAAGCATTTATCATTTTCATTCATTTGGCCATTTATGTACGTTCTAAAGTTACTCTTACTTTGTCCCCGGACCTCTTGCCACTGTCGAGCCCATTTACATTTAGACTTCGGGTTGAAACCCAGAGAGTCCCTTTTTAAGCATTTAGATTTCGGGTTGAAACCCAGAGAATCCCTTTCTGCTTTTGGATTTCGGGTCGAAACCCAGAGAATCCCATTAACATTACAGCAGCACACAATGGAGATCAACCCATTGCACTACTACCCATTCGTGTACACAGTTTTCGACTAACGTGTTAGGTCAAGCCGAAAACCTCGATCGATTAACTTCAGAGCATTAAACTTAATTGAACGTACATTAAAACATGACATGGATAACATTTCATTTTGCAATATCAGAGCTTATATAACTCAAACATAATTTTGAGAAAAATAAACCCACCTCTTGGAATAAATCCGTCGATTAAAACCTTCTTCGGTTTAGAAAACCAATGCAAATCCTCACATTCAACTTGGCTTATACCTCGTACTTGACCTTTATATAACGAATCACATTTAGAGACTTTTAAATTATATAAATAATCTCTACTTTGGCTCAAGGCGCAATACTTAAAGAGTTCTAGGGCTTCATATTGGTTCTAGTAAATCGTATCAATGCTTAAGGCTTTCGTACTTTATCCTTAACAATAAACATCTAGCATAATTCAATTACTAATTAATTGCTCTCCCACAATTAATTCATTTAAGACTTTAAAATCCGACAATGAAACCGAAATTTATAATAACATTTTCACTTTTCAAACATTTCCACTTTTCAAATATTTCCACATGCGCAGTCCGAGTTAAACTCGATTTTGAACGTTCAAAGGTAATTCAAAAATTCTAAATTTCGAGATATAAGTTCAAGACATTTAAAGGAACAACTTTCATTTAGGAAATATTTTCAAAATCATTGCAGAAAAATTCATAAAAATTCGGGAATCAATCCCCTGTTTCACGTTTGAAATACAACGTTGAAAACTGCGCAGTCTAGGTTCGTTCCACTTTTGGGTACTCAAACGTACTCCGAAAATTCTGAAATTTCACAGGAACGTTATAGACACGTAAAGGTACAACTTTCATGAAGAAACCATCTTCAAAATCGCAACCTAAAAATATGAAATAATTCGAGTAAAACAGTCACGTTTTTGCCTAATTTTCCTCGATTCATGAATTTTCTTTCGTTTCTATGTTCTCTAACGTCATACGAACAATAATAATGCTACACAACATAAAATCGAGCCTTCCTACCCTTCCAACTATACAATAATCTCGAAAATTGGCTAGGGAAAAAGAATAAGGAATTCTAAATTTTAAACCGTAGAATCGAAGCTTAAGGTGTTACCTATTCGTATCCGAAGTCGGTTCGTGAATTGGAGCTCGTTTGCACCTTGAATCGACCAGCTTTTGCTCTCCAAAAATGGGGGCTTCTCTCTCTGTTTCTCACGTGAAGAATAAAGAAGGAGAAGAAGAAAGAAAGAAAGAAGAAAGAAAGAAGAAAGAAGGAAGAAGGTGATGTGTTCAATTGTGGACCAAACAAAATAATAGTCCGGGTTCTCGACTTCTCGATAAAATAATGTTCTCGCAAATATTCCGGAAAATCACGGCTCTCTTAGAAAAATATTCCGGACTTAACTTTAAAAGATAATAAAATTATCTCGTCTCGTTCAAAACGATGAACAGTGATTTATAAATACATCATTCTTCCGAAAGTCGGAGTTATTAACTTTTCACCTTATATCCGTATCGTAAAATAAGTGAATGGAAAAGCAGACGCTGCTTCGATACGAGTTCTCGAACTTAAATTATGACGATAACGTCAAACCGAATTTTCTTGGTTTCTTTCTCGATTTCAGAAATTTCTGAAATGATTTTTAACTCACATTAGGAGTTATATTCTTTAATACGAGTCTTTAAACTTTCAACGGATCTTGAATCCCTCGTTTATTCATAAATTTTTCTTTTATTCGGGTTTTTAATTATCGGGGTATTACATAGTCATTCCGCCCCAGAACCCTAACTGAAAATTAGGTTAATTTGTCATTTGTTAAGTAGTAGAATATGCTTCTTATGAATCGCAAAGTAATTCTTCGACAAAATGCTTCTCTGAACCATGACTGAGAATGTTTCGTGTTTTACTAAATCGGTAAGATCTGTTTGTTATAATATTTTCCAACATATGGCTTATGATATGTTTGCAGCTATTTCTCAATTTTGGTATAAATGCAACGACATTTTGTAAGTTATAGGAAGAAGGATGTATAAAAGAGCGAGAGAAAAGAACTTTGTATAGTTTGAATTGTGAGTCGTTGCTTTCTATGAGACCATCTTCGATCTGGCCGGATAATTCTGCCTCTGCTGTCACTTTGTCCTCGAGTTTCAAGCAGTTGGTGCCTTCACGGTGCCTTCACCTATGGCTGACACTTCCCAAAAATCTCACCCAATGCAAGGTTCAATTTTGTATACGAATACCATCTCAAATATGCCAAAGCATGATTATAAATGTTGTAAACTGTTTAATTATCTGAATACCACCTCAAATGTATCCAAATTTGACATTGAACTATATAATTAGTTTTGCATATAATGCAGTTGACTGTTTAATTATCTCAGTTTCCTATTGTGATTATAAATGTTTATTTTGCTATTTTAATGATTAAACTTGTAAAAATTGATGTTATCTTAAATGAAGCAGCCTCCAGTTTGTTTGTACGGTTGCTTGCAGCGTGATTTATATGATTGAATTGTTCTAGACATGAGGTTTGTTTCTTTATTTTGAAACTGACCTTATTGTTTATATTGTGCAGGATCCTTTATTAAACATTGATTTGAATAGCAACTGGAATGGGAATTGGTCCCGACTCTGTCCTACCTATAAGGTTCTTTTCTAGTATTGCCATTTTCAAATATAAATGAACCGTGAATTGTTGATCTCTTGTGAAATATATGTTGATGTATACTGTTTAGTATCTTACATGTTTTAATAAGTGAGTTACATGACACACACCTTCTAGATAATAAGACCTGTTCGCTCTAAGAATTGTGCCGTATGTAGACGCGGTCTGGAACGGTTTGACCATCACTACCCTTGGATTTCAAATTGTGTGAGGAAGGAACATGCTTTTTAAAGTTTTTTAATAGTGGGCATGCAATTTCAAAGTATTATTTTAGTTAATTTACTTTGTATTTCGTTCGTTATTAAGCCGGATGTCGAATTTGTGTGTAGGTTGCTTGGTGTGGAAAAATGACGGGATATGAAGACGTGGAGATGAAGTTTGGCGTGAGGAGGTGTAAAGGATGAGCCGAGACGAGCAGAGGATGCGAAGAAATGAAGTCGAGAAAATCGGACGGGATCTTGCTAGGAGTTACGGGCAGAAGATGAGAGAAGAAAGAACGCGAGAGCATGGCCATATATGAAATTGTTACGTATTGTGCAACAATTTTGTTTTGCTTCGTTCTCCTTCGTTACAACTCCGAATTTGGATCCGTTTGCGCCTACGGACTTCTATCGAGATGAGCTTTAAGACTGTATTTTTCAATTTTTTGTATTTTGCAAAGAAGAGGGTCCAGCGCCCGCAGGGTGCACCTCTCGGTTGGGACAAAATGTGATGCCCAACGGTCGCTGGCAGTCGAGTGGCCGCTGGGCGCGACTTTTGGATGCGATTTAGGCTATTTAAACCCCTATTTTGGGCGTTCTTTTTATCCTCATTTAAAATTTTCTCTCTTTCAAACCCTAACAACACTAGTTAACTTTGATTTCCTTGTAATTTTGCCTCGGGAAAAAGGATTGAGGGCGAGTTTAACGCTCAATCCAAGATTCTATCTTAGTAAGTATGTTTTAATTCTTATTATTGATCGTTTTATGGATTGATTGTCATTATTAATCTAGTGTTCATAATCTCTTTAATAATTATTGATTGTTCTTCGATTCATGCTTTATTGCTTTATTGATTAAATTTGTGCTTAATTGAATTGAATGATTGATCACCATTTAATTCTCATTTATTCTAGATAGGATTAAGAAATAATTCTAGAATTTGACCTAGGGTTTAATCAATTAATAATTCCAAATCGGAAACGTAGGAATTATATTCGTTGTTATTTGTGATTCTCCTATTGTGTAATTCGAATACGTGAGTTAGAATTACTGCTTAATTATCGAATTCGCGAGTTAGGTGATTAAGAAACTCTAGGAAATTGTTTAGTAGTTTTTTTGTTATATTTTAGTTTGTCGTTTTGTCATGTTTTGTATGTTTGTCTTTTGTTTCGTGTCGTTTTATTGTTCGTTTTACGCCGGTTCGTTTGTTTTATGATTTGGATGTAGGAGGTGAAAATGAGGTGGAAATAGAACTAAAAGTGGTGCTTTATTCATCCCGTTGATGAAGCCGAATGGAGCAGAAAAGACTGAGGAGAGCACGAGGAGAAAAGTCAAGACAATGAGGCTAAAGTTGGGACCAGCGCCCGGTGGGGTGCCTTTGCAGAGATTTTCAGAAAGCAGGACCCAGCGGCCGCTGGCCCTGCAGGCAATACGTGGGCAGAAGCACAAAGCCAGCGACCGCTGGCTGGCAGTTCCAACCTTAGTTTTTATTTGTTTTGGCGTCATTTTGGGGGTGGGGGGGGGGGGCGGGGGGGGTGGACGATAAAAATTAAACAAAAACACTTAGAAAACATTTCTTTACTTGCTTTTAGTAGATAAGATTTGGTATTTCAAGAGATTGAAGGATTTTCCAACCTTGCTTTGTGGATTCATAGTAAGTGTATCTTAATGGAGATTTCTATGGTTTCATTTTCATCTATGATTGACTAATTACCTATCTAGGGTTAGATTATCTTTATCTACGGTTTAATGCTTTGATTTTATCTTGAATGGTTGTTTGATTGGAGCTTTATGAGTTTTGTATGCTTCATCATCATATAGAACTGTAAGATATGGAATGGATTGTAATGAATTGTTCTATGTCTCATTTGTAATCAAACAACCAAACCTATTAATCGGATTCATAAAATAGACAATTGTGTTTTGAATTGGTATTTCTCTTAAGTGTGATCTATACACGTAAGTGATAGTCACGGGTTAGCTTTAAGAACACGTAGGTGATTAGCTAATCAACTTAGGAGAATCTAGTTAGAGGCATGATTTGATCGAATAAACATTGAACCTAGATTTAAGATAATCGTCACCCTAAATCTTTACTCTCTTGTTTACCTCATTTATGCTTTCCATTAATTTAGTTATAATTCTTATCTCAAAGTGATTTAGAGTGTTCTAGACTTGTTTATTTAATTATAGTGCTATAATCATTGCCCTGCATAGTCTTCCACGAGATTCGACATTCAGGTCGACTCTTTGCGTATTATAATTTCTTAGTATACATTTTTAGTCGAACAAAAATCATTTATTAATTGCGAATCATTGTTCTTAATTATGGAATTCTTATTAGTGTGATCTAATATGTGAGTTGTGATTGCCGTCTATTTACAAATACGTGAGTTAGTAACTAGGCAAACTTTTAACAAGCCCTTGATTAATGAACAATAGCGCGAATCCATAAGCATGATTTAATTGATTATTGATTTTCTTAACTCTAGGCCCTTAAATCCGAAATCTCACCTTTTTTATTATTTTTATTCGTTTATTTTATTTCTTATTCTCCAGCTTTATATTTGTTGTTTAATAACACTTAGGATTAAATCGCCTTGCTTAGCTTTTTATTGAGATTCGACTGAGGTTAACTTGTCACGTACAATTGACCTCGTATATATACCAGAACCTAGAGTTTACATTTTAAGTTTAACACTTTTCCCCTCACCACAACATGTCTCCATTTTCCATTCTAGAAACTATTTTAACAATAAATATGATAACTGCATATTAATGTGAGGAGAGAGATTTGAATCACACGATTGTTTTCTATATTTAAGGATCAATATTTCATTAAAAATATGGTAATTGCCGATAGTTACATACATTTATGCAAGGTATGATTCTCTCTCAATGCATATGTACAAAATTACCCTTATCATGTTAATTATGAAATATTTTAACATAATTAAATTATTAAAAATCTATTGAATCACAATCGTCACTATAATTTATGTACGAGATTGGTTCATATTTTTTATGAAAACCAACATTTATATATGATATAACACACTCACACCAAACACACACATATGTGTGTGTGGTGGATGTAATAAGAACACTCATCTAAATAAGAAGAACTAGGAATCATCTAATTCATAGATTCATACTAAAATAATGTTCAAATTCATTTACATTTTGAATCTCATATTTAATGTTTGCACAAGTTATAACTAATTAAGGATAAAATTGATAAAATAATATATTATGTGAGCTCTTAACGAAAATGGTGCAAAACATGGGATTTTAATGGGACTTTCAAATATATCAACTACAATAGTGATGCACCATGTGTTAAGTTATAATGCATTTTTCATATACATGAGATGCACTATAGTATTATATCTTACAATTTAGGATGACATGTGTTTTTCAAACCAGACGCCGAGAAGTTGCTAAATTCCCAACTGTCGGTATGCGTACATTGATACGTTAGGTTAATGTCTAAAATAATAGATTTCTAATTCGTGTTACTCGTGATACGATTATATAATTTAATATTAATGTAATTTAATTTTAAAAAATTCCTGCTATCACTGGCATATATTTCTATTTCCAACAATATTTTACGCTACAAAGTGGGGTCTTAATTAAATAGAAAAGGTTACTGAAATCCATTATTTTTAGGGATGTCAATTGGGCAAACCTGTTCAATTTCAGGTCAATTCGTTCAAGTTGCGGTTTATTCAATTGTGCTAAATCAAATTGCAATTTTTTCAAGTTGAAAATTACAACTATAACCCTAAATTTTTGGTTTTCGGACTAGTTCATCAGGTCAATCAGACTAGAATGTTTACTAAAATGTTTAATATATACATATATTTTTTTATGATTCTATTTAAAAAAATAAAGATGAAAAATATAACAAATAAAATAAATTTTGAACACCTCTTTGTATCATAATTCAAAGAGTTATGATAATTCAAAATTTATCGAGTTATTTGAATCTATAACTTCAACGAAATAGGAATAGTTCTCTTCGTTGGTGTATTATTACATCATAGTTAATTTAGACATGAATAAATCTAAATAAAAAAAATTAACTATATTATACAAAAATATTTCACAATTATTTTTTTAAGAAATTGATTAACTTATTGTATGATAAATACATCTATTGCATAGAAAATCAAATATATTCAACAAATAGTTTTATTTTATTTTTTAAATTTGTTAATCGGACCAACTCATTTAATTTTCAAACTAGCCTTATCTAGTTCGGGTTGCTTTCAATCCAATCCATTCAAGCTAAAACAAATTCCGAATTATAATTTTTTGACTCTATACTCGTCAGTTTCGAATTAGTATGCAAGTCAACCAGATATTTCGAACTCGAATTTTTCAACTATATTAATATCCCAATCATACTAGATAAGGAGATTAGGTCTAAGGAAGTAAAGATGATAGAAGAAATAAAACAAATACACGTTTTCGAATCCTAATTGGGGTTGGTGGATGTTTATCATTGTAACATCCCGTATTTTTCTTAATCATAAAAATAATATTTTCTCAAACCATAAAGAATAACTCATTTAAATCTCATAAACAAAGCGTTTGAGATAACTATAGCGCGAAAGCTTTTTAAAATAAACTTGATAACGGGACATTTTTTCTAAAATAAAACCATCATAAATAAATATCTATTGACGGAAAGTAAAATAAAATAAAACAATGTCTGCTACCACCACTGCCCGACTCCTTAGCCTGAAAAATATAATATCATAGAGGGGTGAGTATATCCACATACTCAGTGAGAGACACGTAATAGCCAATATTTAAACGATACATAACAATATCATGCAAATGCCCGTAGAATGTATTGCACGGTGGGCTTTTACCCCAAGAACCCTTTCGGATCCCGGATCCTTTATTGAATGCCTAGCCTTCGTACGCTTGCGCAAGACTTTTAATATATCACGTAAGTTTGACATTTCAACATAACAGTCACATATACAGTAAAAATATTAGCAATTACATTTAACCATAAAGGACATCCCTCACCTGATCAATACTTCAATCGAGATAGCCAGACGATAACAATTAATAGATCACAGAGTCGCACCTAGAATAAAAATGAAATTCTAATTTAATGATCTATACATATCACACACGATAAATATAGATATAAGTATATTACATAGGAATAAATCAAGTATACTATATATATGTAAACACTGCACACACGCACAATACATATTTTTATATATAACTCACGCACACATGTACATATATATAATAACACACCACACGCATACATATATATGTATTTAGACACACACGTATATTTATATACATATATACATATGAACACATATACAATATATATGTATATAGACACCACACGCCACACACACACTGTATATATATATATATATAACATAATCATATATATATATATTTATATATATATATATATATATAATTATAATAAAAATAATTAAATTACCTCACTTAGAGATGCAATCATTTTTCTTTGTGTTGTATAAAAATCTGAAATTTAAATGGGAATATGTGGGAGAGGGAACGGTTGTTCTATACGATAGGAGAGAAAGAAAAATAAAAGTTGAAGGTTTATACAGGGGAATAGGGTATTTAGGGTTTAATTTAATTATAATTATGAGCTTTTAATTTTAAATAAATAAGTCTAATAGAATATAAGACAAATAAATTATTGGTCTTTACAATCATTCAATCTACATGGAATTTGAAGACTTTGAATATAAATTTCCATATTTTATATCGGCAAAACCCTTCAAATTAAGTACAGGAAACTCCATTTTCCTCGAAACTGCACACCAACTAATAACTATCTATGTATACCTATAAAATATATAAATATTTTAAACACACTTGTTTGGATTCACGCGGCTGATTTATGACATTTTAGTCCTTATTAATAATTTAATATTTGGTGGAGTAAGAGGTCACTAAAAGGTTCGAGAATTTTAATAAATAAATTGAATTTGAAGTATCATAACTTGATATTCGGGCAGAAACTCATTCCTCTCGTCCCCACGTAAATTTATGTTAGGCCTTTTATAATATATAATATATCATGTCATGTTAATTATTATATGTTACTCTAACATGAAATAGATATCATGATTTAGAAACCAAATAGTTCAATTAAATATATGTATGGAGTTGTAAACAAGCTGAGTAAAATATAATTCGGTTCTTTGGTTTGAATTTTTTTCATTTAGAATATTAGGGTATTTAATCTCGATATTAGTTTGACTCGAACTTTTCATGTTTTGTTCGAGTTTGATTTAGTGACATCCAATATCAATATCATATAAATAAGGGATGTCAATACACTATAAGTATGTGCTTTAATGGATAATCTAGAAGCAAGCTGGTTAACTATTTTTTGTAAAGCGATAACGAACATCAAGTTTGTTAGCGTATCCATTGGGCTGCTGTAGCATAACGGGCGCCACACCCCATAGGCTCGTGGCGTTACAAATTTGTATCACAACCGACCCCAGGTGAGCCCCGTCACTACAAAAAAACATTAAACTGGCGACGGAATGGACGACGGAATGTAATTCCGTCGTCCTCTGGCGACGAACTGGCGACGGAATACAACAAATTTGGCTAACGACGGACTGGCGACGAACTGGCGACTGTTTTTTTGGCGCGTAAGTACGCGCCAATATTAACGACGGACTGGACGACAGACTGGTCCGTCGTCCGAGGATTCCGTCGCCCAGTCCGTCGTCCCAATTTTATTTTATTTTTTTAATTAATTTTATGCCGGATGACGGACTGGTCCGTCGCCCAGTCCGTCATCCCGCCCTATTTATCGGGCAGTAAGGCCATTTCACGAAACAGAACAGCATATCACCAATTTTACTCTTCCACCGGCGATTTGAACCTTCCACCGGCCAAAGCAACCCCAGAGGTATGTCAATTTACATCTTTTTTCATTTCAATGTTGAAGTTGAACTTCAAATTCTTGATTTAGTGATTTCGCTGCCCTTTCTATGTAAATTACAACATGTACTTCTTTAGAAATATTAGAACACAAATTTCATTGTTATGCCTCTCCATTGCCTAACTTCCAATGGCAACATTTTGAAGCCTGGTGGTGATTGAGGATAAATGATTTATTTTTGTAAAGAAAAAAAATTAGTTTGTTCTGTTTGTATACGTATTCCCCAGTATGATTTCTCAACTGGCATGCGGTTGTAGTGGGCCTAAATTATTTATTTCCTGCTTTGATTAATAATATTAGTTTGACACTTCTAAGCAAAGATCTGTGCATAAAAAAGTTATATATTTGATTTATGATGTTCCATTTACGTGTAGTAATACAGAACCGAAAATATATATGATAACTAGTCTGCTCCCTGAGAAGCATTCATCCAAGCTCCAACAATAATATGTTAGCTGATTTGGAGAACCGTATATTTATCCATTTATCTTTGCCATCCCATCTGTGTGATGTTTGTTGTGGCCAAGAGATATGAATTATTAGTTGCTTCTGTTTGTATTGCAAATTTAGGTACCATCCGGACAAAAATGCTAATGATGCCACTGCCTCGGATATGTTTAAAGAAGTCACATTCTCATATAGCATTTTATCTGATCCGGACAAAAAGCGGCAGTATGACATGTCAGGTTTTGAGGTTAGTGTTTCCGTGCTCATGTTAAGGGCCCGTTTGGTTGCACTGATATGGGCAGTTGGACAGAACTTATCCAACCTAATCTTGCATTTGGTACCATTTTTCATTCTCCTCATGGCCCGCTATTATAAACATGGCCCGACTTTTTGCCCCAGTTTTGCCAGGTTTGTAAACCCTCCAAGGAGGTGATATTATTTTATACTTGGTCAAATAGTAAAAGGAGGAAAAATTTTACAGACTAAAATACCCTTCACATATTTCGTCTCTTTCTCTTTCATTCGTACTTCGTCCATTTCTTTCTTCTGCGACTGTGTGTGCGAGGCGATTCTTCTCCGACGTGAATTGTAGGTGCGACGCCATGTTTTTCGAAGGTAAGTCCAGATTGTTCCTCTGTTATTTTCTTTCATTTATTGACTATCTGTTTCATCTCATTTTTTTTCTTCGAAGTTGGGGCGACGAGAACAAGAAATAGCCAACAAATTGGGAGACGCGAATGAAGTGGGTGCGACGCGATTTTTTTCCCAAAGGTAGATCCAGATTCTTCCCCTGATTGTTTGCTTGATTTTCCCTTCAGATTGCAAAGCTTAGGATTTACAAATTATTTTTATTGCAAGCTAGGGTTTACCATCCTACCAATTGAAGATAGTGATACAAATTACAAAATCAACGATCAGCTGAGGTGATACAGAGACAAGAGTAAAAAGAGGTGAAATGGGTGTAGGAGTGCGCAGCTCCTCCTCCGACACTTCTTCCGCCGCCAACCAAACGACTGATTTGAGAAAGTTTGCCCAAGCTGTTATATTTGAGGAGATGGGCTTCTTCCATTGATTTTGCCCAAGCTGTTATATTACATCAGGTATATTTGCCCAAGCTGTTATATTTGAGGAGAAAGTTTGTCAAAGCTGTTATATTAGTTCAGGTAATTCATATGTATGTTTAACTACAGAAGCTGTAATATTTGAGGAAATTTTCTGTGGGAGTATTCATCATCTGCTACACCCAATCATCTTTCCTCGGCATCGACCTCAGTGGAGATGGCCAAACCTGGCAGAACATTATGGCTTCACCTTTCACAGCTGGGGATCAAGTATTTAAATTCGACAATCCATGTGAAAATTTTAGGTACAAAGATCAAACTCACGAAGAATGATGAGTTGTTTGCTGCTGCCATTGGAAATTTTATTTACATAGCAGTTCAAAGTCAATAACAACGATGAATTTTTGTGTTTATGTTGTGCTTAGTTGTGTTGTTCAAATTCATTGAGAATGATGTGATGTTTGGTTTTAATTTTGTGTTGATGCTATGCTTAGTTACTTTATTTGTGGCGTTATTAGCTGGTTGTTTTCTGCTATGCAAAGTTTAAAACTTGGAACTCGCTGGTGCAATTAGGGTGGAAGCTTAAGCTAGGAAGGAGCAAATAGAGAACAAAGATGTCGAGTGAAGGGGGTGCTGCTTTTTGGTGTTATAACCTGTCTCTCTCAGTGGGCAAAATCAGGTTTGTGCAAACTGTGAATGAGGTTTTGTTCATATTGGTGGATTAATTATTGGGAAGAGGATGATGACGAAGATCGTGAAGCAGAGTTTGTATAAAAACATGGAGACGATCATGTGCCGCGCCAACGGTGCAGGGGATGCTTCAAAGCTCTAGACTTTGGTGATTAGTTCTAGTTCTAAGAGCTTACCTTACTAGAGAAGTTGTAGTTTTGTAACATATTTCTTTTTCTTTTTGTTTTCTTGTTTGGGAAATGGTACATACAAAGGAAATAAATGAGCACCACAGGTCCTATGTTTTAATTAAATTATTTCATAATTAAATGCTAAAGATGTTTAGTAGATTAACATAATAATTAAATATAACTAGTTGGATTGACATAACTCAATAAATTTAAAAATCATATTTTTATATACTGTATATAATTAAAAAGCAAAGCAAAGCAACATTGAAAATAAAATAATAAGAAAAATATATTATATTATATAATTAAAAAAATATATATCAAAAATAAAGTAGTAAGAAAAACATAAAATAAAATAAAATAATAAGAAAAAAAAAATCCTATATTATCTCTTACTAAAATAATTATGGCATTTTCGTAATTTTATAAAATATTGAAGGGTAAATTTGTAATAGCACCACTTTATCTAAGGTTTAAACACTCCTACCAAACAACATATAAATTTTATCTCACTTTCTATCTTCTTTACCAAACACAAATCCATATTAAACTTAACTCCCCATTTCCCAACACACCATATTATATTTATCCTATCGCACTATATCCTAACCTATCTACCAAACGGGCCCTAAGAGTTGAATATAAGAATGAATTTGTTTAGTTCATTTTATGCGCTGTCTCCAACTTGAATGCCTACCTTATAGTTGATCTTTTGTATATCTCCAACCTCAACCTTGTCTCAGGGTGTTGATTCAGAAAGCACTGAACTGGAACTTGATCTTTCAAGTTTGGGAACAGTTAATACTATGTTTGCTGCAATTTTTAGGTTGGTTGGTATTTATGATGAGTTCCTTTAGCATGCTTTTCATCTTTCTTATGTACTGTAGGATTATTTGATTGATTTACCTAAACAAATATGCTCATTTTGTCAACCAATAAGTTTGGAGTCCCTATAAAAACTACCGTATCAGCGGAGGAAGCACTAAATGGTGTGGTAACCATTCGTCCACTCCCATTGGGACAATCTTTGTGCAGGAAGGTGCAATGCTCTGCTCTATGTTTTAGTGAGCAATAAAGAATCTTACATTTGTCTGTTTAGTTTAATATATTGTTCTTTTCCCAACAGGTTGAGAAGCAATGTGCTCACTTTTATTCTGTAACCATAACAGAACAGGAAGCACAGGCAGGACTCATTTGCAGAGTTTCTTCATCAGATAAGAGCAAATTTAAGGTATATGTGTTCTATTTTGTCGGTCCTATATACAATTGACATGTCATATTGAAGGTTAGGCAGTCATTCTATCAGGTAACCTCTATTTTCCTAAATTACCTCAACTGATATACAATGTGCTTCAGTTGTCCAGCTCTGCATAATATTCTAGTTCTATTTTGTGTAAATGATATGCATTTCACTTCCTTAGCTAATCCATTTGGTTTTTGCAGCTATTGTACTTCGATCAGGAAGAGAATGGTGGACTTAGCCTTGCTTTACAGGTTTATTTCTCCTGTCTCTCTATAGACCCTTTGTACATTTTATCAGTAAAACTTGAATCTTACTGTTTCATATGGAACTACATTATTAATTTGTAGAATAAGTGCTCTAAAATTTAATACAGTTATTGTTAGGATTAAGAATCCCAAGATATCATTGTTCAATATGTCAAACTTTATATATAGAGGACATAAATTATTGTTACAAATCAGTAACAATAATCGTTGTTAGAGTTATATATTATTAAGTTTCCATTACTCTATTATAAATTTCTTAGAAAACTTATTAATACTAGTAAGAATCAACAATCGAATATTTAAAAACATTAAAATGAAATAATTAGATATTAATGCAATCACTTCACTATATAAATGATCATTAGTTATTCCATTATAACATTTTGCATTTATAATTTTATTTAATTAAAAATTTTATTAACGATCTTTTATATTCTTGAGGATCACACTCATCAAATATCGTTTATATCGATATCGTTTATATTCTTGAGGATCACATTTTGCATTTATAATTTTATTGACGATCTTTTATATCGATATCGTTTAGAGTGCCAAACTCAATTAGTGCAAACACTTCTACAGGGAACTCTCACTGCAATTAGGGAATGGTTCAGAGACTACAAGATACCTGATGGAAAATCTGCCAACAGATTCGGCCTTGACAACGAGCCAGCAAACAAGGTTTCACCATGAGATTTTGAAGTATTAGAATAGTAATAATGATTTACTTCGAAGAAAGATATCTGACTGGCTTCATTTATTATGACTGTTATGAATTACTTGGTATTGAATCAAAATATAGGCATATGTAAATGATAAATTATATTATTTATTGATTATATGAAATTCGCATTCATTAATTATGAATTTCATTCGATTGGTTCAATTTTAAATTATTGTTCAATGTTGGATTACATTTGTATTGTATGTTGTGACATGTTTTAGGTAATGTATAATAAAAAAATAAAATGAATTATTATAAAAAAAAAAAAACTAGTGACGGACTGCAGTCCGTCGCCAGGTCAACGGTCAACGCCACCTGGCGACGGACTGCAGTCCGTCGCCACTAACGACGGATTTTTTCCGTCGTTAGTTCTCCGGCACCGTCAACGTTCACCGGGAGACTCTCACGACGGATTTACAGTCCGTCGTTAGTCCGTCGTCAGCTCACGACGGACTGTAGTTTCTGTCGTCCAATGAGCTAACGACGATCGAAATACAGACGGAAAATATCCGTCGCCAGTCCGTCGCTAGCCACCCGGGACGACGGATTTTCTGTCCTAACGACGAATTTTTCCGTCGCCAGAACACCTTTTTTTTGTAGTGCGTGGGCAGTCCTGCATGAGTATCGCGACGAGGACGTCACACATTTAACGGAGAAAGATCGTGATATCTCACATCAAATATGTAAAGGATGTCAATACAATATAAGTAATGCACTTCAATGAATTTTTTAGCAATATGTTCAATCATTTTTGGTAAAGTAAGGACGAACACCAAGTTTGCTAACAAATTTATTGGGCCGCTGTAGCGTATCGGACTCCCACCACGTGAGCCCGAGGCATTACATGATTTGATATGAAATTATAGAGTTCATGCTTGGGTCGTGAGAAGCTCGATAATATTATTTTTGAACTTAAGCTCGAGCTTGACTCGTTTGATATTTATATTAATAGTTTTCGAACTTGGGTTGAGTTCAAACTCTTATAAATATTTTATTTTAGAAAATAGTTATTTTATCTTGAGTCTCGTTGGAGGGGTTGTAAACATGTTCAATAACATGCTTGTAAATAAACGGACTAGAACATGTTCGCAAATCCAACGAGTCAAGCGTTGACAGACTCGAGCTCGACTGGATAAAAGTATCGATCTCGAAATTGAGCTCGAACTCAACTTATTTACTATAAGCTGAGCTCCAAACAATTTTTTTAAAAACAGATCATCGAGTAACTCGCTTGTAATTATGTAACCCTAACTATATCATCATTGAATACTGATGATAAATTTCATTTGTGTAAAAAATTAATTATAAATATTAAAAAGAAATAGTTAATAGCAAAACCACGTACAAATGTCGAATAATTCAAATAATTCAAAACTTGAGAAGAGCTCGATTTGTATGAGAACAAAATCATCTTGTCAATTTTACAAGAAATTTTCAAAGTTTACATGTAGAGGTTATTGTTGAAGGTTTAGATATAAATTACTCCCTCCGTCCCATTAAGTATGACACTTTTTTTTTCCGGCACGGTTATTAATGAGAGTGTATAAAGTAGTGTGTAAGAGTGATAAATGTGGTATGATTCACATCTTTTTGAAGAGTATGGAATGTGTCAAGCTTAGTTAGACGTCTCAATAAGGAAAGTGTGTTATGTTTAGTGGGACGGAGGGAGTACATTTAATATATTTATTGATAATTTATAATTTAATCTGAGTCTGTATATATATACAGAGAATGATTATAATGAAAATAGATCTGCTTGTGTTAAATAAAAGTACATCTGAAAATAGATATAATTAAACTATACCCTAATCAAATAAACCCTAGTTTTTAGGGATAAAATATTTTAAATAAGATATATATTAAAATTATAAATAATTCAATAATCAAAATTTATTTTTAATTAACTCGTACATAACTATTTTTATTTAATCTATTTCGTATATAATGGAAGTATTTTACAATCAATTTTGCCATTAAGGAACAACAAGTCAATTTTTAATATTAACAATCCAATAATTAGACGGAGATGACCAAGTCAAATCTAGAATAAATATCCAAAACTTGCAAGACAAAAACCATTAATTTAATGAAGAAAATGATTCTTACGCACAAAGGAAACTTCCATCTAGAACATGCCAAAGACTTCTATTATTATTGCTATTTATTTAATTATTAGTTAGCCCATTCCAAAATAACATAATGTTGAAATTAACTACATGGAAATATAATATGAATATTTTCCTTGTGAAAAATAATTATCAAGAACTTAAAACATGCAATTTCAGAAATAAAAAACAGTTGACGGTCAGTCTTAGACCCAAGCAACACTCCTTCCAATAAGTCAAAATCCATTCTCTTAATAACCAAATCAAAATCAAATTCCCCATTTTCAATATCTCAATCTCAATCTCCATTTCCCTACTACCGATTTTCTCCTTTCAATTGTGACAGGGAATAATATCAATTTTGAGTCTTATTTCAATCCAATCTCCTCCCCAATCATATCAATTCCTCAAAAATCAAAATCGACAGTGAATTCTTCAAGATCGGAGCGGCCATGGACAGAGAGCAGGAAGAGATCCAATTTCTAGGGTTCATGGGGATCGTGCAGGAATCCTGCAACATCGCGTGGTCATGGAGGAAGATCTTCGGCCAAATCACGGTCGCCCTAATTCTCCCCCTTTCCTTCATCTACCTCGCGCACATCGAGATCTCCGAGCTCCTCTTCACCAAAATCATGCACAACGAATTCATCCTCGATCAAACACCCGAGGGCTCCGGTGCCTACGACCGCCTCAGCAACCTCCTCTCCTCCGAGCTCACCACCTTCTTCCTCTTCAAGCTCGCCTACCTCCTCTTCTTCATCGTTCTCGCCCTCCTCTCCACCTCCGCCGTAGTCTACACCATCGCCTGCATCTACGCCGCCAGGGAGGTCTCTCTCCGGAGCGTCATCAGCGTCGTCCCCAAGGTCTGGAAGCGCCTCATCGTGACCTTCATCTGGAACTTCATCATCATGTTCGCCTTCAACGTCGTCTCCATCCTCGCACTCATCGTCGGCGCCATCTTGTTCAGTCAGATCTCGATTTTAGCGCCTCTTTTCCTTATCGCGTTTTGCGTCTTCTACGTGATCGGATTCCTGTACATCACCATCATTTGGCACCTGGCAACGGTGGTGTCGGTGCTGGAGGAGAGCTACGGCCTCAACGCGATGGCGAAGAGCCAGGATCTGATAAAGGGGAAGATGGGGGTGTCGTTCATGGTGTTCATGGTGATTGGGGTGTTCTTCTTCGCAATTCAGCTGATGTTTGAGATACTGGTGGTGCAGGGGGAAGGGGGGATTGGGGGCAGAATTGGGTACGGAATGATTTGCGTGGGGTTGCTTTCAATCTTGATGCTGTTTGGGTTGATCGCACAAACTATCATATACTTGGTGTGCAAGTCATATCATCATCAGAACATTGATAAATCGTTGCTTGCTGATCATCTTGGGGGTTATCTGGGTGAATATGTGCCTCTCAAGGCTAAAGATGTGCAGCTTGAGCATTTTGAAGTTTGATTCATTTTTATTTCATCAGGTTTTATTACTTTGTAGATTTGTCTCTGGTGCTTTAATATCCATTCAATTTCTGTGGTGAAAGATTAGTACTACTGATATATTGAGTGCTAAAGGATACAGTAAAAAGTATGAATCTGTTTTGGGAAGGCATATATACATATCTCTTACCTGCTTTAATAATTAATTTACTGTTGTTGCATTTATTCATCTACGATGTTTCATTCAGGTGTTCTCAAAACCCAACCTGACCGAACCCTTCAACTGGCCGAAAAGTGCTTGTTTTGGTTGATTACTCTTTGCAATCCAATGTACGTCATGTCATAACATAAAATGAAACAAGAAGAAAGTTATTCCCAACATGGAAAAACCGATAAAGCAAATCATCAAACTAAATATAATGATAACCAGACTATAAAATCAACAGGAAATCTAAGTAGGCTTGAATATAAATCGAACCTAGGTAACCCCGTACTATCCACACAAAATGAGTCCCCGAAGTTGTGGAGAAAAATTTGGTGGTCGCATTACTGTTTGGTACGTTTTTGTCCTGCTTTTATACGTGTTTCGAGTCGCAATTGCCGCCTATTTATGAATATGTAAGTTAATAAATACACTAACTTTTAAGAAGTCTTCGATTAATAAACAATTGCATGATTGATATACCATGATTTAATTGATTATAGATTTTCTTGACTTTAGACCCTTAAATCCGAAATTCCTCATTTTTATTATTTTGTTTGTTTATTTTATTTCTTATTTCTCCAACTTCATAATAGTTTAGAGTGTTTAGAATTTCCCGCTTATTGTTTTAATATTTAGGATTAGAATCGTCCTGCTAAGCTTTGTTTTCCATCGAGATTTGACTGGGATTAACTTATCACGTACAATTGATCTCGTATATTTGCGAAAACCTAGAGTACACATTTTAGGTATAACAATTACATGTGAGCATGATCTATAAAAGCCCATTTCGGCCAGAAGGTCCGTCGGACGGTTTCCTTCCTAAAAAATATGCAAAATTTTTGACATTATTTCCATACATGCAACTTTCTAATCCTTACCTTGTAATGCCTTATAGCACCTCCGCAAAAATTCTTCGTATTAAGCAGAAGAACCACAATTTTAGAGTCTACTTGAATCCACACGTTGGATGACAACATAACAACTCTCTCAAGCCCAATTAAAAAAGCTTGAAAACTCTGCTTCAAAACTAGAGTCAGCATCCAAAGGTATACAGAATGCTTCAATACAAACCCATTTAAAATCTCTAATAAGACCCCATCTGCACCTCGGTTTTGAACTAAAAGGAAAACTCCATCGATATTGAGTTTGATCCTGTTAGTATTGGGCAATTCCCAAATACGGCTTGCAACCCTTCCAACAATTCGGCCGCAATTTGCCCGCGAAGAAAAGGAATTACAAATGTTGTTTAACCTGAAAAATAACATGTTCTGCGAAAAACAGAACATCATTATCTTTATGTGCATTTCGCGCAGTCCACATAAACCATGTAATCAGAGAGGGATTAAAAAGGATAAGTGAGAACCTTGCGATCTAAGAAAATCACGGTGCCAATGTCCTAATCTAAGTGCAATGTGAGGGCACGTGTTCTCAGGTGAATGCATACGGGGAAACCAAGATTCAAAGTGACTCCAAATTGTTCTAGTTGCCAGACTCCATATAAAAACATGATCTAAAGCTTCAATGTGAGGAGATATACAACAATGACATTTGGACAGGACTGTATTTTAACGTCAATCGGGATACGGTTGAAAAACAAAAGCTAGAGAAAAACCGATATGGTAGGCGTGAGACAATCATTCCAAGTCAATTGTAGAATTCTAGATTTAGAATGATTATGACAGATATGGTTCCTAGTTGATGCCACAGTCTATTCTCCATGTCTTGAAAGAGACCATCTCAGAACATCCTCCTCCACCCTACTGATCGTAATAACACATATATTATCAATAACTTCTTGCGGGAGCTAAGTATGAGACCTGAAATTCACTAGTTATGAACGCTTAATGCAGAATTAACTAAGCACTCCTTGAGTGTTAACAACTTGAAACATGTGAAGGTGAATAGCAACGATCATAAATAACATGTGTAATGGAAATAGGATGGTTAGCTCAAAGCTAATTAAGGGGTTTAAGTGGAATATACAGCAGCACACCTTTACATATTCACCGAGAATTTTAGCTACCGAAGGTTGTGATTTAATATTGGGTGGTGATTGGCTCAAGTCCTGCACTCCGGTGGAGCTAGACTATGAGAAGATGACTGTAGCAGTCACCCAAAAGGGAAGAAAGGTTAGGATTCAAGCTATAACCCAAGAAGCCCACTGTCAAATGATATCAACACATACACTATTCCGAATGATGCATACTGAGGAAATGGAGGAAGTTGCAGAAGTGTACCAGGTGGAGATTAGTGAGATGACAGGGGTAGAAGATATCAGATTGGGAGAATTGTTGGAGGAGTATAGTGAACTTTTTGAAGAGCCACAAAGGGTTACCACCTGAAAGAGGAGTAGAACATCATATAATACTTAAACCGGACAGTGTGCCAAAATTTCAGTTTCCCTATAGTGTTTCTCATGACCAAAAAAATGAGATCGAGAAGATTGTGAGAGGACTTCTAGAGACGGGGGAAATACAGCCAAGCAAAAGCCACTACTACAAAAACGCTAATAGACAAGGATTTTTAACCCTGTCGTAGCCTGTCCTCGACGCTTGTTGAAAGTGGTGTTGTCGTATATTCTCGCTCATAGACAACGGTAATATAACCGTTGTCGTAAATATTTACAACAACGGCTAAGACAAGGGTTTCTGGAACCGTTGTTGTATTTAAAAAAAATTCGCTGATAGACAACGGTTTTTAAAACTGTTGTCGTAGGTCTTGTAAAAAATTCACCTATAGAAAACGCTTCGTAGGTTCTTAAAACCGTTGTCGTAGGTTCTTAAAACCGTTGTCATTGATTTATAAGACAACATTATATTTCTGAACCTATTGCTAAAACTAATAAAATAAATATTAAATTGAAATGAAAACATCAAATACGTAAATATTTAAAATTAAATTACTAATATAAATAATTTAACATAAAAGCATATTGCAATATTCAAGTTTAATCCTAAAAATACCATACGTAATCCTAAAAATACCATAGCAAGCGCAAAAATAATACTTCAAGTTTGAATGCCTACATGGTCCCAAACATAAATAAACCTAAAATTACCAAAAGCTACAATCCAATATACTCCTGCACCAATTCAGCCCACTACTTACGCACTTCATCAATTTCCGCAGGAGAGTAATTCCCCTTTTCTTCAATAAACTGTGAAGTTAAAAATATATATTAGATAATCTTTAAAATATACTACTACATAATGTTTTGGAACGTACTAAGACAAAGCTTATTAATACATGATGTTGATCAAAGTTAGAATACAATCATAAGGACCACAATGCGTATGCAGCTATGCATGTTTTTCTCTACACTACTGTTCATACTTTAATTACATTACGTACATAGATTCATATAGCTAAGCTAGGGATATATATGATATATACATACATATACTGGCAGTGATACAATTCCGCTAGGCCCATTCTTGGTCCCGCCACTTTGAATAAGCTTAAATTATGACATTAATTTTAAAGAAAACTATTACTTACCAATGATTGTAGCGAACTAATCATCACAGTCGAATCAAACTGAACTATTTCTCTCATGTATTTCATCACGTAGTAACCACACTGTAAACTGTCTGGTTGTTTAGGAGCCTACATTAAAATCGGGCAGTTAATAATTTTTAACTCTTTATCCACACTTGTTACTTATTTCAAACATATCTTAATTATTTTCTAGGTAAGTGTCTTCTTCCCTTTCCTTTGCGTCTTCGCATTGAACATCTTGAAGGCCCTTCAGATATGATCATTGATCGGCTTAATGTTAGTTTTTTTGAGGGATAATGCTAAGAAACTGAATAAAATCAAGGAAAGAAAGAAGGGAAAATGATACCTCAGGAAACAAAAAAGACCACAGTAAAGATAACAAAAAATCACATCTACTAATTACTTAGAAATCTGAAAGCATATTTTCCCAAGTTACAACATATTCACAGAAACAGTTCAGTGAAAGAGATGCATTAACAAATAATATATGGCAACTACTTATTGTAAGTTTAGTCTCTACTTATTTATGGAAAGCCCATCCATGTTCCAGGTACTGTAAGTAGGAGGCAAAGAAACCAGAAGCAACAATATATGATGGTTGAAAACTTACAATTGAACCACTTGTTGCCAAGTATTATCTGAAATGCGAGAGTAAAGGGGATCCAACAAACCAATCTCCTCCTTGTTAGGATCGATAACCGTAAGAATCCAGTGCTCACTGCATATACATACAAGATTAGATTCAAGTACTTCTCAAGTTCAATTCAATAATAGTATTCAATGATGGCAAATTTCATACCCCACGTTACATGGAACCAACACAATTTGATTGGGCAATGTACCATCAAGCCCTATTGCCAATTCACGTGCTCTTTGTTCTATTCCATTCTGGATAGTCTTCTTATCTTTTCTCGTGGTTGGCATATACCCTACATTAAAAGGATCAACAAATCGAAATTTGTCGATCTTTCCTAAACTCTCCAGCCTCTTGTATAGGTGCTTATAAATATGTTAGCAAGTTTATAGTAAAAGAAAGCATATTCCTCAACTATACAGAATTTATAAGGAAATAAACCTCAACTTTTATTTACCATATGTAGACAGCAATGCATGTATACGAAATTGGCTGTAATTGGCAAAAAGGCTCGACATCTTCAAGGTTTATGTAAAGAGTCCGTTCTTTTCCGAAGACACGTTCAGCGATGTGTATCGTTACATTACCTCTGCTTTCAAGAGTTGCTGTACAATAGCAATACACCATACGTAATGCCATCGGAAGGGTCAGGAGATCCACTGTCGCCTTTCTCTTTTCTTGTTTCTTTGACTTTTTAAGTTTCTAAAGATTGAAGGTAAAGTAACTCACATTACATACGTAAAACTTTATATTATTTTAATTTCTAAGTAATAAAATACTATTACCTCTTCCTTCAATTTCAGCAAGTGTACCGGCCATGTAACAACGGATCCAACAGCATCACCAATATTATCATAATCACTTGAGGGAATGGGCAAATGGGCATTTTCATCTACCGCTTCATCGATGGATACACGATAGCAGTTTTTAGGCAAGTGCTCATCTGTTCCACAAACCTTCACAATTGTACCATATGCAACAATACTCGTTCCCGACTCCAAAGTTAAGGTCACAAGTTTACCCTATGCAATAGGTAAAATGCAAGCAATTACAACTAATTATTATAACTATAAAGTAGTGAGATGGAAAAAAAAAATAAAATATACCTGTAATAGAGTAGCTTTGTCAAGTAACTGCACATCATTGTCTAGCATATTCATATCATCACCACCCAACTTGTCGTTCTCATCTAAGTCTTGATCTGTTTGCAGCCGTGCCTCATTCAATTTGGGTCTACACTTCACCGTCACCGAGCAGCTACCCTTCTCCTCGGTACCTGTTTTGAACACAATAGCTTCTAATTTTTCAATGCGTGCATCTTGAGCGACATTTTTTCTTTTTTCTTCCAGTAACTCCTCTTGATGGCGGCTGTAGAGCTCTACGTATGCTTTCTTTCCTCGAGGAACTTTATAGTATGTAGACTGAGTGACATGACCTCCAACACCTCTCAAACGCCCATTATGTTCTTCGCTTTCAAGTGCAGATTCAAGGATTGTAAGGCCTTTGGTTTCCTCTACATTCAATGCTCCTGCTCTTTTCTTAGAAATAGAGGCATCCTGCATTAATCAATAGAATATAAGTACAATCTGTGTGACTTAACATATAAGTACAAGATATGTGACATTGAAAAGTAAGCTTACAATCTTTGTGACTCTTTCAATTAGGGCATCTCCTTCATGTACTCCATCTTTATTCTTTCGCCCTTCAATCCAAAGTGTAGCTTGATTAATTTCTGGATCATCACACAACAAAGCGGGCTGCATGCATGAATAATTATTGATTACTATTAACATATTTAATAAACTTACATACACTAATAATCAATTTTCTAAAATGCGACTTACATTTTCACTGGCATGTTTTGCATATCCTTTCCTGCTGAAACGGTAAGGAAAAACGTTCAAACCTCTGCGTTCTATTTGTTTCTCCCTCAATTTCTAGAGAGCACGTACAATCAATTATAAATCAGCTTCAATGTTCATCAGCATAAATATACAAAATAAGAAATCTACATACTTAAACATATTACCTTGAAGTTATCAGACAAGCGGCTAATAACAAAAGCACTCCAATCAGATGCATTGATGTAAGGATATTCATGTGGAGGTGTATTCAAATCGGGTGAATCTATCCTTGCATACACAAACTTATTAGTGAGTTTGGTCTTGAATTGGCGCCACTTGGTATTAGCCGAGGTGAAACATGCAGCCTTCCAACTCTGATTAACATTGAAAGATAACTACAAGATATACACAATACATCAGAAATAATAATAAAATATCCTTAAGTAAATTGAAAGACAATTAAATAAGTACTTACATTTACAGACTCCCATATAAGCTCCTTCACCTCAGCCGGAACATTTTTCCAAGAATCATACGTGATATTCACCTTTTCCCTAGCCAAAACACCAACATAACTTTGCAACTGACTTCCAACATTTCCAATAACCTTCCCAAACTCATTCAATTGTATATCTGTCCTCACGCCTACAACCATTGCGATTGCCAGACAATGCATTTTTGTTTTCCCCCTAGTGGATCGTGAAGATGAGGTACTCTTGGATGCATCAAATAAGGTATCTCCTTCAACATCATTATCAATCTCCTCCAACCGTCCTATTTTATTTAAACCAGCCGATGTCTCTGTTTCTTTATTCTTTGAAAGGCGTTTTCTCCGTGTTTCCATGGATGCGAACAATCTGCATTCAACACTATAAGAAGTTAGATTGTTTTAATATAAAAAGTAAACAATAATACAATAATGCAATCACAATATAACATTATATGCATCAAGTGATATAACAAACAAATAGTCAAATAGTAAAAAAAAAAAAGAATACCCTAAAATTTAATTGTTCAGATTGTCAATCCACGTCCCATCACAATCATTACGAACATTCGGTATCTCATTTTCATCTATTGCATTGTCATCCTTGGTAGGCACATTTTTGGAAAAACAAGGGACGTTCATTACGGTATCTTCAAATTCACCGGCAGTTGTGTATTCAAAATACTCTCTACTAGGTGTAGCAAGTACAACAGACCATTCATGATCACTCGGGTCTTCAATATAAAAAACTTGTTTTGCTTGACTAGCCAAAATAAATTTATCATGTTTGAATCCAATCTTATTCAGGTTAACCAATGTGAACCCATAATCATCTACTTTGATGCCATTTTTATTTTCTACCCATTTACACTTGAACATTGGAATTTGGAACTTGTGGTAATCAAGTTCCCATATCTCTTCAACAACTCCATTAAACACCATGTCAGTCACAACCGGATTCTTATCTTTCGCACTAGCAAGTTGCATGGTCTTTGCAACTAAGCTAACTCCAGAATTTTGAGCAACCCGTACTTGATCACGCTCCTTTGTGTAGAAAGTAACTCCATTGACCAAGTAACTATCATACTTCAACACAGACTTTCTTGGCCCCTCTGCAATCCACTTCAGCTTTTCTGAGATTTTGTGTGTGGAATGATTATTTTCACTTGCAACCTAGTACCATGATGTGTATTAGTTCTTAGATTAGTAAGACTTATTGAATAGTATTGCATTAATTCTTATATATATTTACTAAACTTACTCGAACACGCAACCAACTAGAAAATAATCGATTATGTTGATCTTGTAGCCATTTCGCATTCTTAGCCTTATTCCCTGATGTTGTTGCCAAATGGGCCATGTGGGCCCTGATGATTGAATAACCTACGTATTAGTTATTGTAAAATAGACTCCCATAAAGGATAGTAATGCCTTGAATAACTTACTCGATGTAAGGATCAATCTTAGCCTCATTTGCAAGTATATGACGATGTGTTTGCGCTAAGTCCTCATCACTGATGGAATCCACCTTTGCACTTGATAGAGGCTTAATAAGAGGGTCGCGGTGTTGTGTCGTTGGGATGCCACATGTTCTCACATTCGATAAATAGTCTGAGCAAAACTCAATGGCCTCTTCTGCAATATAACACTCTGCAATGCACCCTTCTGGCCGATTTCGATTTCTCACATAACCTTTCAATACCCGCATGTACCTTTCAAATGGATACATCCATCTATACCATACTGGTCCACACAATTTGACTTCTCGTACAAGGTGAACAATTAAATGAACCATGATATCAAAGAATGATGGAGGAAAGTATTTCTCTAACAAGCACAATGTCGTCACAAGCTCTCGTTGAATGTCATCTAACTTTGATGCATCTATCACTTTGCTGCACACCGCATTGAAGAAGAAACACAATCTCGTGATAGCAATTCTGACATTATCCGGTAAGACTCCACGGATTGCAACGGGAAGTAATTGTTGCATCAACGTATGACAATCGTGTGACTTAAGTCCGATAAGTTTCAAGTCTTTCAAGTTCACCAACCTCTTCACATTTGATGAATAACCTGTTGGAACCTTCATACCCGACAAAGATTCACAAACTTTCCTTCTCTCGGCCCTACTTAATGTATAACATGCAGGTGGCAAATAAGTTCTCTTTTCATCCACAACCGGCACCAACTCGGATCTCATATTCATCTCAGCAAGATCTCGTCTCGATGCTATCCCATCCTTTGTTTTTCCTGGAATGTCGAGTAATGTACCAATGAGACTTTCGCATATGTTCTTTTCAATGTGCATCACATCGAGTATATGCCGAACATGTAGATGTTCCCAATACTCCAATTCAAAGAAGATTGACTTCTTCTTCCAAATTGCTGCATTACCATCCTTATTTGGTTTACGAGATTTTCCCCATTTGCATTGTATCGAAGCAACACGTTTCAAAACTTCACAACCACTCAGTGGGTTTGGTGCAGTCCCAAACTCTTGTGTCCCGTCAAATGCTTTCTTTTGTCTTCTGTAAGGATGACTTACATGAAGAAACCTTCTGTGACCCGTGAATGACATCTTCCGGCTGTGCTTCAACCTTTTTGCACATGTGTTTTCACCACATATAGGTAGGGGTGTAATCGAACCGAACTGAACCGAATACTGTCAAGCTCGAGTTCGGTTCGTTTAAAAATTTAAAGGTTCGAGTTCGGTTCGAGTTCTGAAAACCAAGCTCGAGTTCGGTTCGATAAATAAAAATCGAGCTCGAGTACGGTTCGAGTTCGGTTCGTTAATTATTCGATTTAATAGTAAATTCGAACCCGAGCTCGAACTTGGCTCGAGTTCGCTAAATATTCGAGTTCGAGTTCGTTAAAAAGCTCGTTTATTAAATTATTTTGTTAATATATATATTTTTATATTAATTTGATAAGTTCGTGAACTAGTTCGTATATAAAGTTCGCGAACTATTTGAAGGTTGGCTCGTTTATTAAGTTCGTGAACAGGTTCGTTTACAAAGTTCGCGAACTATTCGAAGTTTGGTTCGTTAAGGCTCGAATTCGAACATGTTCGCGAACTTTTCGAACCGAATATTATTAGGTTCGAGTTCGGTTCGTAAAAATATTTGAGCTCGATTCGAGGCTCGAGTTCGGTTCGTTTAGAAAATGAACTTTTATCGAACGAACTTTTAACGAACCGAACCCCGAATAGTTCGTGAATAGTTTGGTTCGCTTACAGCCCTACATATAGGACATGAATTATATCCTTTCACCTTGCATCCTGATAAGTTTCCATAAGCTGGAAAATCATTTATTGTCCATAGCAAGATAGCTCTAAGTAGAAAACTTTCATCCCGATAAGCATCATATGTTGGAATGCCTACTGTCCATAATTGTTTTAAGTCGTCAATTAGAGGAGCTAAGTAGACATCGATATCATTCCCTGGCTGCTTAGGACCAGCAATTAATATGGTAAGCATGATAAATTTTCGCTTCAAACAAAGCCACGGAGGAAGATTATAAGTCATCAATAAAACGGGCCAACAACTATAAGTGGAGTTCATCAAGCTATGGGGATTGATCCCATCAGCCGACAAAGCTAATCTAAGATTTCTTGTCTCCTTAGTAAATTCTGGCCACCTACGGTCCACAAGCTTCCAAGAGGGTGAATCGGCTGGATGACGCAGATAAGCATCAACAATTCTCTCATCGGAATGCCAATTCAAGTTCTTTGCAATATCCTTGCTTCGGAACATTCTTTGAAATCTCGGAATAGGTGGAAAGTACCATAATACCTTTGCTGGAATATTCCTGTATTCTTTCCATCTTGAAACACCACAAGTTGGGCAACTCGAATATTCCTCATACTCCTTCCAATACAGGACGCAATCATTGGGGCATGCGTGAATTTTCTTATATTCCATACCCAAAGAAACTAAACTTTTCTTAGCATCATACATGGATAAAGGCAACTCATTGAAGGCTGGCAGCATAGCTCCCAACAAAGTAAGAAAGTCTGTAAAACTCTAATCACTCCAACTATGCTTGGCCTTCAAGTTATATAGTTTCACAACTGCAGATAGCTTGGTGAATTTCACGCATCCAGGATATAGTGGTTTCTCTGCATCCTCAAGTAATTTTATGAAATCTCTTGGATTGTTAGTTTCATCGTATGTAGCTTGCACCATATCAATCGCTTCTTCATCAAGATAGTGATCATCTTAACTATGCTCTAATTGTTCTGAATGATTCACTGAGTAAGTAGATGTAGATCTTTTTCCATGCCATATCCATGTATGGTATGTTAAATCCATACCATTAGCCAACAAATGTAACCTTACAAGGTCAATCTTTTTCCTCGTTAGATTTCCACATATTGAACATGGGCATGACATTGTTTCATGATTAACTGCACTTTGCATGGCAAAGTGCATGAAAGAGTCTACTCCAAGCTCATACTCACGTGACAACCTATTCTTTGACATCCATGATTTATCCATTACCAACCTAAAATGTTTAATTTAACAAAGAAGGAATCTTAATATAACAATCTATTATCAACATATTCTTCTTCTTCCTCTTCTACTACTAATACTAGTATACTATTGCTAGCCTAGTACTACTGAAAATAATGGCGAAAAAAAAGGATAGTTTTTCTTATTTTCTAACTGTTTTGCATGTTTTCACATTTTTTATCTAACTTTATATATCTGCTACATTTAGATACAATACAGTATAAGGATTAAAGCAATGAACAAATAATATTTAAGCATTGTATATTCAAGGAAGATGATATAACATTTTTATTTGATCTCTCTCCTATATATATATATATATCGATTATACCTGAAATTGTAGAGCAACGAGACAAACTGCGCAGAGAATTCTGAGTCTTCTTCTTCAGCGGCTTCTTTCGATTAATTTTGGCTTATGATTGCATCAATTTGAAGACGAGCTCCCATGTATGCCTTGAAAATATGAAGAACTCAAACGGTCGAGAAAATCAAGATTGGCTTTTTAAAACTACCGCATATATAACTATATTCAATATGAACACTCGGATGCGGATTTTTTTCATAACATACCTTTGAAATAAGCGGAAACAGCAAATTAATAATAAGAGAAATGTAAACTTAGATTACAGTAGTAAAATCACAATTATGTATTTTCTTACTTCTTCTTCTCTTGTCTATGCCTAACAAGCAGCGCAGAGCTTTCACGAACCTTTACCAATCTGCTCCAGTATATCATAGCACTCCATTTTAGACAGTTTCAGCGAAGACTTTAGTTTATGATATCTTCCAAGATAACATCACATAATTCACCACCTTAGAGTATCACAAACAAAATTATCAGCAACCAGATAGCAAAGAAACCAAAACGAAGTCTCTGTGCAGAAATAGAAACATTCAAAGCGCGGTTCGTTCCCTCTTTAGCTGCAAGATATAGTGCATAACTATACAACACAAACTTTATGGATCTAGTTATGAATTGGTCAAAACACCAGGACCAGATAGATGACTGAATCCTCAAACCAGTGTATTATCTCTTGAATCTCGAACTAATTTTGTAGTAAACTAGTAATAAAGCTAAAACCTATAAAACCTGTCTCATGTATGTCAGGTGAATTAAAAAAATAATGCACTTTTGCTGAATGTTTCAAATAGTCAATAAAAATATTAAAAGTAAAAAATGGGACGATGGATAGAGATGGGAAATATAGCCAGTATTAGAAGGATATCGATGACTGTGTCCCAAAAGAAGTATTTTTAAGAATAGGAGGTTGAATATAAGAATAAGAAACATGTAAGTTCATCTAATCTTGTTGGTAGAAATACAGTAAATTACCTCAATCAAGTCTACAGAGTTCCTCATTTGAATAATTGAATTTACCAAAGTCAAATGGGTACAAGTCCAAAACTACAACCTTCTTTCTAGAACAAACTAATCGCTTTACAGACAAGGCAAAACACTATGAATTGGTCAAAACACCAGGACCAGATAGATGACTGAATCCT
>JAPKLX010000121.1:728427-756105 GCA_026898415.1 Leonotis leonurus
TGAAAGTGTATCAACCACTCTAATTGATGTTGCGGAAGCTAAATAGGAACACCAGGGATAATTTTGTGTAGGCTGTGTTAACAAACAACCTACACGGCAGCCTTTACGGCCAAAAAGAATTATCAAAATAAGCGTTGTGTTGTCTACAATGTTTAGGTTAACAACAACAACACTTCTTACTAAAATACTAAATGCGTGATCTTATAAGACTAGGATCACACTCACTAAACCACGAAAATAAATCTGCAAAAAGTGTATCTCTAACTAAAAACGATATCAATATATATAGAAATAACTCATGGGCTTGGACTTCATATGAAACGTAACTGCCAGCCCATGTCTTCCTTGAATCTCTCAACCGCTGTCGTGCTCCGCAAGTATTGCTGGATAGTTTGTGACCTCCGACAAATATGGAAACAGAATTCCACTAAACACGTCTAACTCTCAACTACCTTCCATTACTCGGTTTTCTCCTTATGACTCGGTCTACTCCAGTATTTGAGTCCTTCCCACTTCTCACCAAGTCATCGTCCACGTGGCAATGCTGAGTCAGCATCAGCTTGTTGTGTGGAACATAACAGCAAGACCAACAACGAATCTGTGAAGAACACAAAAACACACGTGTTAGGTTTACCATAAAACTAACAGAATAAAATACCTAACAGAATAGTCGTTGGAAATGCTACTAACTTAAGGCAGGATCTGCTACAAGAGATGCACAACTCTGCTGTGGGAGGGCATTCAGGAATTCAAGGTACTTATCTTAGGCTCAAGAAGTTGTTTTATTGGCCTAACATGAAATCAGAAATTGAGAGTTGGGTCAAAAATTGTGACGTGTGTGCTAGAAATAAGGCCAATCCAGGTCTCTACCCAGGGCTTTTGCAACCATTGCCAATTCCAGAGATAGCGTGGACACACGTCTCAATGGATTTCATTGAGGGTTTGCCCAAATCACATGGAAAAACCACAATATTGGTGGTAGTTGATAGACTAACCAAATACTCACACTTTTGGCTTTGACACACCCATATACTGCCCAGACAGTTGCAAGGGTTTACTTGGATAATATCTACAAGCTACATGTCTTACCATTGAGTATGGTTACTGATCGAGATCGGGTTTTCATAAGTGGATTTTGGAAAGAGCTTTTCAAAGGGATGGGCACCAGTCTAGATTACACGTCAGCTTACCATCCACAGTTAGATGGTCAGACGGAGCGGATCAACCGATGCTTGGAAAACTACCTACACTGCATGGTATTCCAGAATCCCAAGCAGTGGGCTATGTGGCTTCCCCTAGCGGAACATTGGTACAATACCAATTATCATACAGGACTGAAGATGACTCCTTTTGAGGCACTCTATGGCTACCCGCCCTCTCACCCATCACTCCTACTATCTTACCCAATGCAGGAAGAGGAAGTAAAATTGTTTGTACATACAAGGCAACAAATAATACAAGAACTCCGTGAAAACCTCAAACAAGCTCAGTCTCGGATGAAATTGTATGCAGACAAGAGCAGAGTTGAACGGGAATTTTCAGTTGGTGAGTGGGTATACCTGAAACTTCAGCCATATCGCCAGCAATCGGTGGACCTTCGCCGAAATCTGAAATTGGCAGCTCGTTATTATGGCCCATTTCAGATAACAACTAAAATTGGAGTAGTAGCTTACCATCTTGACCTTCCAGAAGGATCTCGTATACATCCTGTTTTCCATGTCTCGTTGTTGAAGAAGGTGTTGAGCCCCACTGCCACTCCTTCACCCGATTTACCTGCGGTTGACCAAGACGGCACCTTTGTGGTATCGCCGGTTAGTGTGCTTCGCAGTCGCATTGTGCAGAGGGGAGGTGAAGATATTCAGCAACTACTGGTGCAATGGGATGCAAAAGAAGCAGTTTTTTCTTCATGGGAAGATCGGAAGTTTCTTCGTCGCGTGTTTCCAAAATTCGATCCTTGGGGTCAAGGATCTCTAAAAGGGGGATGTATTGTTGTGATTGCAACTGCTAACACTAAAGAGTTGGGAGGAATTGCAGTAGAAGGTGGTGTGTTAGGGCTACGGGAAGAAGGGGGAAAAATGGAGTCTTGGGAAAATGTGAATTGGGAGAAAACAAGATAAAGGAAAAAGGGAGTCTTTGACCAAGGAACATGTGGACCATTTGGTGTTGTTGGTCTATCACAGCTGTCCAAGGAGTAGGCGTGTTTAAAGAGTGCAATATTAGAAAAGTTGCATTTTATTTAAATATTGTGATTTAAATTGTGTTTACCAGAAGGGGCCCATGAACCCATTTCATATATAAGCTGTACTGTTCCACCCTTTAGGGTTATGAAAAATATCTCAAATTCCTACCTACTTCTTCTTCTTACGCCTCCTCCCCTATTCTCTTCTTCAAGTTACCAGAAAATTACAATTCTTTATTATACACAAATTCCAAGAGGAAAAAAAATATATTATTTACTATTCAAAAATATTTGGATACAAATCAAGGAGACAACACATACCCAACAACCCTCTGGATCGGAAGAAGGATAACAAATTGTTTTCTTCAAACGTGGGCTCATCAGCAGTGCGCTCACTTACACAAGGAATGTTTCGAAGCCGTTTCCATTTAACCGTCGCCACTTCATCGTAGAATTGGAGACTAACAGCTTGTGCAACATCCAACGGGAGGTCAGGAGAATCAGAGATCTCAGAAATCGGCACTGCCTGTTTGCCCTTGTCAAAGAGAGTGGCAGATGAGGTTGGTTCAGCGAGAGTGGCAGAAATCGGCACTGCCTGTTTGCCCTTAGACCTCTTGGATGGTCGCGAACCCCGAGTAGCGGGCTTGCGAACAAGAGCGGGCGGCGGAGACGATGATCTTGATGGTAGTGACGACTGAGTGGGTTCAACCAGTGCAACCGTCGTAACTGGTGGTGTAGGAGTGGCGACCACCGGGGGTATGTCAGGGACGACCGCGGGAAAAACTGAAGAGGAACCAAGAACTGGGTGCCCGAGTTCGGGAGTAACAAAAGGAGATGCAGGGGCGTCTGTCGGTGGAATCTCCGGAGTGATCTCTTCGTCAACAGCTGGTAAAACAGGAATGAGGACAGCAGCTGTTGGAGTCACGGTGACTGGCGAAGCCGGCGGTGTGGCCACAGGGACTGGAACAGGAGGAGGTTCCACCGAAACAGGCGTAGCGGTTGCTATGGCAGTCTGTAGAGTTTGGAGCAGTGTGGGGTTGGCTGCAAGAAGGGCCTGGAGAAGAGCCGCAACGTCGGGAGTTGGTGGAGTAGCCATTTTGAGTGCGAGAGATGCTAGAATGAATGTGATTGTTTTAGGAGGCAAGAGTAGAGAGTGGTGAAGACGACGGTTTGTTTTGAGTTAAGGATATGGATTCAAAAAGAATTTGAAACTGAATCAGTTTTGGGAAGCGTGCAGATATGGAAGAGAAAGAGTAGGGTTTTTAGGGTTTCTTAAAAAAAGTGACTGCTGTGACAGGCAAAGATAATGATGAAGTGAACAGTCTGGCGACGGTTCAACTCAAAAAGTGTTACCCTATTTCATATTAAACCTGACAACCCTAGAACACGCAACTGGACTGTCATAACCCACTACCACAAGAGATTTACGGATGTTGAGGAGAACATGCTAGGTTGTTGGTCCCGAAAGAGCAAGGTTTGGTGTATGGGGGGGGGGGGTGGAATACACCAAATACAAACTTTTCAGTTTACTTGGTTATTTGTTTGAGAGTTCAAGCTATTCTTACCACCCACCCTCTGTCCAGCTGGCTCAGTCTCCTCTCGTGGATAATCAACCACTGCAATTTGAATCTTGCTCGTCTGGGCTGGTTCCCCCTCAGCCTGTGCAGTAGGTTCCACGGTCTGTTCTACGGCATCAGCCATATGCTGATCTGGTTCTGACTCTTGTGTTGCTACACCCGGTTGGTGAGCTTCAGTAAGTTCTTCTTCAACCTCAACTTCTTCCTCATCAATGCTTTCATAAAATTCCAACATTTCTGCCTTTTCATATATTGATCTGAGGTCGATCTGGAGCTATTTAGCCTCAAACTTTGCCATGGCCAGGATGTTTGGGCGGTAAGTGTCCCTCAACTCAGCGATGGAGGAGGCAGTAAAGATGTTGAGCAAAGTGGCTTCTTCTGCCTTGAGGGCATCAATTGATCTGGTTCTGAGTAGGGCATCAAAGACATATATTTCTTTGTCCTTGATGAGCAGAAGGAATTTGAGGCATCTTGCTGCTTCGTAGCTCTCAGGGGTAAGCTGGATCCCAGGAAAAGTCTTAAGGATGGAGTGATTTGCCTCAGCTTTTAGCAGCTTCACTATGGTTTCGGCCTTTTTCTTCTCCACATCCTCATCAGAGGATTCACCTTCTCCTTCTTCCTCTTCATCAATCTGCTCTAGTGGTTTAGCAGAAGATGGGCTGGCAGTGCGAGCAGGGGAGAAGTCCTTGACCTGGCTTGGGTCCAAGGAGGAGATGGGGACAACATCCTCTGGTGGTCCTCCGACCAAAATTTCCTCATCCTCAACTTCTACCTCCTGTTGAGGGATGAATGTATCAATAATTGCAGGTTCCTAAATTTGGACTTCTTCCACAGATTCAGCAAGCTTCTGTAATCTCCTTCTTTTGGGCTTGGATTGTTGAGCTGCTGTGGAGGTGTCTGTATCAACAGAGCTGGCCCTCCTTGTAACTCTTTTGGAGGGAGTCCTTTCAGCTGGCTTTTCTTTTGTCACCCTTGACTTGGTGGATTTTTCAGCAGGAGCAGATGGTGGAACCCAGATTGGGTTAGAACTTCCCATCTCCATCAAAGCATTTGCATACACAGGGTCTGTCACCCTTGCAATCAGATTGGCAGAAATGCCCATAGACATTTTGATTTGATGCTGGTCCTTTGGGAAGTGTAATCTGGTGTTGAATTCCATGATGGTATCCCATTTGTGCTGTTTGAAGAAGGATTCCAACATATAGCTGATCTTGGTGGAGTGCCTCAAGCTGCTCCTTCTTACTTCAATTCCAGGGCTCGCTCCTTTCACGTATGTGATCATCTTAGCCTCATTTGCCAAGAGATCAAAGAGTATTCTGCTCTAGTTCACTGGCAGATTTAGCACAACGGCAGCCAGAATTTTGAACTTCTCTGGGGTGACTTGGTCATAGGAACCATTGTGGTTCATGAAGATTCTCTGAACGAATTCAAATATGATCTTGAATTCAGGTGCCAGCAGTGCCCTGTTGAACATCTTGTTCGTATAGTGAATGGGCACTACCATCACCATCTCGATGGCCTCCTGGAGTTGCTCGTCAGTTAGATCTCCAAGGCTAAGGCCTTCATCTTTCAACTTGTATACTTCGTCTATGATGTTTAGCACATTGTATGTTGTGTTGCTAATGGTGCTACCCTTGCTGACTCTGATGGTATCTTTATTCCCGCCTTTCTCTCCTTGCCATGAGAGATAGAAGGCAGCTACTTCTTTGGGCAAGAAGTGGAGAGGATGTGTGGTAATGATATTGTGGAAACCTACATCAAAGTCAAAGCAACATAGATGAGCACTATCCTTCCATCAATGAAGTATGAGTGCTCAGAAACAGTTTGAACAATACAAAGTATCAAATTTCATACAGCAATACAAGTTCACATATGCATGCAGATGAATAAAACATGTTTTCAATACGAATTTAGGAAGTTTCAGAACATCAAGATACAAAAACAGTTTTAAAAAGGAAAACTCATAAATTTGAAACCTTTGCAGCGTGTAACAAGGTCGAAAGCCTTGTCCAGTTTGTGAAAACCGAAGGTATCAAGAACAGCGTAGAGATCTTGATAAATGTATTGATTAAGAAACTTCACTTGCTCAAGAAACAGGGAAGATTTTGGAGCCATGTTTGTGAAAACATATAGGTTTTTGAAGATTTGAGAGAGTTTGCTCTGATACCACTTGTTGGTCCCGAAAGAGCAAGGTTTGGTGTATGTGGGGGGGAAGGGGGAATACACCAAATACAAACTTTTCAATTTACTTGGTTATTTGTTTGAGAGTTCAAGCTATTCTTAAATAAGAAATTGCTTGGCAGGTGACTAACCAGATTGATCAACAGATCGATACCAGATTAGTCCAGACAGATTGCTCTCAAGTGTAAATGGTTAGCCAATAATAAGAGTGATCTTGTTACTTTCTAAGTATTGTGTGTGCGGAAATATGGTGGATTTAGTGAGTGCTCTTATATAGAAAACCTTAAGGATTAACCAGATTGATTAAGGCAGATTGATTAGAGATGCAGACTATATGATAGTGCAGGGAGTTAGAATAATAAACAACTGAAAGTAAATATGCAGAAAGATAAATGACACAGTTGTTTAACATGGTTCGGGAAATCTCTATGTCCACGATCTGGTCAAAACTAGACCAGATTATCCAATACTAGGATACTCTTCTTCTTTATACTCCTGGAGAACGAGTCACAAGTATCAATCAAAGCTAGAAGGATACTTATGCACGAAGTAAGGATCGTGTCCCTTTACAACAGATTACCTCTACGTTACCACTAGAAAACTACTAGCCAGCAGGGTGATCTCATTTCTCTCGATAAGACAGACTTGAATCGAGGTTGGGTTGGTGTGATGTAGAATCAAAAGTTGTTTGAAGCTCTTAGTCTGGTTCGGAGATAGATTGCTTGAGAGTTTATTCGTCGATATAGCGCACGCATATGTCTCTAGACCTTGAACTTCAAATATATAGGCTTTTGAATTTAAAATTCTAGCCGTTGTTGATTGGTGTGAGATTGATTGTAGATTTCCAATCACTGATATTCATCATATCTGTTCTTGCCTTGTAGAAACGTTGACTCAATCCTCTAAGTATGGAAGGCAGATCGCTAACGGTTACTTTCCTTCCTTGTGTCAATCGAGGATTCTCTTTCCAAACCCTATTGGATGGACTTCAATCTTGACGTGGCAAGGGGATATGATGTGTAGGATGATGTTATCTGGTGGTTTGATGACTCTATCGATCTGGTGTCTCGCTGTGAAAATCGATCTGGTCGCTGTCTAATGAGGATGTGGAGAAGAAAAAGGCCGAAACCGTAGTGAAGCTGCTAGAAGCTGAGGCAGATCACTCCATCCTTAAGACTTTTCCTGGGATCCAGCTTACCCCTGAGAGCTACGAAGCAGCAAGACGCCTCAAATTCCTTCTGCTCATCAAGGATAAAGAATTATATGTCCTTGATGCCCTACTCAGAACCAGATCAATTGATGCCCTCAAGGAAGAAGAAGCCACTTTACTCAACATCTTTACTGCCTCCTCCATCGCTGAGTTGAGGGACACTTACCGTCCAGACATCCTGGCCATGGCAAAGTTTGAGGCTAAAGAGCTCCAGATCGACCTCAGATCAATATATGAAAAGGCAGAAATGTTGGAATTTTATGAAAGCATTGATGTGGAAGAAGTTGAGGTTGAAGAAGAATTTACTGAAGCTCACCAACCGGGTGCAGCAACACAAGAGTCAGAACCAGATCAGCATATGGCTGATGCCGCAGAACAGACCGTGGAACCTACTGCACAGGCTGAGGAGGAACCAGCCCAGACGAGCAAGATTCAAATTGCAGTGGTTGATTATCCACAAGAGGAGACTGAGCCAGCTGGACAGAGGGTGGGTGGTAAACTCACAGATGACATATACACCCCTGCTGTCGCAACAACGATGGAAGAATTTGTGGAGTCAACCAACTTAGAGGATATATTGATGACCTAGCATCAATCCCTATCCAACGAACAAGTAAAAGTCTTGATCTCAAACAAGGTTGACAAGTTCATGTACAGGACTCTCTCAACAGTCCAAGACCAGGCCACCAGGATCCTTTCAGAGTTCAACAACCATCTCAAATCACATGTGGACCAGGTGGACTCAGAGTTGAGAAGAGTCTGCAGATTGAAGCTAGATGAATTGAGTAAGAAGATGGATGATGATCGATCTGCCGCAGAGCAGAGAAAAGAACAGATCGATCAAACACTGGCCACCATGGAAATCAAAGTCCAAGAGACATACAGGATTGTTACTGAATTTGCAAAGAAAGAGAAGGACATGGTTCATGCCATTGTCAAGGAGCAGGCAGATGGCATTGCTGATGAAGTACTCAAAGCTGCTAACATAGAGACCAGATCTCAGTTTAGAAAATTTGAGACTGAAGGAAAGAATTTTGTGGAGAGGAAGCTGAGCGAACTGCGCTATCCAACAAAGACAATGATCAACTCATACTTTGATGAGATAGGCATAATCAAAGAAGAATAAGAGAATATTACTGCCAATCTGGTTAAAGCTAAAGCCTCATTGGAAAAGAAGATTGATGACTCCAACCTCAACATTACCTCACTGCTCACACAAAAGATTGACTCGGAGAAACAGCTGAAGGACATGAAGGAGGAGATCACCTCCCTTAGGGCACTCATCAACATGTGCATTGATGATGTCGAAAAGGGGGAAGGATCTAGGAAGGGGAAAGAGAAAGTGGCTGCAACCAAAGGCCAAGGTCAATCTGGTGCCATGGAAGAAAAGAAAGAAGCTCAACCTGAGCAGATGACTGCACCAAATCGACCAAATTTACCATCTGCTCAAACACAGAAAGCATCAAAATCATCATCAAGCAGATCAAGCCACTCTCAACCGATAAAGAGGAAGAAAAAGTCTGGATCCGGCTGGTTCTCATCTGCTCCTATCAAGACACACAAGACAAAAGAAGGAGAGACCAGCTGGGTCCCAGATAACTTGAAGAATGGTTGGGAGGGACTCAAGTATGGGTTCATTATGTGTCGCTACTTCATCAGAGAGCCTGCATACTGCGAGGGCACACCCAATGAAGCATTCAACCTGTACTTGGACATGAATGATGCCAAGGACCTAGTGCAGGCTATTAGAGAAGCAGTTGCAGAAGCCCAAGTCACTATCACTGCCCCAGAGAGGGAATTTAGGGATTGCCCTGAAATACCTGGCACTAAGCTCCCAGACAAGACATACTTGCTTAACTTCATAAACCAGCTCGCTGAAAATAGAGGCTACAAAATAGATGCTGAGGATCCAGATTACATAGGAGTCAGAGAAGGAGTCTATGAAAGCGTACAATTGATATCTGATGAGACCAGAGCCAAAATGAAGAAGCAACAAGAGGAAAGAAGGAAGAGCAGATAGATAATTATTTTCACATCCTTTACTATCTGTAACTCTTATTTTTGTAAACTCATTTAGCCTCTTTTCTATGAAATCCTTTTGAGTTTCTGATGACAACTTCTTATTGTCCAGAACATATACAAACTGCATTAATCGTTATAACCTAATAACGAAAACATGACCAAACTGGCTATCAAACCAGATCACTCTTAATGTGTCATTAGGATGTAATTGTAAAGTGTGGTTTCGATATCATCAAAAAGGGGGAAATTGTTGGGAACCCTAAAGTATTTTGATTTTGATGATGATCTCTCGAAACACACTTAGTTCTTTTCTAGAGTTAAACTGTTCTATGTGTTAACAGATCACTACATATAAAGTGAAATCTGATAGAGAACAGATTAGGAGATGACTTAGCATGTAAAGGAGTTATTCCTATAGAAGTCATTTCTGTAATAGTATAGGATGAAGACCAAAATCTCTCGCTAAAGAAGAAATCGATCTTGTTCTTCATCATATACTATTACAGAAATGACTTCTATAGGAATAACTCCTTTACATGCTAAGTCATCTCTTAATCTGTTCTCTATCAGATTTCACTTTATATGTAGTGATCTGTTAACACATAGAATAGTTTAACTTTAGAAAAGAACTAAGTGTGTTTCGAGAGATCATCATCAAAACCAAAATACTTTAGGGTTCCCAACATAGGTTATGCAATATTGAAAAACACGGGTTGCTGATGCTGATGAAAATATTTTAGAGAACAAATAAGACATAAAACAGTCTAACGTGCTCTGTTGTGTCAACATCTTCTGCAACATCCACCTGATACATATAGACAAAATAGGTGCATAACTACAAGAATCCAAGAGTTAGTGAGCGTAGAGTGCATCGTCGCAGCGAACGCCGTGCCCCTAGCCTTTCACTCTCGAAAGCAGTCGCAGTTGTAATCCTTTTGTAAGGTAGCATCGTCGCAGCGAACGCCGTGCCCCCCAAACTACTTGGATTGTTTCCCACACAGTTACATAAAACATATATAGAAGAAGGCCAGATGTCTTTATACAGAACATGTTGACTACGATGTTATACCAGCAAGTTAGACATACAAACTACACCCTCTGATATAGATAACAAATATAGATACGGGTGTAGCACAACACAAAGTCAATGATAAAAACAAAGACCAAGAGATTTTCGTAAGTGTACGAATCTCTCATGATCTAAATGTTTTGTAAAAATGTCAGCAACTTGGTTTTTCGTTTTCACATACTCAAGCTTAATCACCTCTTGTTCCACTAGATCTATAATGAAATGGTGTCTTATGTCAATATGCTTTGTTCTTGAGTGTTGAACATGATTTTTAGAAATTTTTATGGCGCTCATATTGTCACAGTACACAACCAGGTCATTGTTTTCTAGGCCATAGTCACTAAGCATTTGTTTAAGCCACAACAGTTGTGTGCAACAGCTGCCTGCTGCAACATATTCGAACTCAGCAGTGGATAAAGAAACACAGTTTTGCTTACGGCTATGCCATGACACAATGTTGTTACCTAGGTAAAAACAACCTCCACTTGTACTCTTCCTATCATCCACATCTCCAGCCCAATCAGAATCACTAAACCCTATCAAGCTCATGTTCATGTGCTTAGAGAAAAAGATTCCTAAATCTACCGTTCCAGCAACATACCTGATGATTCTTTTAACAGCTTTAATATGAGATACCTTGGGTTTAGCCTGATACCTGGCGCATACACATACACTAAACATCAGATCTGGACGCGTGGATGTTAGGTACAACAGACTCCCTATCATTGACTTGTAGAGTGTTGGGTCAATATCCTCTCCAACATCATCTTTAGTCAACTTTTCTTTAGACCCCATGGGAGTTTTCATGTGCTTTGCTCCTTCAAGATTAAATCGCTTTATCATTTCTTTAGCATACTTGCTTTGAGAGATAAAGATGCCATCTTGCCCTTGTTTAACTTGAAGTCCAAGGAAATATGTGAGTTCTCCCATCATGCTCATTTCAAATCTTGTAGACATAGCACCTGAAAAATCATAAAGCATGTTACATGAAGTAGAGCCAACAATCATGTCATCTACATAGATTTGAGTAATAAGAATGTGTTGATCTTCCCTTTTGATAAACAATGTTCGATCAACACCGCCTCTCACGAACCCGTATTTGAGAAGGAAGTTTGTGAGATGTTCATACCAAGCACGTGGTGCTTGTTTTAGACCATACAGTGCTTTCTTTAGTCGAAAGACGTAATCAGGTTTGTGGGGATCCTCAAACCCTTTCGGTTGTTCAACATAGACTTCCTCTTTAAGTTCGCCGTTGAGAAATGCTGCCTGCACATCCATCTGATATAGACTGATGTTGAGATGACATGCAACAGCAAGCAACAACCGAATAGATTCCATTCTCGCAACTGGGGCAAACATATCATCAAAATCCACCCCTTCAACTTGAGTATACCCTTGAGCCACCAATCGTGCTTTGTTTCGTACGATTGTTCCCTTCTCACCAGATTTGTTCTTGAAAGTCCACTTTGTGCCAGTAACATTTCTGTTGGCAGGTCTGGGAACAAGGTACCAAACATCACTATGAATAAACTGGTTTAGTTCTTCATGCATAGGATTTATCCAGAACTCATCAGTTAGAGCTTCCTTGACATTTTTTGGTTCAAACTTGGAGACAAAACAAGTTACGCCATCAATTGTAGAGCACATGGAGTACAAGCACGCCATTTATCTATAGTTAATTGGCTGTTTTCGTCTGGTCCGAACACCATCTTCAATATTTCCTATGACTTGAGATAGTGGATGGTTTTCTCTAACCCTTCCAGGAGGTTCTCTGTGTGGAGTTAGCTCTTGCTCCTCATTTTGTTCGTCTTCTGATTCCTGTGGTGTACTATTGTTTCCCTCAGCATTGCTAGATGTTGTGTTCGGTGGAGCAGTTTGAGCTTCAACAGGAGGTAGAACAACTCCCCCTTGATATATGTCATCTTCTGCTTCCACCTCCTTGTTCTCAACACCTGCGTCATCAAAGACAACATTAACAGATTCTTGTTGTAATACCCTCAAATTTTAATTAGTAATTAATTGCTAATTTGAGATTTAATGAGGCTTTGCATCCTTAAGAAATAAAAATAAGAAAATTTAAGACTAAGATATATAGTTGAAATTGGTGAAGATAAGTAACCTAAGTGTTACTTAAGCATGATTTAGAGAAAGTGTTAGCATATTATGGAGGATCATAATATGATTAGAGAAAATAACATAAGAGAATTCTTCAAAATTCTAGAAGGTGGTAAAAGTGATGAATAATCACATAATTAATTAATTCTAAATAAAATTAATTATTAATTTATATAAACATCTAGTTACACTATTCATGATAAACATCAAAATATTCACCCTCTTCCTACCTCCATTTTCGAAATTTACTTCCCCTCCAACACCAAAAATTTTTCTTCTCCCAAGCAACATAGGGTGATTCCAAGCCACATCAATATTAAAGATTAGTGAATCAAGGGTAAATAGCTATTCCCTATCATGTTTATATGTTTTATTTTGATAAAGTATGATTTTTGAAGCATGATGATGGAGAGTTTAAATTTGAAGTATTAGTGAAGTTTATTATTATTTCATGATTAAAGCATGATTAAGGTGGAAAGCATGTAGGAAGAGGAAGAATATGTAGGAATATGATGACATAGATGAAGATATGGCCTTAGGGTTTGAAATTAAATTATGTTAATACTTGTGAAGCTATGCTTAAATCAAGTTGATATTCATGTAATTGAGCATGTTTAAACATAAGATTAGAAAGAAATTTGATGAAAAATCCAAGGTATAAAATTATGAAATTTTCAAAAATTATGAAATAAAGAACTATGGGATTTTGATTTTATTTGTTTAAATTGATATCATATTTGAGCTTATGGGCATGAATAATGTCTAGAATAATTTATTTAGAATTTTCCAAGCATTAGAAATGAATTTTCAAAATTTAGTAAGTTTATGGAGTTTCTAAGTTTAAGTACATGTTGATGCTATTTGGACTAAGTGATGATGCATTGAAGTTTATTAAGCAATATTAAGCATGGTTAAATCAAGAGATTAAAGATAGAATCATTCTTACATTAAGATCTTTAATTTTCAAGAAGAAGGGCATGATTAAAACTTACACATAGAGATTTTATTTGTTTGATTTAAGGTGATATTTGAGATAAGGAATGAATATAATGGCTAATGTGAATTTATTGGATTTTATTAGCCAAGTACGTAAAAGTTAGAATTTGTTAGTTTACTATGTAAAGAAGTGATATAATAACATAGATATGATAAGTGATTAATATAGCCCAAAGATAGAAGGATGCAATAGCCGAAGAACTTATAACTATAATAGTTGGCAATCAAGTGAATTACAAGAAGAAGAATGAGATTATGAATTGATGATTCCATAGAAAAGAGTATGATTTCTTATTTTTAAATGTTTTAATTAATGTAAGGTTCAGCTGAGAAAGAGAAAGAAGCAAAGAAAGAAAAAGACGAAGCCTTGGGATAAATAGATTAATCTATCCAGGTGGGCTTTCTAACCAAAGAATGCACGTACTAAAGAATTATTTATGTTTTGATATGTTTATTATGTTATTAGAAGTTTGACTTGCCTGTTTTGAGCATGTTGCATTTTACCTATCTACAAGAGAATTACGATATCGGCCCTATGTCGGACGAGCTGCCGGTAAGGGTTTGTGTACACATTAGACCGTGAGCCGGTGAGCGGACTGGCCGGTCAGAGTGTTTGAGAGGGAGGCCTACCTCTCAACACTAGAAAGTAGATTTGGTATCACAGATTTAAGATACATGTCTGCAGACACATTTGATGCATGTTCAGTTTTTATTATTTTCAGAAAGAGAAGATATATGTTTTAAGAAGTGTATGCAGGTTATTTTCTTAAAAACACTGTATATGCTAAAGTTGGCAAGTCAATCATATAGCTCTAAGAGCAAGTTTTAAATGTTTTTGGCATGTGTCCACTGAGTGCTTTATGTACTCACTCCCTGCATGTGTTTCTAAACGTGCAGGTTGAGCTGGGAGATGGCGTGGAGCTGAACACTTTAGTTTATTTTGGATATGTAATTATTGAGTGAGATTATGGTCATCTTGTTAAACTTTGTTGGACATATTTTGTAAGCCCCGAGTTATATGTCGTCGTACATATAGCTCAACCACTCTTTCTGTTGTGAAACTCAGTTTCCTCCTTGTTGTTAATTTGAATGTTTGGTACCACTATGTTTGGTTAGCTTATGAAATCCATGTTGGTACTTTCCTTTGTGAATCATCATGTTCAACCCTTTTCCTTGGTTGTTTGAGTTTTACCTTTGGTAAATAGAAACCCGAGTTCATAAATTGTACGAGTTTTGTTTTCGCTAGAAACAGGGCAGCAGGTTGAAACCCCTTTTCCGTGCATTTAATCTGTCCGAATTCATGTACAATGGATACCATTTTAATGATCTTTTCAATACCTTTCTAACGGTTCCTTCGGATCTCAATTCGGAGTCCGGAAGAGTAAGTTATGAGCTTTTGAAGTTGAAGTGTCAAATCTGCCCTGAATTTCCTGCGAAAGTTTTTATTCAAATTTATCCTTGAGATTAAACTTCATTTCCAAGAGTTTCTTAAGTTAATCGGGTCGTGGCCTAATTACTTAACTAAGAAAGGGTTAAGAAATTGGGCTGTGACACTTGTATTGTCTTAATGCGAAGGTTAAACACCCTATAAGCTACGCTGTTTGTTGAGTACCCAACAAATACACCTTTGTCGCTCTTGTCTTCAAACTTTGTTAGATACTCACGATCATTTAAGATAAAACATACACACCCGAAAACACAAAAATGTTTTAGGTTAGGTTTTCTTCCCTTAAGTAGCTCATACGGCGTTTTGAATGTGCCTGGTCGAATGTTGACTCGATTGTTGATGTAACATGCGGTGTTTACTGCCTCAGCCCAAAAACGTTTCGCCATTTGTTTTGAGCTCAGCATAACCCTAGCCATCTCAATCAAAGTCCTATTCTTGCGTTCGACTAGCCCATTCTGCTGTGGAGTTTTTGGTGCTGCAAACTCCTGGTATACTTCTTTTTCGTCACAGAAGGTTGTAAATTGCGAGTTTTGAAACTCACGATCATGATCAGATCTTATGCAAGATATTTTAACATCAAACATATTAGCAACACGAGCAAACATATTTCTAAACACCTCAAATGCTTCAAATTTTTCACGTAAAAAATAGGTCCATGTGAATCTGGAAAAATCATCTACCACAACTAATACATACCTTTTACCACCAATGCTTTCAACTTCCATGGGTCCTACAAGATCCATATGCAGAAGTTCAAAGCATCGGTTGGTTCCAAAATGTTTCTCATGGTGTTGTAGAGCAGGATGTGAGGCATGCAATTGTTTTCCTCGTTGACAGTCTCCACATACAATCTGGTCTGCCTTCCCCAGCTTGGGTAGGCCTCATACGGCATCCATCTTGATTAACCTGCCAAGGTTTCGAAAGTTAGTATGACCTAATCATTTGTGCCAGAGTATAACATCATCAACTTGAGCCTTGTTGCACTTTAGGTTATCAGTCATGTAACAATTGTCTGATGATCTTTGACCTGTCATGATACACAAGTTTCTGTTATTGTAAACTTCACATGCATCTTTAGTGAATTTTACAAGCATGTTACCATCACACAATTGGCTTATGCTAATCAGATTTGCCATAAGTCCTTGCACATGATAGACATTTGTTAAAGCAGGCAAACCAGGAACATTAAGTGTACCTTTCCCTATGATTTTACCTTTTGAACCTCCACCGAAGGAAACATTTCCTCCGTCATAAGTCTCATAGTTGGAAAGAAATGTTTTGTTACCTGTCATGTGGCGTGAACATCCGCTGTCGAAGTACCAAGAACCTGAAATGTTAGTTTTTAGCGTGGTGTACAAAACATTACATGTTAGATCAGATTTCTTTACCCATACCATTTTGGGTTTCTGTGGTAACACAGAGTATGACATGTCATCCCTTTTCTTTTTATAGCAAAAAGGTCTTATGTGCCCTGATTTGAGACAATAATGACATATGTAGTTCCTCCTAGGTCTCTTACCTTTTTCCTTACCTTTCTTACCTTTACCTGCTTGAACGGTGCTTTGCTTTGTCTGTGTTGGTGGGTCTGAGAGCACAACATCTGATTTGGTATTGGATGTTTCTCCTGTTGATGTGGACCCACGATAAAATACAGTTGGTGCAGCATATCCGAGGCCTCTCTTGCTAGGGTTTGCACTGTCCATAATCTCTTGAAGTGAATAAGTTCCAGTATTCCACTTGCGGATGGTCAGCTGTGCCTCGTCAAGTTGGGATTTTATTTTGGTGAGCTCTATGTCACGTTGTGTGATCAACATTTCCTGTTTTGCTTGAACGTCCTTGAGTTGTGTTATCTCAGCTGTTGAGGTCACCAGATCTCGTGCTTGTTGTTTCCATTTTCCCAACAGCTCATCATATAACCTCTTTAGACCTTGGATTATCGAGAAGGCATTGTCATCACATTCTTCACCATATGTGGGATCTATGTCATCCTCAACACTTCCTGCACCATCAATAGAGGCATTTAAACAAAACAATGTAGAGTAATAGTTAGAGTCATACCTTTCTGAGAAGGTGTCAGCATCTGCGTGTTGGCCTGATTTGTCCTGAGGAGGCATAGTTACATGCAGCGCTACGCTCTCAAACAATTTCTCATCAACATCTTCAAAGAACTCATGCTCATCATCGTTCTAAGATACCCAATAAGATTTACCCCTTTTTCGAAGTGTGTTGGCACACTGATTTGCAAAGTGTCCAAAACCTCTACACTCATGACAGTTTACGCTGTCGAGTTTAGAGGAACTGAATTTGAATACTTCGTTGTGAGAAGTGTTCCTAACAGGGGGTTTTCTTTGATTGTTGTCGGTCTTTGGGGGTTCATAATACTCCAGACGTGGTACATCTCACCCCTTGGGTTTGGTCTTGTCACGATTAAACCCTCTCACCATACGATTAAATTTCCTGGTGATCATGGCAACATCATCTCCTTCATGGATCTCTTCCACTTCTTCGGATTCACTAGAGTCCATTAGGTCCAATAGTTTGCTGCACGAAGGTGACGATTGTGAGCCCGCTGTGAGGGCCATTGATTTCTTCTTGGTGAAAGTCCCTCTTGCTTCTTGATTCATCTCATAGGTTTTGAAAGAATTCATGAGGTCTGTGAACTCAAGTGCGTTCACACCTTGTGCTGTTTCAATGGCTGTTACTTTCATATCAAACCTAGGCGGCAACGTTCGAAGTGCTTTGGAGACAAGAACTTTGTTGCTCAGTGGGTCTCCTAGGTCTTGACACTCGTTTGCAATGTGAAGAACCCTTTTCATGTAGCTAGAGATATCTTCATCTTCCTCCATCTTCATATTCTCGAATTGAGAGGCAAGAATACGTAGACGTGACTGCTTGACGCTGTTGTCACCCTCACAGTGCCTTTGAAGAATATCCCAAGCATCTTTCGCACACATACAGTTCTTAATTAGTTTGAACATGTTTGTGTCGACTGCTGAGATTATAGCATTCAGTGCTCGATCATCAAATGTGGCAGCTTCAATTTGATCTCGTGACCAGGAGCTTTGTGCTATTGGCACAACATCACCGTCTGCGTCAGTTTGCTTTGGTGGTGACCACCCATTCTCCACAGACATCCATGCTCTTCTGTCTAGAGATTTGATGTAAGAGCAGGTACGTGTCTTCCAGTAAGAGTAATTCGAGCCATCCAAGATTGGAGGTCGAAATGCTCCAGTGCTATTTGGATCCATCGTCGTGTTAGAGTCGTGATACAGTCAGGACCACACTCAGTGTGTCGAGTGATGGCTCTGATACCACTTGAAAGTGTATCAACCACTTGAAAGTGTATCAACCTACTCTAAGTCAATAATGCGGAAGCTAAAAGATAGAGACACGAGATAATTTTTGCGTAGATTATCAAATAATAACCTACACGGAGGCTTTACGCCCAAAAAGAATAATCAAAATGAGATGTTGAGCTATTACAATGTTGAGCACAGTAACAACTACAACACTATCACTAAAACTACTAAACGTATGCTCTTACAAGTCAAGAGGCATACAAAATCAAAACTATGAACTTAATCTGAAAATGTGTCTATCTAACTGCCTAACTGAATGATAGAATTCCATTATTTATAGATAGACTACAATGGGCTTGGATCCACAAGTGTAGCAACTGTTTGGCCCACGTCTCCACAATTTCCGCAGTTCTGTTGTTGTGCTCCGCAAATCTGCCTGAAATTGTGGAACTGCTTCAGTCAGTTGTTGACTCCGAGACTTGTGGAACAAAAATCCACTTAGCTTAAGACTCTCAACCGCCTAGTAAGACTCGGTCTTCTCTCTAGTCGTCATACCCTCCAAGTCTTATCGTGTCTCGCAAAAAGGCGCCAAGTCAGCCTTCCACGTGGCTGTGGAAATGGACGCTGAGTCATCGCCAAATTAGCTTTCCATGTGGCTGTGGACTTGGATGTTGAGGTCAGCAACAACATTCCTGTGAAGAAACACAGAAACACACATGTTAGGTCAAAACATCAGACTGAAAATACCTAACACGCTCAATTTCGAGAAGAATACTATGTGACAACCACAAGTCAACGAGTGAAATAGTTCTTAGAGGAAATGAGAACTATAGCTAATCCAAATTCACAAGAAACACAACGTGCACCAACACCAACTCAAACACTTGTACCACCTGTAGTGAAGTTTCGTCGTAGTGGGAGGGTTATTTATCAACCCGACCGATTCATTGGAGTGGGAGAGACATCTGACTCAGTCCCAGGCCGAGATGAATCGGATCCCTGGAACTAAAAAGAGGAAGTACACGACAAGGACTGTCACCTCTGGCTAGAGGCGATGGAGTCTAAACTGCAATCCATGTTAGACAAGGAAGTATACGAGCTAGTTGATCTGTCCCGATGGATGCGAGGCAATAGGAAGTAAATGGGTCTTCAAGCAAAAACGAGGACCCTACGATAAATTCATTGTCTTCAAAGCTAGACTAGTAGCTAAGGACTATACTAAAAAAGAAGGTATCGATTATGATGAGACCTTCTCACCAGTAGCCATGCTCAAGTGTATTCGCATAATCTTGTCTGTAGCAACACATATGGATTGGGAAGTATGACAGATGGATGTGAATACAACTTTCCTAAATGGAAGTCTTGAGGAGAATATCCATATGCAACAACCCGAGGGCTATGCAGTTCAAGGAAAGGAACACATGGTGTGGAAGCTTAAGATGTCCATTTTTGGGCTTAAGCTATGTGTACAAGAAATGTGAAGGTAAAGTAGTTGTTTTGTTTTTGCTATACGTCGATGACATTCTATTGATCAGAAGTGTCGAGAAAATATTATCAGACGTGAGAGCATACATGTCCAGTCAATTCGATATGAAGGATATGGGAGACGTGGGACACATTATTGGGATCAAGGTCATTCGTGACAGATCAAATCAAATTTTGTGCTTATATCAAGAGTCCTATATTGAGACTATACTCACACGCTTTAGCATGCAGGATTCCAATAAGGGTTTCTTACCCTTCAATCATGAAATTATTCTTTCTCAGGACATGTATCCTAAGACACCTGAGGAGAAAGAGGATATGAGACAGACACTTTACACCTCTTTAGTAGGTAGTCTCATGTATGCTATGATGTGTACTAAGCCGAATATTTGCTTTGTCGTAGGCATGGTAGTACGATATCCATCTAACCCTGGAAAGGGACATTGGGCAGCGGTATAGAACATACTAAAGTACCTTAAACGGACTAAGGAGTAATGTTTGGTTTATCAGGCTGATTCATTATGCCCGTTGGGTTATATTGATTTCGACTTTCAGACGTATCAGGACTCAAGAAAATTACCTCCGAGTATGTGTTTACTTTCGGAGGCGGAGCCATAACATGGAGGAGTGTGAAGCAGAAATGCATCGCAGACTCCACCATGGAAGCTTAGTATGTGGTCGCATGTGAGGCCGAAAAGGAAGCAGTTTGGCTCAGAAGCTTCTTGATGGACCTAGATGTGATTCTGAGTATGCCGGCAAGTATCACAATCTATTGTGATAACTCTGGTGTAGTGGCAAACTCGAGGAACCACGGGCCCACAAGGCGAGTAAACACATTGAAAGAAAATATAACATCATTCATGATATTGTAAGGAAGGGTGACTAGTGGTGAGGAAGATAGCATCGGAGGATAACCTGACAGATCCCTTCACGAAAAGCCTGAACGGGAAGACGTTTGAGAGGCATGTAGAGGGATTAGGAGTACGACCTTTTATAGACATGCTTTAGGTATAAGTGGGAGAGTTATATGTTATGCGACACAAATTTGCATACTTTAGAGCATGTTTGAGCATAAGTGGGAGATTGTTAGGGTTTGTATACCTTAAAGCATGCTTTATGCTTAGACGATGTATCAGATTTGTTTTCAATTGCACTTTAATGAGAATAAATATTTCTATCAATTGTTTGTTATTTATTATTGTTATATATTGAATTGCAAACAAGTCCATTTATTACAATTGTAGACGGTGTGGTGGATCGATGATCATGGAAGGTAACACAGTCGGCTCCTTTGTAATATAAAGTCACAGTCTAGACAGACTTGGATAGTCTACTCAGTAAATGCTCCAATATCATTTGATGCGAGAGCTGATCTGAGCCCGCAAAATGATGTCGGTATGTATAAGTGGATACACATGCTTTACATATACATATTGAGAGGTTTCACATTGATATAAGTTCTAACGTGCTGATACTTAGAACAAGGTCTCGAAAATTGATTCATTTTTTAATTTGTGACGATGACATTAGTATAGGCAGTTGATTATACGCTGCTTTGATTCATCTACTCTTACAGAGTTTTTTGTAACTCTAAACAGTGATGTATTGGGCGGTAGTGATTGACTTAGCCAGAAGTGCTCGACTGTCAGTCGTGCAGAATCGCGTCTCAGTGACACGAATTGATTAAATCCGCGTGAGGCGTTCAGAAAGGTTTATTGCATAAGAAACCCAACTGGTTGAGAATTTATTTCATATGTAATAATTAAGGTCTGAACTGTATCACTCATGAATAAATATATTAATTAATTGTGAGTTGTCAACAAACTCAATTAATAAATGGATTTAGAAAATCTTAAACGCGGGAAGTAATTAATGACAAAAGGGTTACGTTCGTAATTCGAATGAATCAAGATGAGTTCAATATTTATCTTATAGTGGAGTCGATAAATATTTATAATAGAACTACACTTTATTGCGTTTACATGGAGTAATTAATTGGAGGACAAATTAATTTAAATTAATTAATTTAAGTCTAAAGGTAGGCCAACCAATTAATTTAATTCAATTGGGGCCAAAAGGAGACTTGAAAAATAATTTAATCTAATTATGGATTTTTCCAAGCCCATATTAATTTTAATATAATTAAAATTTGAATTTGAATTATATTTGTAACTATAAGAGATAATGGTGGGGATATGATTCTATTATTTGGGATCTAATTCATTCTCCTTAGAAGCCCCATCCTAGCCCACAATGTATCTAAAATGAGAGCATAAAGAAGGAGCCGATTTCTCTCTCCTCCATCATCTAAATCGGCGCCCCATAGAGAGAATTCACTCTCTCTATTTTTGAAATTTTGGAGTATTCTACGCTCCAATTTTCGATCTTCTTTTCTCCTAAATTTCTAGATAGTTTTGCCCACACGATATTCTAGTAAGTAGACCGAGAATATGATAGAAGTTCATAGGGTTGGATTCAAGAAGATATAGAAGGAGATTTGAACGGCATGGATTACGGTTCGATAGCTAACGATTCAAATCGTTTCTTCACAAGCGGAGGACTTTCTTAGGAGAAGATATAAAGTTATTTTTCCGCATTTATATTCTCATACGTGATTAAGAATTAATAATTCATGTGATTAATTAAACCTATGGATCCTTCGGTTTCTTGAGACCCCTCATACAGCTTCCATCACATAGCATATCTCAGATCATTTGTTCTTCCTCTTGGTGTAACTCTGAGCTTAATGATCATTGACAATATCTCCTCCTTGCCCAAGTAAATATACTTGAGATGCTTGGGTAAGGTCTTCAGCTCCAACTTTGGTGGTTTTAGTATGGATGATTCCATCTGGTTCCGCGTAATCGAGAGTGATTTAGGGACTTGGTTCTCCACTGCTTGGACAGATGTCTCAATGGTCATTTCTTTCTCTTTGCCCTCTTCATTGCCTAGTTCGTCCTCCGTCTTGTTCAGAATTGAGGCAAGGCTTCCTCAATATCTTTCTTAATGGATTCCACAAAATCCACTATCTCTTCGTCTGGAGCATGCTGCTCTACCTTGTAAATGTCAAAAGTCACCGTCTCTCTAGCATACTGGAAAGTCAGCCTCCCAGTGTCTCAATCAATCAAGGTTCTGGCCGTCTTTCGGAATGGCCTTCTTAAAAAGCATAAGTGGCTTCTTGGCAGTAGAGCTACCCATGTTAAGTACATAGAAATCAACTGGAAAAATTAAGTCTTGTACCTTGATCAAGACATCCTCCACCATGCCTTCAGGATAAACACTTGACTCATCTGTTAGCTGGATCACTGCCCTGGATGGCTTCAGTGGGCCTATCTTCAGTTCCTCGTACATAGATAAGAGCATGACGTTGATCAAAGCCCCCAAATCTAGCATTTCTTGATTAATACTGGTATTCCCGATCATACAAGGAATATAGAACATTCATGGATCCTCACACTTGATTGGTAGATTCTTCTTGAGCACTGTGGAGATATTTTCTCCAACTAGAAATCTTGTATTGTCATTGTATTGTACCTTCATGATACACAACTCCTTCAGGAATCTTGCGCATCTTGGCATAGTCTTCAGCGCAATCACAAGTGGAATGTTGACTTTCACCTTCTGGAACACCTTGAGTAGTTCCTTCATATCTTCATCTTCATTTGTCTTGGCCAGCCTCCTGGGGAAGGGTGGTTTGCAATAGTTGTTCTCCTCCAGAGTCTTCTTGGGTGACTTGACTCTAGGTGTTCAGGCTTGTTGATTGGCTCCTCCTCAGCTTCTAGCTCCTCTGGTTCTACCATCTCCTTGGCAGATTCAACTACTCGTTCAGGTAATAATTTGTTATTCCTGAGCATCACCGCCTTGATATGTGGCTTGCGATTCACCTAAACTTGGGAGGGTAGTGCTCCTTGCTTGTTGTCCATCTTGACGATAGCCAGGGTCAAGTTGGAGATTTGGTTGGCTAGTGACTATATGGCTCCTCGACTTTCTGTCTTGAACTTCTCATAGTTGTCGCTGAACTTGTGATACTCGTTGGACAAGTTCTGAACTGTCTCGGATAGAGATGGGCCTCTTGGCTGAATTTGATGTTGAGCCTCGGGTGAAGCTTGGTAATGATTTTCTCTATTTCTTAAGTTCTCGTGGTTTCTCCATCATGGATTGTAAGATTGTGAGTGGGGATCAAATCTCTACCTTGGCCTTGGTTATAGCTTCCTCCATTGTTGGTATGCCCAAAAGCATTGACTTCTTCTTTTCTTAGGGTAGGACATTCATAGGTCATGTGAGTGGTAGCATAGCATAGCTGGCACGACTTGACATTCTTCTTGATGGTCGGCTTCATCATCTCCATCATCTGCTTCATGGTGGTACACAGGTTCGAGAGTGCCGTCTTGGCCTATGATATGGAAGCATGTCCCATGGTCCTTGTAATACGCCGTCTTTTAATTCGAAAGAATTATCGAGTTTAATATTAAATAGGGTATCATATCCGTAGGAAATTTAAAATTTCGTTGTTGAGTTTTAAATACGTTAATTATCCAATGAATTTAACGTTAATTGTGACGTGCTCGAATTTCTATTCAATTATTGATAAATCCCAAATTGAATTATTATTTTGGAATGTTGAAATATTCCTATCTGTGTTGAGCCATGTTTGCGAACTGGTCAACTTGTGAATAACGATCGGATCTTGAGCCATGTGTTGGTCAAGGTTAGTGTACACATGGGGAGTGTGATTGTGAGTCATTACGGACCGGTCCATATAGGACTGTGTGTCAGTATTGACCGATCCGGTGGCACCCATTGGTCAACGTCTGGGGGAGTGGAACCATTGCTCACCAGGGTTGTTACCATTTTTAACGTCTGGGGAAGCAGTAACTTTGCTCACAGCGTTGTTATTATTGATTATGTCTGGGGGAGCGGAAACATTGCTCACCAGCATTTGGTACAGATATGGATAGCACATGTGAAAAGTGGATGATCAACCCAATTGTTTCAGAAAAATCAAATGAATATTTTGTATACGCAGGTTATTTCAAGATACCTGTGTTATACTGTGATATGCATGATCAATAACTGTTTATTTTCGGCATAACCCACAGAGTACATCAAGTACTCAGCCCTGCTTGTATTTCCAAAAACTTGCAGGTTGAGCAAGGGCAATGGTTGAAGTGCTGAGTAGACGTTGCTTTTTGTTAGTAGTAAGGGGTTAATACATATCTTCATATGTGTATTAATGGCTTTTGTCATTCCGCTACACACTTTTATTGTTTTCCCTAATGGTCTGGATTGTAAATCTAGAACTCTTCTAACGTATTTCAGTTCTTGAATTCTGTATTCCATACTTTGAAACTTTTTATGTTGCTTTTTCTGGACTATTGTAATCGATTATATTTCTAATTTTAGTGTTGTTTGTGCTTTCATCATTCTTAACCATTTCTTTAATTCACCACCAAGTCGCACCCATGGATCCGTCCTTCAGGGAAATGGGGTCGTGACAGAGTGGTATCAGAGCCTTTGGTTTTCTTCGCTCTTACTACTAAAGATTTATTCTTGGAATATCACAGGGTGATATTCTAACAACTTAATTGTTCCGAGTTGTTGTTTCTTCGTGTATAGTCTAGTTTGAGTCCCTAGACTGAGTTAAAGGTAGACAACAACTCTCAGCACGGCACCATACCCCGCTCAACATTTGTTGAGGTATGAGGTTTTCAGAAAGTTAATCTGTTTGGCGTTTTCAAATTCGTGATTTGCAAAAACATGTGAAATGTTGTTTATTATGGCATGATTATAATGTTTTCATGTGCATAAAGAGAACTTAGAAATTTTAGGAACTTCATTTGCCCTATTGCTGAGAACTAAGAAGAGAACGAGAACTTAGAATTGCTTTAGATTCTCACTTATCTCAGAAGAAGTTGCGATCAAGAACCGAATTGGTTCATATGTCATGATTAATGACAAGTCGACTCAAGAATGTTATGTCGAAGATCAAGGGAACAAGAGGCGAAGAGAATTTCGAGCATGACAGAACAAGCTAGAGAATGATCGGGTGCAGAATGAAGGAATTGCGAATCAAATACTAATAATTTCTAATGTATAGAAATTTTAATCGTCTCCAAGGCACGACGAACATCGTAGTGCCTTGTCACGCATTTTGCGGGATAACTTCATATCAAATTGAGGGTCAACCCTTAATACAGTTCAGACTCAAATTGTCGATGCTGAAATTCAGAAAGAATACTAACGTATCTTTCTCACCATAGAATCTTGAATAATTCTTCCCAATCTCAATACGTGTTGTGCTAACACAAAATACCGTTTGAACTTTTCCCAACTGAGATTCATAACGAGTCATATTTTAATCAAATAAGAAAAAAATACCATTCCATCGAACCTCGCATATAAATGATTATTTTGACCGATTCAGTACAACATATAGAAGAACTTTAGAAGCGTATGCTTATAGAACTTTTAGAATTTTATTTTAGAGATTAATTTTCGAAACTCATGCCTATAGAGCTTTAGGACTTTTATTTCCATAGAGGAACTTTATTGATTTTACCCTTATGTATCTCATTTCTCGATGCGGGTTTTTACGGTTTAGTTTTATTATTATAGATGGCGATATTCGTGCATACAGCACGAAAGAGTACTATTAGCCTGCAGACTCGACGATTAGAGATTTTCAGAGCATGCAGGATGACAGAGGAGGATGATCTCGGGGAGTTCTTGGCACGGTATACGAGACTCTGGCGGGAAGCACGCCCAGCTGGAGTGACGCATCGTGAGGGTATCCTGACACTTCTTGATGTGCTGCCAGAAGAGTGGCAGGATTGGGCTAGAGAGTCCCATTATCTATACTTGTATCACCATGGTGAGTCTCGAGAGCTAGTGGGTGATGTGTTGGAATTTATACTCCTTATTAGCCGTCAGTTCACCTTGCACCGCGTGCTGCCTCCAAGACCACATTTTGCTATTCAGAGGTACCAGACTCGCCCTCACGGACCCACAGAGACAGCGTACCCACTTCCTCCATCTATCGACCTTGATTCTGCACGGGGTAAGCGGAAGAGACCGATGTTTGAGATACCTGCACCTACCAGTGACCAGCATTGTCGAGGTACTAGTACCATGGTCATGGGAGAGAGCTCTTGCACTGCACAGTTTGGGGACCAGGAGGTTCCATGTCTTCCGATGTCACCAGTGGGGATGACTAGGCCACTAGAGCCTCTGGTTGTGAGCGACTTTCGTCAGCTGGTGGAGGGGCTAGTTAGAGAGGTACGTGACTTTATCCCTGCTCCGGGAGTGATGCATGTGCAGGTTGAGGATGGAGTAGTTGACGAGGAGGATCCCGAGGAGGATCTCCAGGAGGAGGATCCTGATGAGGATCTCCAGGAGGAGGATTTGATGGATGGAGAGACGACTAGCGACAGTATTTGTTAGATCTGTTCGAGACAGAAGTAGTAGTAGCAGTAGTGCTTGATGCATAGATAGGCAGTTTTTATAGCCTATATTACGGATTTTAGACCATAGTATAGTTCTGGTCATTCCGTTCTTTTGACTAGAGTTAATGAGAATGTGTTCCATATGAGAAACATCTCAACCTAGTGTAGATAGTCAGCTAACCTTTTGATGTAGTCGATGTTAGTCAAGCATATGCTTAGTACCACTTTTTGCACATATGCAAGATTAACTTTAGTACTACATGATGTATATATTGCTACCGAAGTCCTCGTGGAAGCAATCTTTTATGATGATGCATATTGATATATTTCAAAATCCGTGTTGGATATTTTTCGATCTATTATTCACTTATAAACTCTCTTGATCTACAATTTTTCTATGTTTATCGAGATTTTTTTTTTTATTATTGAGTACTTTTCCTTGAGGCGTAATAATCAATTAATCGTATTATAAATTCCTTTATTATTCGCTAATGTTAGTTACTTTATCAGAATGTCGTCTCGAGGAAGAGGAAGGGGAAGAGGAAGGGGGAGAGGAAGAGGGAGAGGAAGGGGAATAGAAAGAGAAGAGGTACCAATAGGAATGTTTGATTATTCTTGAAACAACACCCTCCAACCTTCAATGGAAGTGGAAAGCC
>JAPKLX010000121.1:761105-776669 GCA_026898415.1 Leonotis leonurus
TTGGGTGGGGAAGATGGCTTAGTCACGTAAATGAGGAGTAAGGGGGGTTTTCCTTTTAGCTTTATTCTCTATATTTTTTTTTATTATTTTCACTAATATGTGTTATTAATTGAAGTCTATTTAAATTATTTAAAATCTAGATATAATTAGAAAAGAGATGGGCCGGGTCGATTAATGGGTCGGGCCCTATCCAATTAATTAGTTGGGCTAGATTTAATTAATACTAATGGACTATTATTATTGAATAATTGTGTCTTTGGGCCTAATTAAATTGGACTTTGATTAATTTAATTAATTGAATTAATTAAATTATTAAACTTGATTAATTGATAATTAATAGAAGATTAATTATTTAATTAAATTATAAATATTAATGGTTAATAATTAATTAAGAGTAATTAATTATTAAATGTGAAATCTCTAGTAATAATAATAATTATGGGATTAATTATTATTTGAATTATATCAAACCTTAATTATTATTAATTATTTGTAATTATTTATTAATGAATATTATATTACTTAATTAATTTAGTGAATCTAAATTAATTTAAGTCGAGACATGAACCTTTTCTAAGGGTCTCAAATTACGAGAGCATATCTAAAATTTCCGATTCTTATGTCGGATTTGATTGTCTCAATTATATTAATTGCAAGCAAGCAATTAATTATTTATCAAATTAGTAAACGTTTATTTCATTTGAACGAAACTAAGGTTTTCGGAGAAAACCTTAAAGCTTCGTTGTGATTTAGTAGATCGGATATGAAACCCTAAAGCCTATAAAATCATTATGTCTCGAGTCAATGGAGATATTCTAAGAACTCAAATGATTCTAAATATAACTCGTTATCTGAAGGTCCATCGAGGGGGTGACAGCTGAGGAACGAGAAGGAGAACCAAACTTGTCAGCTAATACTGGTATCTCAGGTGGGTTTACTATACAAACTATATTTTTTCTTTATTAAAGCATTTTGCGAAAATGTGAAATGATTGACATGCATAAAATTCTTTGTGTTTTATGTGCGATTCCTATCTGTGCGATTCTTCTATCAGTATGTTGTTCTATTCGAGCCTCTAAGCTATTGACTCTTACTCGTAGCTTTTTCTGGACTATTGTAATCGATTATATTTCTAATTCCAGTGTTGTTTGTGCTTTCATCATTCTTAACCATTTCTTTAATTCACCACCAAGTCGCACCCATGGATCCGTCCTTCAGGGAAATGGGGTCGTGACAGTCCTGGTCAAGGAATGTGCATCATCTCGGGATTCTTTTGCCATGTCGCTCAACAGCCTGAAAGCTTTAGAAGGCTTCTTGTTCAAGATGGAACCTCCACACGCGGCATTCAAAATGTCGCTCGCCAGGCCTCATTTCATTGACATAGTACTGGATCAAGTCCTGGTCAGAGTTGTTGTGCTGTGGGCACTTGGCCAACATGAGCTTGAATTTTATCCAGTAGTCATAGAGTGACTCTCCGGCTCCCATATCAGTAGTGTTTCTTCTTCGTGCATTATGGATCCTCAAGACAGAATAGTATTTCTCTAGGAACTTCTGCTACATTGCTTGCCAAGTCATTACACTACCTGCAGGTAAAGTGTAAAGCCATTCTTGAGCAATATCTTGAAATGAAAAAGGAAATGATATGTACTCTTTTTTTGCTGCCTCGTTGGTCCTGATGGTTCCAAAAGCCATTTCAAAGTCTTGAAGATGCCTTTGCGGATCCTCTCCTGGCAAGTCACAGAACTTGGGCAAGATTTAGATGAAAGAGTGTCTGAGTTCCCAGTAGTCAGCTATCACGGGAAAGGTGATGCCCAAAGGTTTCATATTGTTGTTGTTGGGGAACATCATCTCCCTGAGTGTCTGCTCCGGAGGTGCATTCCCGTTCTCATTGTTGATTTCTCCATTTTCCTCTGCCATTCTTGCTACTTGACGGACATCTCGTTCAAGCTGTGCATGTCTCCTTAGTCTGCCTCTTCTCCTCATGGCATTTCTCTCGATCTATGGATCAAACAAAACGTCTCCGAGTTGTCCTTCAGGATTGGATCGAAGAATACACCATGGACAAGACCTGAGTCATGGTGAGAGAGAAATTCTGGAAGGCACAACTTCCCGGCAACGGGCCAATCTGACGGAGCTAAGTCGTTATCACTCAGGTCAAGATAAATTTATAAATACCTACACACTTCACTAGGTTCCGCTAGTGGCAAGCACAGGGTCGATCCCACAGGGAGTTGGTGGATTCATCTCTCGATGTAACAATTTGAGTTTTGAGTCTGGTCTTGCCTTGGGCAAGAAGTCATAACCAAGCAGAAAATAAATACTGAAAAAGTAAATAACTGAAAAGGAAAACAACGAAGATAGTTAAATAAGAAAGCAACTTGATTTGAGTTAGAATCCTTGAGTCTTGATCAGTAGTACAAAGATATTCGTTGTATTCACATATCATTGGTTAAAGGCGAGCGTAAGAATGACATTTTACTCCTACCACCCAAACGCATCACTCAGACAACCCCCTTTTTACTTGTCACGTAGCCACCTAAGCCTCGCCTAACATACCTTTTCAGCCCAGAAGGTAAGGGTTACTTACTCCCCTATCCCCCTTGCCCAAGATTACTCCTGGACCAAATCTACTCCAGTATACCCAAATAGGCATTAGTGGGACATCGCAACCATGGACACACCATCTCAAACGCTCGTCCCATGGCGTTCTCACCTACATCACTGTGCTGATCCCTCTAGCTGGCAAGCACGGAATCGCTACTCATTCAGAAATTAAATAACACAAACAAAATAAAGAAAAACATACTTATATTGAAATAGCAAAAGTACAAAGTTACCAAAAGATCCTCTTGACAGGACCAACCCTGACCAAGGCCGAAAGCATAAACATAAATATAAATATTAAGTTTTCCTGTAGGACTTATGTTTCTCCTCCCAATCACTCATTTAAAACATGACCTAAACTAGAGGAAATAACAGCTGGGTGTCGTCCCTCCCTCCTATTCCATCTCTAATGCGTGTGTGTCTTCTTCAAATCATAGCTTTATATAGGGGTCTTGTGGGCCTGGGCTTGGTGTTAGGAGCGGGTAGGGTTCACAGCTGAACTTTCCTTCATCGGTGAGATTTTCCATGTAGAGGAGATACTCCCAATCCTCCAAATATTCGATGGAAGGAAAGAGAGATCTTTTTCCTTTTCCGCATAAGGATATAAATCCGCCTCGAATCCCAGCTCCTTGCCCTTCGTCTTGTGCGCTCCCAGTTGCTTCCTCCTTCCTTCTCGTCTTGGTCATGGTGTTCTCCTTGATCCCAGCGGCTGTAGTGTGATCTCGAGCAATATATTTTCTTGAGCTTCAGACTGCACAAGGTACTTTGTGTGCAAACTTGCCATTTTCTCAAGATGACCTCCAACCTTGACCTGCATCCTGTCACCCCAGACTTGTGTCCTCCCAGACACAAAACAAAACACAAAACAAAGAAAAAGACTATATAGACCTAGAACAAGACATATAAAAGAGCACGAAAAACGGGCTCATCAGATATCCACATGTATTCCAGCCCGATGCAAGACCAATTCCGCGGTACAAAGGTTTGCACAGAGAATGTTAGAAGTTCTCTCTATGAACCGATGATAGTAATAAATTATATTTTGTGTCTTTGAATTGTAAAATATGTGTATCTATATATAAGAAATAATAATGGCCATAACCCTAGCTTCATAAGATATTAAAATATCTTTCAATCTCCCACTTGGACTAGCATTAGATAACATGCTACACACTATGATTGTACCCTTGGTGGGACCAAAAATACACTTAAAAGTCTGAGACAATAGGCCGACACAATCGAAGATGATCTAATCAAAGTCCGCAAAAAACTCTTAGACTACGTTGTGCAGTGAACTCGATATATGGCGAATAATCGCACTATTTTAAATACAAAAATAGGTGTAGAATAGAGCAAGCAGAGTATCGTATCCGTAAGGACTGATAAACGAAAACACACTTGTTAATTCTTTTTATAAACTTAATTATTATCTAGGCAATAGAAATTTGAATAAGATCAAATCAATATAAAATAGCCTACGGACTCGCGAAACAATAATAGAATAAAGATATAATAAAGGGAATATTCCTGGGCAATGTATGGAAACAAAATCAAATTACGGATTCATTTATTAAGTCTAATCACCTTATTTAATCCTAGTTCATGTGAAGGATTGCATAAATATCCACATACTCCCGGATAGAGAAATCTATGAACGTTGATTAAGACCTAGCCTATCACCAGTAGGTATCAAGAACAAAATCTTAACTCCTAAAAGAACGATGAGAATAACCTCCTACAGTTCACCTATCTCCGCTAGGTCTCATGGGGAAACATGTATTATGCATTCGTGTGGTCGACTATGAGATCAAATCCGGATAAGACATCCAAAACATAGCTAGCATGAAATAATAATGGCCAATTATCAAAACATGAGAATTAAATTCACGAATCATAAACAAGAATAGAAAGGAAATTTAACAATTAATATTATTAATTCATAAATTGAAATAGGTCTTACAAAGCCCCGAAATCATGAGGGGTTTAGCTACTCATAATAAAAATAATACTAGAAATAAATAAAATATGCATAAATTCCCCTCATATGACTCTTCATCTTGGGTTGTTAATCTTTGATCGCGAATTCTCCTTCGGGAAGTAGAATACTAATCTAAAATGTAAACTATGGAAAACTATAGAGTAAAAGTGTGTAGAGTTGGAAGAAGAAAGTTTAGGGCTCTAGAATGAGGCCCTTATATAGTGTATGAGGCGTAAATTAGAGTTCGGGTTTGAAATCCATTGAAAATAACTGAAAAATGAGAAATCTACACGACTTCGGTGATTATCGTCCCGGATCGCCGAAGTTGCTGTTCTTCCATGGCAAGCCCAGCGCGATCGCCGTTTTTTTTTCTCTTGAGTTCGGCGAACGAAATCCCGGATCGCCGAACTTGCTGCTTCTTGTCGTAAACGTGGTTTCTCGAGGTCCCGCGCACTTGAACCTCGACTCTTGGTCCATTTCTTGGCCCGACACGCATTTTTGCACGTTGGTTACACCGCTAAGCTTCCAATCAAACCATTTCTACACCAAAACCTATAAAAAGCTATAAAACACGATAAAATGTAAATGAACACAAAATACTAAAACAAATTAAATACGACACAAAAAAAATGACAAGATATGATATCAATCCTACCAATAAAATCATATAAAATGAGTGTTTATCATCAGACATTTACGTGGATTATTTAAACAGGCCTTTATATGAAATTTGAGTAATATTATTTCATTCGCAACACACTCGATTAAGCCTTGGATATGTCATGTGTCTATCCACATAGGTTAATCATTTCTTCTCATCTTTAATATACAACCAATGACTCATATGATCATATTCAATTACTGTAATTGAATATATCATTTAATTGGTGATTCGACTAAAATTGTTCGAGTCGCTCGCAATTTAGAACGAGGTCATCTAGCAATAGTAAGCCAACCCAAGTTGTATTCTCGAGGAAGACTTAATAGGGCAATTCGAATCTTTGTTCATAAAACGAAAAGCAATAAAAAGGATTTGATTTGAAATATTATATCTAGGCGAAGAATGTAAATAAGTAACGCAATTTAAATCTAATCTAAGAAAGCAAAATAAATCTATTCTAGGAAAAGTAATAACTTTGAAATTGAATGCAAAAGAAATACGGAAAGAAATTTGGAAATCGAAAAGGGAACAAGAAATTGAAAGCATAAACAATAAAACGAATTTAAAGCAATAAACGAAACAAGAATAAGTAAAGGGAAAAACGAACAAACTTGAATTAAGAACTGGAAACAGTCTTTGAATCCACAAGGAAAAAAATCTGAAAACGAACTACGAACTACGAATGTTGTAATCGACTAACTTGAAAGCGAAAAATAAAGTAAAGAACTATCTAGGTCTTGACTCTCGGATCGAGGTTAAGACGAGCTAAACTATGAACGGAAAATATATGAAAAAGTGCTGGAAAAGTAGTCTGAAGTGTTGTGTGAAAACTGGAGACGAAAGTCCGGTCGAAAGTCATGTCTCCCGAATGAAAATCATGCCGAACATATATAGGCGAGAGGTAGGTCAACGACCGCGTAGGGGTCAGCGGCCGCTGACCCGGTGGCTCCGTGCCAATCTAGGGTCGGTTGCAACGGCCCCGAGTTATCCGCAAAGTCAACGACCGCTGACTTGCTCTGGCGCGCGCTCTTCGGCTGGCTCGGGCGCTAGCGCGTATGGCCTAGTCAGCGGCCGTGGAGTGTCACGCGACCGCTGATTAGTGCCTCGGCACTTGTCTTCGTTTTCTCCTCGTTTCTCGATTCTTCTTCATTTCTTTTCCATCTTCAACGCTCGTTTAGGCCAATGATCCTGAAACATAAAATGAAACATAAATCGGGTCAAAACATCACGGAATGAGGGAAAATAGTACGAATAAAGATACGAAAATCATAAGTTTAGACGAACAAAAGGAGACAAAATAATTGGCCCATAACTTTGAGGTCGAATAATATAGAGAAAATGAGTATTCTCTCAAATTTTCAATCAAGGAATGAATCTTAATCTTGGCTCAACTACCATTTCAAATTTATCTCATGGTGCACCCAATCCAAGCCATTTCTTGTCACTTGCAAGCATTATCTTGGTCAAAGTACAACACTTACAAACAAAATGCATAATGACCTTAAGTCTAAGGACTATTGCATACTTCATATACTAATAAATCGTAGACGCCAAAACAAACGATTTAATAGTCGGTATATCAATACTCTCCAAAGTATCCATGTGTCCATCACGGCTATCAAATATATCGTAGTCGTGAGAACAACTACGTTCTCCAAGAATGTTATGCAGACCACATGCCAACATATAACATATTGATGATCATTGGTTGATGTTATTTTAGAATTTTCACTCTATCATTTATGTCTCACACCATTAATGACAGTGGAAATTTAAGGGAAAAAAATTTGAGAATAATATCAAACAATCAAAATAATAAATTTCATAAATACACAAAACTCATAGAAAATCAAATTTTCATATAATTTGATCAAATAAATATGTCTTTACAAGATAATGTTTCTTAAGACATAAATTACAAAACTCCCACTAAAACAAAACCAACTACCAAGATGTCTAGCACCCAAGCTTTCAAAATATTTGTTGTGTTTTGCAATACACAACGGCTTGTTGAAAGGATCAACTAAGTTATTGTCAGTGGGTACTCTTCCTAATTTAATACCGCTCATTTCTATTATCTCTTGAATCATAATATATGTCCTTGGAATGTGTTTGTTCCTATTCATGGCTCTCGGTTCTTTTGCTTGTGCAATCGTACCAGTGTTGTCACAAAACAACGGTATGGGATTGTTTGCACTTGAAATAACATCCAATTTCTTGAGAAACTCTGTTGGGAACCCCACAATATATTCTAAGTTTTGATGATGTTCACTCATACACACACTTGGCATTCTTCATGTTCTGTATCATTTCTGTTGATTCTTATTTACCAGATAGTCGAAACCAGTTCAACCAGAAAGATGGAATATGTCTCAGACAGAAAGCTGAACCAGCAAGTCTTTTAAACAGAAAGCTGAACCAACAAGTCTTTAACAGAAAGCTGAACCAGCAAGTCTTTAACAGAATGCTGAACCAGCAAGTCTTTTAACAGAAAGCTGAACCAGCAAGTCTTTTAACAGAAAGCTGAACCAGCAAGTCTTTAACAGAAAGCTGAACCAGCAAGTCTTTTAACAGAAAGCTGAACCAGCAAGTCTTTTAACAGAAAGCTAAACCAACAAGCCTTTAACAGAAAGCTGAACCAGCAAGTCTTAGACAACTATGCTGAACCAGAAGGCTTCATACAGAAAGATGGACAGAAAATTGAACCAGAAAGTAATAGACAGAAAGGCATTTAAAACCAGAAAATGTCTAAACCAGTGTTCAACCAGTAAAGCTCTTCAACCAGACAGTATCTAACCAGTGTTCAAACCAGAACGGCACTAAGACCAGAAAGAACATAATCAGAAGGTCTGAAGCAAAACAGAAAGAGCTGAATCAAACCTGTCGATGAAGCATTAAAGACTTTCCATTGAAGATTTGGAAATTGAATCACTGATTGACATGGAGAAGGAAAGCAATCACAGATGATCTGCTTACCAATCATAGAAGATTCAATCAACAACTCTAAAAGGAAAGAAGAGATATGATTGATTGGTAATTCAAAAAAAAAAAGCGCTATACAGCAGAAACATTCTCAAGCATTCTATCTCCAAATCAGACAAAAGCTTCAAACCGTTCGTGATCGCAATCACACCTCGATTCAAGTCTATCTTATCGAGAGAAGAAGGAGATCTTTACTAGCTAGTAGTTTTCTAGTGGATTAACGTGAAGATTACCTGTTTTCAGTAGTTTTCTGTAAGTTGTAAAGGGACACGACCCTTATTCGTGCATAAGTTTCAGTTAGTTTGTACTTGGAACTTGTGGCTCGTTCTCAGCGAGGTTAAATAAGAAGAGTATCCTAGTAGTGGATATCTAATCCAGTTTGGATTAGACCGTGGACGTAGGGGGTTTCCCGAACCACGTAAAAATAACTGTGCCATTTAAATTCTGCATTTTATGTTCAGTTGTTTTTATTCTGCATCTATCATACTCATTCAGATCTGCATACTTAATCTATCTTCTAAATACTCGATTAAGTTTTCAAAAGATTTTCTTAACAAGAGCACCGACTAAGTCCACCATTATTCCGCACACAATACATTGCTGGAATTTGAGTTCACGCTTACTTTCCGCTTTGTATATCTCACTTGAGAGATTTTATCTGGATAGAATCTAATCGATTAGAAAATCAATTTGTTCTATCACCTTGAGCAATCTGTAATTCAGAAAGCTTACATCTCTCTGATTGAAACAGTCAAGTAAACTGAAAAGTTTGCATTTGGTGTATTCCCCCCCCCCCCATACACCAAACCTTGCTCTTTCGGGACCAACAAACTCTGACAGGGCCACTGCCTCATTGGCAGCTTTAGATGCAACAATATACTCAGCTTCGGTGGCGGAATCTCTTTGGTACATTTTTGTCGTGTTTCCAAGTCTCATTTTGTAGTGTTTTAGTCTATTTTATTTTATGTTTTGTTCATTATTACGACATATATCGATGTTGTGTAGTAGGTTGTTTGGTGATTGGAAGTGTTGCAAAATGAAGTCGTGGAGGTAAAGTTTGGTGCGAGGAAGCATAACGGGTGAGCCGGAGATGAGCCAAGGATGCGAGAAAAGCTTAAAGCGCGAGACGGGGCAGCACGAGCCACCCCGCAGGCACTTGGCATGCCATACTCTTTGGGGTGGCGTTCGCGGAGAAGGCAGAACCAGGGGTTTAGCGATCGTTGGACCCCAGCGCCCGCTGGGCGCATGACTCGGCAGGGAAATAGCCAAGGAGCCAGCAACCGCTGGACCCTAGCGGCCTCTAGGCCTCTTGCGCGGATGAGACAGAACCTCGCGCCCAGCGATCGCTGGACCGTCCGCGACCGTTGGACGCGATTTGAGATCCCGTTTTTGGCTATTTAAACATGTTATTTTGGCGTGATTTGATATCATTTTACACTATTTTTCCTTTCCAAACCCTAGAAACACTTTGATTGTTTTTATTTCTTTGTAATTTTTCGGGACGAATGATTGAGTGCGAGTTTGACGCTCAATCCAAGATTTAATCTTAATAAGTTTGCTTTAATTCTTATTTTTGATTGTTCAAAGGATTGATTTGTCTTTCTCTACCTATAGTTAGAATTTCTTTAATTATTTATTGATTGATCTTCAATTCATGTTCCAGATTAAACTTGTACTTAATTAAATTGAATGCTTGATCACCATTTAATTCCCTCTTATTCTAGATGAGATTGAGAAATAATTTTAGAATTCGACTTAGGGTTTAATCAAACAAAAATTTTAAATCGAAAACGTAGGAATTGTAATTTGTTGCTTATTTATGATTTTCTATTGTGCGATTCAAATACGAAAGTTAGAATTGCGGCTTAATTATTGAATACAAAAGTTAGTAATTAAGCAACTCTAGGAAATCATTAATTAACTGCGAATCATTGTTGATAATTGATGAATTCTTTCTATGGTGTTCTAATATGCGAGTTTTGATTATTGTCTAAGTATGACTACCTAAGTGATTAATTAGACTAACTTTGAAGAAGCCCTTAATAAAAGAACAATAGCATATATATAGGAGCATGATTTAATTGATTATAGATTTTCTGAACTCTAGGCCCTTAAATCCGGAATCCACCATTTTATTATTCTTGTATTACTTTATTTTATTTTTCGCATGCTCTATTCTGATTAGAGGTTTTATGATTTCCCTTTTATTCGTTTTAATAACATTTAGAATTAGAATCATCCTCATAAGCTTTTCATCGATATTCGACCGTTGTTAACTTGTCACGTGCAATAGACCTCGTATAACTTAGGATTAGAATCGGCAGTCGTATTTTGTTTGGAACTATTCCAACTCATTACTCCACCATTGAGGATGAAAACATATCCAGACTGAGACTAATTATAGTCATCATGAAGCGAGCATCAGTGAACCTTGTAACTGATAGCTCCGGCTGTCAACCATAGACTAAAAAGTAATCTTTAGAACGCCTGAGGTACTTAAGAATAGTCTTGATAGTTTTCCAGTGTTAATCACCAAGATTTTTCTAAAATTTTCTTGTCATGCTTAGAGCATAGGCCACATCTGACTTAATACATAGCATTACATACATGATTGATCATATAGCCGAAGCATATAAGATCTTCTTCATACGAGTTTTCTTGTTGTAATTATAAGGAAAATCCTTCTTTTACAAGATGATGTCATGTCCCATAGGAAAAAAAGTATTTCTTGGAAATCTCTATTGAGAAATGCCTAAGCAATTTTTCTATATAAGTGGACTATGATAATCCTAACAATCTATTGTTTATATCCTCATAGGTCTTTATCCCAATGATATAGAAAGCATCACCTAAATCCTTCATCATGAATCATACAGAAAGATAGTCTTTCACTTATACCATCATGGATCATTCGTTTCCCATGATCAAAATGTCATTGACATATATATGTAAGAGAAAAACGCGTTGATTTTGTCACAACCCTGATTTCCAAATGAAGTAATGATCGGAGTGTGACTCAGGATATTATGACAGAAACAAGAAAGAAATGGAAACAATAGGAAAACAATGATAACCGAAAAATAATAAGGTTAGAGGAGTCTCTACTTAGAGGTTAAGAAAATTCAATGGCTTGAAATCTCAAACATTTAATAAAGATAATACACATTCTCGAAGGGTTAAAGTATTATATAACCTAAACAAAGTATCAAAGAATGATTTGAAGATTCGTATTCGGGAAGGAAAAATCAATATAAATAAATATGAAGATATGCATTATCTCTGAACACCTAACTATGAGCAACCTCCTCAGCACCACACCACGATCGGCCTATCACTCAACCTGCAATAAAAATACAAGCAGGGCCGAGTACTTGATGTACTCTGTGGGTTATGCCTAAAACATTTTATCATTATGCATCATAACAGTATCTCACAAGGTTTAACGTAAATGCTTGTGAATACTAAACATTCATTTTCCTTTCATAAAGTTGGTACGGATCCGTTTTCTTTCATTTCTGTATTATCCATATTTGTAACTACGCTGGGGAAGGTGGTCACCTTCCGCGAACACATCTCTTCACTGCCGGCCCAACAGGGCTCATAGTTCACAGCTTCTCTATACACTAACCTTGGCCGGTACGCTCACATGGCTCATAGACATCATACATAAAACTATAAATATTTTATGCATGATAATTCTTTCAATAACTTTCGTTCATTCAAAACATGTTTCATTATAGCAAGAGTATAGTTTGTAGTAAACTCACCTGGCCACATGTGCATGATTATAAATTCAAATTCTCCCTTCTCGTTTCTTGGTCGCAACTCCCTTGATAAACCTTTAGATAACGAATTACATTTAGAGACTTTTGAGTTCTATAAATAACCACTATTTTGATTAGAGATATAACAATTAGTTTCTAAGTTCTAGGCTTTCATATTCGTTATACGAAATCATAACGAAGCTTAAGATTTTCGAAGAAAATTTTAATTTCATTCTAAACAAGAAGTATTTAAATAAATTCAAAATATAATTAATTACTTGCTCGTAATTAATTTACTCTACGGGCCTTGAAATCGAGAATTATAGAAAATATCTCGTGATTAAAGACATTTATAAAAGATCATATGTCGATTTGAATTAATTTAAGTTCACTAAATTAATTGAGTAAATAAGAATTCAAATAATTTTAGATTCTACTCCACCAAATGAAACTTTAGTCAGCCCCAAATTACCAACCTAATGCCCGAACAAATTGATTTAATTAAGAAACCTAACCCGGATATCAGATCACAAACTTGATCCAACCCGCTAGTTATTTATTTTTCAGATTTTATCAATTTAAATTCCTCTACTTTATTTCACAAAAATCATTTTCCTTCTTAACTTATTTTCCTCTCTTCTCTGGTACGTTCTCTCTCGCTACACACATACACTGTGCAACTTCTTCTTCTCGGCTAGTCGCAATCATGTGCGACTTCTTCTTCTCCGGAAGCCGCTGTCATGATTCGATTTCAGTCTGGATTTCATATCTTTCTCAAGGTATCTCTGTACCTTTTCTCCCACCTGCTTTCTACCACATATTGAGACTTTGATGCCCTTCTTTCCTCATTAAATTTTTTGTTAGAGAACTCAAATTTCAGCAAAAATCTCCCTAAAATCCATTCTTCTCATACGAATTTGAAAAAGGATTTGATTTAGTGTAAAAGCCCTAAATTTTTCAAACCCAAAACACCCCCTTCACTCCCTCTCTCTCGGCTGCAGTACACGACCCGACCATCGTCGCGCCAACGCCACTATTGCCATTTCGTTCCTACAGTCCCATCATCTAACCACTAGCTCGTTTGCACAGCACCTCGTTGCATCCCTATAGTGTCTGCAGCCGGTGTCGAGTCCCATTATGGATCTTTCCGTCTGGTTTCTGCGTTTCACTCGTTCCTCTGGAAATCGGGCAGCAGGTAACTCGTGTTTAATATATTTGTGTTTGTAGGTTTTGGTGTGTTATAATTATACAATTTTCCAAGCTGTGGTTTGAATTGCTTTTGTTTAAAAATGTTAATTTCTATTTTCAGAATTTACAGATTTGAGTATCATTATGAAACTTAATCTTACCCTATTTCCTCATTTTATCCGCCGCTCATCTCTATTTCTCTCGGGCACCCTTTCTCTGCCCCGACGATTCCGCCGCCCAACACCGGCGTCGGCCATTGTTTTCTTGCGACTCAGCCCTCCTCCTTCGTAACCCCTCTCGGTGCTTCTCCTCTCTCTCCGTTCTCGGCCCGCCTCGACGTTCAGTGGATGGATACACACACACACACACAGCTCTCTGTCCCTCTGCCTCGACTTCTTTCTCAGCGCAAAGAGTAGTGGTTAGTAGTGGGTCCTTGCCGCCGTCCTTCTCCGTTCGAGACTCCAGCCTGCGACTTCCTAGCCGGCGCTGCCAGCCCTGCATCTCTCTCCTTGGTAGTTCTCTCAGCCTCTCACTCTCTCTGTACTCCTCTGCAGCCTATCTTCTCTCTTCTATGTTTGTTCACTGATCTTTAATCTTTTATATTCCTCTAATCTAAACTCTAAGGTTTTCTTTCTATCGAATACAATTAGGCATCAGATTCACTCTTTAAATTAATAAGAGGAAAAATGAGATTTTTGATCAATTGTTATGTTTGGATTAAGGTTCTGGCCTTAGCTCAAAATCTTCCTCTACTGATTTCCTATTGTTTTTCTTCTTTCATTCTTACTAACCGATTCTTCCCTATTTCTAGATAAGAAAAATTGGCTCAAGGACCTTCGGTTGCCCTCTTCGTTGAGAATCCGAAGCTAAGTTTGCAGTCCTTTTTCTTTCTTTCTAATTTTTGTGTTTTGGTTCTCATCTGATGGAGTGGTTTGGGTTAAATTTGTATGCCTTGCGGTTGTTCTGCTCTCTTGAGAGGTTCATGTTCCTTAGATAAGTCCTCCTGGATTTATTTCTCATATGACAACTTCTAAGTTTAAAAAAAATGTCTAAAATTGAGCATTCTTCCTAATGTTTTGATAGAAAGGAAAAATATATATTCTGTTCTATTGGGTGCATTAACCAAATCTGAGTAGGCTATGTTCTGAAAGTCAGTTCTATTTATGTCTTTAACCTAAACCTTATGTTACTGATCTGATTTACTAAAAGAGACATGTTTGGTGATTTGGTTAATACGTCTAAGTTTTAATAAACCGAAAGAGAGTGTGTGATGTAGTTCTTAATGTGTTCTGCTCTTGATTATCATACCGCTTTAGTATATTCTAAGAGATGATAATAGCTTTCAAAGTTCTATATCTCTGTTATGATCTGAATGTATTTTGTTCTGTCCATTTTGGTTTGAAGAAAGGTCTAAGTGATAAGATGTAAGGATCTAAATTTTAGTAGTTTTTTTCTGAGTGGTTCCTTATTGCTAAGTATTTGATAAATCAGTATTTAAAGTGTGCTAAAAAAAAATACTTCTTCATACCTTAAGAGCTTCTACGCGTTCTGAAATTTTGGGCAGAACTCCTCCTGTGACCTTCCTTTTCCTTGCTTTCGTTTCTAAGTGTTCTATGTTATTATGTGACTTGTAAAATCTTTAGAAGTTTTGGTTTATTTTACAGATTATACAAGGTGGCAATGAAGTGTTATTGTCAGACTTTGGAGCTCACCCCCCCTGCCTTGCCTTCTCTTCGGCCAAGGACTGTGAGGCCCTTTCACTTTCTTTCATCCTTCATAAAATTAGAATTGTACTTGTGAAATTCCTTTTTGTTTTATAATGCATTTAGAGTTTCTTACATCTTCTCTTTCCTACTTTTCTAGCCTTGTGATGTGATTAACTTATTTCTTCTTCCTTATTCCTTTGTTTTAGATGATGCTATCCTGAAATAGTGCAGGGAGTAGGATGAAAAGGACAATTGAGTACTGCACATTTTCTTTGTTCGAGCAGCAGCCCCTTTCTCCCATTCTTTCCTCTTCTTCTTATCAGTCTATTCTTCATTTATATTATAGTTTTTTTCCATTTTATAAATATAAGATACCCTGCAGATTTCCTATGTAAAAATATGCACTATGCCTCGTATCATGCTAGCTAAATCAGCTTTTAACATGTTTTGTATCTTAGAAATTCAGATTTCCATTGTACAGTTGGCATTTGTCTTTTTCTTCCTACACCTCTGTAATACCCTCAAATCTTAATTAGTACTTAGTTGCTAATTAGAGTTTTAATAAGGCTTTGCATCCTTAAGAAATAAAAATAAGAAAATTTAAAGCTAAAGTATCTAGTTGAAATTAGTGAACATAAGTAACCTAAGTGTTACTTAAGCATGATTTAGAGAAAATGTTAG
>JAPKLX010000121.1:776679-792098 GCA_026898415.1 Leonotis leonurus
TCTGCCCTGAATTTCCTGCGAAAGTTTTTATTCAAATTTATCCTTGAAAGTTTTTATTCAAATTTATCCTTGAGATTAAACTTCATTTCCAAGAGTTTCTTAAGTTAATCGAGTCATGGCCTAATTACTTAACTAAGAAAGGGTTAAGAAATTGGGCTGTGACAACCTCAAGTATTGGGCTTCGTATGTCTATGTCCATGTATGTATATATGTGTTTTTTTTTAACTTAATTGAGATTATCTAATGGGTACTTGTAACCCTATTCATGTGTACATTAGGAACACATATATATATATTTTCAGTGCAATGCACTACTTATTATGTGGATGTATCTTAAATCTCCACATTTATTTCATGAAGTATTTAAGTTATCACTAATTAAATATTAAACTTTAATCATAATCTCACTCCTAACTCATCTTACCTAGCTTCACTTATTACACTAACTAATAAACAAGATACTAATATTAATAGTAATACTAATCGTATAAAATTTGTGTGATGTCTGATTGAGTCCAACTACTCTGACAAATTATTAAACCTTACTAATCTCGGTCTGATAATTTAACTATAAGAATATCTAATCCGAAAATTTATGAACTAAATTGGGGTTTAAAGAGTGGGGCATTACATACATTCAGTATACTCGTTACGGGGATCAACAAATTATTTGGTTTAGTATTAATATACACTAGATACTAAAAGCTTATGAATTAAACAATAATAGAATATGCATTATTGAAAGTAAAATATATCTCACGGAATTATGTGAACCAGCAGATATAATGTGCAATCAACATTCTATTTGGTAGAAATATTTTCCCATATGCAAATCAAAACTTACTGATATGATTCAACAAAAGCCAAAAAAAAAAAAAAATTATAAAACGAGTTATTGTATCATAGTCAGAGTTTACGCTAAACGTTTACAGAACGACTAACATCGTTTTGTTTACACCATTGAATCAAATTTTCAAACTTCATGACAACTTGAGTAGGCCATCTATGTTGACATTCGGGTTTGATGACATGAGTTGAAAGTATTCATTAGCCTCAGTTAGGTTCGCTTCTTTGAGTTCGTTGTGAGACCATCCAACAATCGCTGCACAATATGATGGAAAAAAAGTTTGGTAAATCTACCATTGTTGTTATAATAAAAAGAAAATACATTCCATAATATGCATTCACATAATTGTATATTTTGTTGCATTGTCACTATATAATAAATTGTATATTTTGTTGCATTGTCACTATATAATATTATGCATCAGATGTGATACATAGATTCATTATTGACACCATTGTTGTCATAATAAAAAGAAAATACATTCCATAATATGCATTCACATAATTATATATTTTGTTGCATTGTCAATATATAATATATGCATAAGATGTGATACATAGATGCATTATTGACACCATTAGCAGAAGATTCAATGTCTATCATGCTAAGTATAACAACGCAGTAAACAATATAATACAATCCACATAAAAGAATTTGTCAATGCAACATAAATTTTAATTACTTTATACAACCATCAACTAACATGCAACGCAAATATCAACCAACACAACAATACAATTATCATAATATCATATTACATATAACAGTATACAACAATGCAGTCAAATTAGTTTTTCTTGGCCAACATGAAGAAACTATCGATTATGTGACATGCCTACAAACTCAAATTACTCCTAAATCGAGAACAAATAACAATGCAACAAACACAAAAACAACAAATAAATAACTACTGAAGAAATTTCAGATTTCAAATGTAACGTCGTGCAAACAAATCAAAATCTCATAAATAAAAAGAATTATAGGAATACACAACAGAAACCCTAGTTATTTGTGTTCGATTTTTTTTACAGACCCATAACTCAAATAGAAAGATAAAACATCCTTTCATAAACACATACTCAATTCATTTCGAAAATTGCTTTTATTGACTATTTAATAGAAAAACCCTATTTTTTACTTCTTAAAACCAAGTTTGATACTGTTTTTTGCAGCCTAGATTGACAAATATAGAACATATATACTAACCTTTGTCGCTCGTAATGACTCTTCTTCGGGAAGTAGCACTTCTTCTACGGCCAACTTGCATCCTTACTTCAGACGGTCTGGATGGAGTTTCGAAGTCATCGTCTTCGCCGCCGGTCACCGTGTGTCGACCTGACCTTCTCAAAGGTGTTGGTTGCATTGTTGAAAAGTGTGGATGTGTGAGATTTGTTTGCAGAGATAATAAGATTATGGTGGTTGCGTGTTGGATGGTAACTTACCATGTCAACTGCACTTCTGACGTAATTACCCTTGGTGCATTGCCACAAAACAATGCAACACGTTCAAATGTTAAAATCACGTTTTTGATGGATTGTCTAGTAACCGTTGGATCCAATGGAATCTATGGTCGTGATTATTTTCTATTTTATACCAATTGAACTCTTTTTACCTGAAATGATCTATATATATATATATCAAATTTAAATGTGAAAATATAGGATAAAACTCATATGTATTATATTCTGACAATCAAACTATAATTGATTAATACATATATATAATTACTACTCCATAAAGGAGTATTTCTGTTCCATAACCCGTGTGTCATATACGATGTTGCTTTCTAACGTACATGAAAATTTAAAGCTAGGTATAATACAAGACAAAAACCTGTTAAACTCAGATTAGTCAGAATACACACATATATATATATATCTTTTATCCATATATGCTAGCTATATATATAAAAGAAATAATATAGTTACATAATCACCAGTTCGAATATAATCTAAGTGGGAAAAGTAATGTCATTGTCGTCATCCATGGCGAAGAACACCTCATCCAGATACGACAGCTCCACTCCCTCATCACCATTCTTCTCAATATTGCACTCTTCACAATCAAACAAGTTTCCTTCACGAACTTTACATACCACCCACTCCTTCAAATTAATCCACATACACACATCAAACTAATTAATTAGCTAGCCACACATTATATTGTAGAATAATACTTTATTAATTGAGTAACTGATTCTTACTTGAGAAGTTGTGAAACTAGCAGTGTTGAGGAGGTGGTATTCCTCCATAACCCAATTACTTTGAGCTCCATCTTCTCCACAGAAAACAAGATAATTTTTAATTCCAATTTCATTAATATTGTCTCCATTGCTTGTATAGATAGGCTCACTCAAACCAATTTCCTTCCAAAACCTTCTTTCTGTACTTTGGTTATGCTTCAAGCCACTAAAGAAGAAGCACTCTTTTTTACTCCAAAACGCCTTCTCTATAAGATGTTCAAAATCCGAATAAAATAAATTAACAATGTGTAATCTAAAAAAGAAGAAGTAGAAGTAGAAGTAGATGGTTTCTAGTAAATTCTACCAAAAATCCATATACTTTCTAAATTGCACGGAACATGACTGTGTTTAAAAGATATTACACATAAAAATACAATCTTAAGTTTTGTGACTTTACGTCGCTACTAGTTCAAGTTTCTTGGATTTTGAAGATGTTTGAATAGTACGAAATACTCCCTAAGAGTGGGGAAGAGGAATAGGCTTTTTCTATGAGAATTGTAGAGGGCACTTTGGACTTTCACCCATATTAAAACCTATAAAACCTTCACAAATCACACAAATTAAAGCTCTGAATTAAAGTCACGCACGTTGTATTTTTATGGGACTAATGTTTTTTTTATGGAGAGTTTCTTAAAACATAGTACTACTTCTGTCCACGGACCCATTTATTATATTCCTCCTTCTACGAAATAAATATTTATTTAATATTTTCTATTTTCTGTAATCACTTTTAATTTTATGTTGATTTTCATTTTAAATGGCTTTAATTAATTCATATGAAACCTAACTAGACTCGCTACTCATTGTAACTAATATCAAAACAAATTAATTATTAAAACTCGTATCGATTAAATTAGATTTTTGTTTGGGGAGAGTATTAAATTTCATACAACTTACTACACATAGGGAGAATTGACGTTAAAAAGAAAAGTAGTGTACTAATCTCTACGAGCAAGAAAATAATAATATAGAAACAGTTAAGGATAAATTACCATGAAGGTCCATAAGGTGAGCAGTATAGATATCAAGGTCGGGGATAATATTAGGGTAGCATGGTAAATTTGCAGCCCTTCGATTCAAGAAGCTAACGATCAACTCTTCATCGGTGGGATCGAACTGAAGGCCAGGAGGTAAAACTATTTTCTCTTCTTTCATAACAACTAATTAACTCAATCTTTCTGTATCTTAGGGTACAATACGTGTGTTGTATAAATATAGCTAGTTCTCCACTTAGAAATATATAAAGAAGAAGATATAGAATGAAGAAGCTGATGTGTGTGTGTGTGAGGGAAAGGGAGTTGTTTATAAAGAAATGGAGATCATTAAAGGTAGGGTGGATAAGCATGATTGAATTTGAAATAGGGCAACATAGAAAATATCTGAGAATTAATTGATTAATACATTTAAAGACGGCTGCAGCTAAAATAGATAAGGAGAGAAAAGACAGTGCTATTAATTACTATATTCTTTTTGGTTATATTCTGGATAATTAGTGGACATATTTTGTGTCTAAAGCAACATGTTTGAGTGTGACATATATAACCGTGTTAACCTATTTACAGACATTATTCTAAATCAAGAAGACGATCGATGCTTTTGTGATTTCTTAAAGGTTGATTATATTAGATAAGATATTGCGTTTCACATTTGTCTCTCGTATTTTATATCTCATCATAAAATTCATTATTTTATTTAATATTATTTATAATCTAAATTTTATTATAATTAATATAGTGAATTATAATAAATAATAAATTTTAAAAAAATTTATACACTGTTTTGAAATTTATAAATCCTAAAAATAAATTAAAAGTGATATTACATGTTAAAAATTAATTTTATATCCAGTTTAAGTCAGTTTAAGTGGGATATATTCTAATATTTTGTATAGACTTGAATTATAATATATAAAATTAAATCAAATAATAAAATGTAAATTTAATTTTGAAACATGAAACACTACAAAAAACACATTTTATAGTAACTGAATAGTGAAGGAAAAATTTTACGTTTCTAAATTTTAATGGATTAACAACAGAATTGTTATGAAATTGTTGTTCAAATTTGAGTAACGAAATTAATGACGGAATTATCCGCCATTAAAATTTAGTAACATAATTTTCCATATAAGTTACTAAAATTGAAGAAATCTTTTAGAAACAGAAATTCCGTTACAATTCTAGTAACGGAATATATTCCGTTGTTAAATTTTTTAGCAACCATCAATATTATTACGAATAAATCTGTTAGTACAAATATGTTACTATCATTTTTAGTAATGAAATTTTTTGTTTTAGTAATAAAAAATACCGTTGTAAAATAAAAAAAAAATTAGTGAAGTATGGGACTTTAACAAGCATGATATCATCTCTGATTATATAGAAACGTATATTCGTATCACTGGCTTCTGTATGTAATATCTACATAAAAATTCAATTAGAAAATTAGTTATATTTGTGAATTGCAATATTATTTTGTACAAATAAATGAGAAGAGTGAAATTATTTTAAATGTAGTGGAGAATAGGCATGCTTAAATTAGCTAGATGGCACGTAAGAGAGCTAAATTATAGGTGAAGGGATTTTTGATGGTGAAGTAAATAAGTAACAGCTGGAAAGGGCAATTGCTTCAAGTGTTAGATTTTTTTGATTGAGACTCAATTTTTTATCAGCAGCCACTTATACTAATTAATTGCATTACTATTTACAATTTGAGTGCGATGAAAAACTGACAATTGTTAAAGATTTATTAAAAAGAAAAGAAAAGAAAAGAAAAGAAGCGAGTGCAAATATACACTACCATAAACTGAAGTCTTTTAATTGAATCTCATGTACATGTCGTTTTTCCATTGTGTTTCTTGAGTTGTCGGTTAGGGTTCCACTAAAATCCTTTTTGCTGTAGTAACTCAAAATAGATTTATATTGTTGACCGTTATACTATTCATATATATATATATATATTATAATTATCATTAATATTATTGTAATATATATATGTGTATATGAAATTTAAATTATGAAATAAAAATGAATGTATATCACTGATCCAACTAGCTAGATGTGAAAGTTCAAATTTAATGCACTAAACAAAAAAAAAAGATATTGAAAAATATTTTCAATAAGGTGATAAAATAACTTGAACATCAAAATGACATGTACGTCGACAAGAGACAATCCTTTATAAAAAGTTCAAAAAATCTGCAGAAATGCTTCATACTACTACTTAAAGTAACAGCTTTAAAATTTGTAGGAAGATGTATTCTCTTTTAGTTGGCTTGTATCAATGTGTGTCTGAACTCCTAGAACATATGCGATCATTCACTTTTTCTTGAGATTATTTGCGATTGAGCACACGCGCGGCACACCTATTTTATTTCTAAGAATTTTCAAATATAATAAAAAAAATTGAAATATAAACATATTTCCTTCTTATAGTATAATTCTTTATATATAAATTAATAATTAAATTATATTTCAGAGACCTAAAATATAATTGTCCTTATAGAGATCCTGGTAGGCTATAATAGGCTAAGCATATTTTGTAATAAAATCTCTTTTTTAATTATTCAGTTTTAGGAATATTACAATTGACAATCATATTTCTTAAGAACAAACTTATTTTTAATTATAGTACATATATACTCAGTTAAGATACAAGTACCGATTTTTGAGATATAAATATTTAATTTTCCTTAAACTATATTGATTGGTTAAAACCATCACAAATTCTTAAGGCGGTCATAATATATTTATATATATATATTTTTTTTAATCATTCCTGGTATGGCAAAAGGTCATAATATATTTATATAACTTAATTAAAGAAGTTTAATTTTAAATGTTAATAGATAAAATACCCACTTAGAAATTTTACGTGCCAAAAATACTCATAATTTTGATAGACAAAGAAAATATTCATTTTATTTAAATAATAGTATAAAAATAAATAAGACTCTTACACTTGTCAGGGACAGTCGGATACGGGGTTCGAGATGTTCTAGACTATCCTAAGCAATCCTGGACGGTTTGGGATGGGGGCTGGAAAGTGATTTGGGGGTGGGTGGTGCTGGGGATGTAGGGGAGGCGGGCTTTGGGGGCTGGGAGGGAGTTGGGTGTGAGGAGGTAGGTTTGGGGCTGGAGGACTGCCGCTGAGAGGTGAGGCGACGCTTCTTGAGTGGTTCCGAGCGGTTCGGACGGTTAGAGATGGGGGCTAGAGCGATTTTGGTGACGATATATCAAACCTGTTTTCAATTGCACTTTAATGAGAATAAATGTTTCTATCATTAGTTTGTTATATATTATTGTTATATATATATTGAATTGCAAATAAGTCCATTTATTACAATTGTAGACTGTATGGTGGATTGATGATCACATCAGGTAACACAGTGGACTCCTTTGTAATATAAAGTCACAGTCTAGACAGACTTGGACAATCTAGTCAGTAAAGGCTGCAACATCATTTGATGTGAGAGCTGACATTAGCCCGCAAAATGATCTCGGTATGTATAAGCGGATACACATGTTTTGCGTATACATATTGAGAGGTTTTACAATAAGATAAGTTATAACGTGCTGATAATTAGAACGAGGTCTCAAAAATTAATTCATTTCTAAATCTGTGACGATGACATTGGTATTGGTGGTTGATTATACACTGCTTTGACTCATCTACGCTTGTTGGTTTTTCGTAACTTTAAATAGTGATGTCTTGGGAGGTAGTGATTGGCTTAGCCAGAAGCACTCGACTGTCAGTCGTGCAGACTCTAGTCTCGGTGACACGAGTTGATTAAATCCGCGTGACGCGTTCAAAAAGGTTTATTGCATAAGAAACCCGACCGGTTGAGAATTTATTCCATATGTAATAATTAAGGTCTGAACCGGACCACTCACGAATAAATATATTAATTAATTATGAGTTGTCAGCAAACTCAATTAATTAAAGGATTTAGAAAATCTTAAACGCATGAAATAATTAATGACAAAAGGGTTACGTCCGTAATTCGAATGAATCAAGATGAGTTCAATATTTATCCTATAGTAGAGTCGATAAATATTTATTATAGAACTGCATTTTATTGCGTTTATATGAAATAATTAATTGGAGGACAAATTAATTTAAATTAATTAATTTAAGTCTAAAGGTGAGCCAAAAAATTAATTAAATTCAATTGGGCCCAAAGGAGACTTGAAAATTAATTTAATTAAATTATGGATTTGTCCAAGCCCGTATTAATTTTTAATATAATTCAAATTTGAATTAGAATTATAGTTGTAACCGCAAGAGATAAAGGTGGGGATATAGTTATATTATTTCGGATCTAATTCATTCTCCTTAGAAGCCCTATCCTAGCCCACAATCTCTATAAAAGGAGATAAAGAGGGAGCCAATTTCTCTCTCCTCCTACATAGAAATCGGTGCCCACAGTGAGAGTTTTAACTCTCAATTTTCGAAAATTGTGAAGTATTCTACGCTTCAATTTTCGTTCTTCTTTTCTCCAAAATTACTAGATAGATTCGCCCACACGATATTCTAGTAAGTAGACTGAAAATAGGATAGAAGTTCATAGGGTTGGATTCGTACAGATCTAGAAGGAGATTCGAACGGTGTGGATTACGTTTCGATAGGTAACAATTCAAATCGTTTGAAAATAGGATAGAAGTTCATAGGGTTGGATTCGTGCAGATCTAGAAGGAGATTCGAACGGTGTGGATTGCGGTTCAATAGCTAACAATTTAAATCGTTTCTCCACAAGTGGAGGACTTGCTGAGGAGAAGGTATAAAACATTTAATTCCGCATTTATATTCTCTTATGTGATTAAGAATTAATTATTCATGTCATTAATTAAACCTGTGGATCCTGCGATTTCGTGAACCCCTCATACGGGTTCCATCAGGGTGGAGTTGGGGCAGCCTGGGACAGTTTGGGGGCTTGAAGGGGCAGCTACTGGACTACAGGCAGATTTGTATTATAAAAATATATTAAATTCTTTTTAAAGTGATCATAATGGGTAAAACTACCCATTTTTAAAATGTTACATGCATGAAATACCCAAAATTTAAGTTACAGATCAAAATTACCCATTTTTTTAATTTTTTTTAAGATTCTCTTACACTTGCATTGATTTCTTAAAAAGTAGGTTGTTAAATAATAAATTCATCTACCCATTATGATGTTTTGACACAAAAGTCAAATTATCTTTCTACCAACTAATTCAAAATCTCTCTAAAAAATATCAAGCCATCCTTAGGTTTTAAGCTCGAGCTCATCCATTTGAAGTTATTTTTGCGATGTAATCAGATATTTACACATTAATCTGTATCTCATACAGTAGAAATTGACAACCGTTCACAAAACAGCATCCACTGTGGTAACCTAACCAGCGGTGGATGCTCATTTTGCATCATAAACCAGCGTTTGTGACTATTATAGGTAGAAAACCATATCTCTAACATAATGCACTGACAACCGCCCACAATGAAGCATCCATCGCCGATATACAGACCAACGGTGGTTGCACATTATCACCTTAGACCAGCGGTTGTCAGTGTTCTAAATACAAAAACACATTTTCAACCTATATCACATACAACCGCCTACAAAGAATCATCCACCGCTGGTCCACTGGCCAATAGTTGTTTTTTCGGTTATTGGTTTCACCAGCGGTTTCAGTTTATTAGTCTTCTCAGTTTCTTATTTCTTATAATTTTTGATGCAGATGGAAGAATACATGTACGTGAATGTGAAAACCGGAGGATCTTGGGTCGGGTGTACTTACACGAATGGTGAGGAGAGGATAGCACCCCTACCGATGAATAACATCACAATATCCTGTTTGAAAGGTTGCATTGAATACATGTGTAGTTCACTTGGCACACAATACAAGATCTCCTATCTGTCGAGATCGGGGAATGGTCGGCTTATCAAATTTCGAATGACCACCGATCAAGAACTCCAAATTCTGTGTAGGAACCACTTGTCTCTGACAGTGTATGTCGATTTGGAAGTGTCATCTTATGATATAGGTGGAACATCGCGCAATACTGATTGGATGGATGATCTTGACGACATCTGAAGGGTCGTGGCATCTTCTGAATGGTTTAACGAACCAACTGGAATTTCTGATCTGAACACATGTCCAGATGAAGATGGTTAAGATGATGATGATGAGGAGGAGGATTATGTTGCTTCTGAAGGGAGTTTCGAGCGTTCTTCGTCAGATTCCGAAGAAGAACGACCCGCTGCTATGAACAGTGCTACATTCGACGAATTCGCAGCATGGATGCACGAGGCATGAGGTATGAAAAGAGTCTTTGAAATGATGTATTTGGATATCATGTACAACCCTAATACAAAAGGGTGTTTAAGAAATTGAATTGTTCTAATGATCCCTCCTAATGCTCTAACATCGTCATATGATGTGCTGATCGAAGAAAAGCCAACACTTGAAGAATTAGCTGAGGGGTCGATCTACAATGACAAGGAAGACTTGAGTATTGCTGTTGGATTGTGGAACTTGGAGAGACGAGCTGAGTAATGAGTCATTAGATCAGACACATATCAACTACACTGGGTGTGTAAATTATCTTCAGACTGCTCGTTCCTATTGCGTGCCCATTGTCATGGGGGTATGTGGGATGTATCCGTATTCTGCGTTCAACACATATGTGTGGATGACATAGCTAATATTGCTCCGAGAAAGGTTCACTCGAAGGTGATAAGTGTCTTTTTTGCAAAGAAGATGCGCACTGCAAATGAGAACATTAGGCCGAAGGCTATTCAGGAAGAGTTTAGGAGGTGTTTCGGCATGGATGTCAGTTACAATGTACCCATCCAGGTGTCGATATGCGCGTGCATCCACCTCTCTAATGCAGTGAGATCAGACCGTCTAATACGTCCTACATCATCAGTGGAACATCTCGGAGGAGGAGGACCTCCACTGCTGTTGGACAATGAATCTGTCGAAGGTCTGGAGGTCTGGAGGTCCATGTAGATTGAGGATCGTGAAGCACCTAGATCACAATAGGTCGTGCCGGATGTCTCACACGGTGCTGCTCGGGATGCTCAGTCCTCGCTGTAAGGCTCGTCAGCGAAGCATACTGCACCGAGATCGAATTTGGGCACATGACAGACAGGGCCCATGGTAGCTCTATCTCGTCCTCCTCTAGCTCTATGTTAATCATATCATATACCTGCATCAAACACGTGCATTGTAAGCATATTAATTAACAAATCACAATTATCAAATATAAATTAATATAGATCTAATTATTAAATTACCTCCAAGCCCTCGTAGAAAACGTGCAAATCATGCGTATCCGGGCTTTTCTAAAAATTTTATCTAAGGCATCTCGGATACAACCCGTCGTTCCCACAAGGCCTCCCGGCGACTTCTCCCAACCCGAGAATCACCTATCATCAATGCCCATGCTGGGCCTTAAAATTGGTACTTCTTGTTGTCTAGAATCTTCCTTAAATAATTTCGGAGGATCTTGTATGAGTACGCACCCCAAGGATACCAGTAGAACTCTCCATATCGCCAGCTAGTGCCGAAAGCCATGAGAACGTTATCTTCTAGCCATCATGCCCGAAGACAAATATATACACCACGAGCACGTGGACGATGCCGAGGTTGATATCGTCATCGGCGCCAGAGATGTGTCTTCCGCCCTTGAAGCGGTTCACCAAGTCCGCAACGGTCATATGGGGATCGCAGCCATACGCAATCCGCAACAGACGTACGCCGCTCGGATCGCAGGGGGTCATACTATCGAAGTTCGATGGCCCAAATCTCAAACCCGTGATTAGGGCGTGGTCCCGCGGTGTGTACTCCACATCAGACGCGTTGATGTGGAACCAAATACCGCGCATTGACCAGATGGCGCGACAAACGAGGCTATGTATCGCCTGAGACGACAGCGTGCCCAACCGATAAAATGGCCAAACGGCCAGTTTCGAAACCTCTCGAGCAACTCATAATCCCCGACATCGACTAGGGTGTCTTTGAAAATCTCTAATAGGCCAACCCTGTAGTATGTGTTCACGTGCGAGACCCGATTCAATGATTTGGGCCGGCGATATGACGGACGCTCCGATTCCGACAAAATTAAAACATTTAATTAGACACAATATTATGAACTAAACATAAAATATCTGATAAGCATAAAAATTTAACAACCACTGGCTGGAAACAGGCATAATGTAATCACCGCTAGTGTCTCTTCATCAGTGGTTGTTTCATTTGATACATTTATAGCCAGCGGTTGTTGTATAGATATGCTCCAAAAAATCATATATTCTTAACTAATCAACAACCTCTGGCTAAAGGTTCACAATGTGCATCCTCCGCTAGTGAAGAAGCACCGGCGGTTGTACAACATTTCTATACTACATATGATATACAATCAGAATATATACATGCTTCGATAAAAAAAAATCAAATATAGACATCCTACGCATTTTTTTACGAGCGTGACTAGATGTATAAATTAGAAGAGTATGAATCATATGATGTTTACCTGGATTTCCTATGGTATGTCATCATTAGAGTGAGCCATTGGATGCAGTGGTGTGGTCAGTGGTTGTGGAGGATTCCTGGCGGTGGTGGAGAAGTGCTGCTGCGGTGAAGGATGTTGCACGGTGGTGGAGAAGTGCTGCTGCGATGAAGGATGGTGAAGGAGAAATCAGAGGTGAAGGATGGTGCTGCGGTGAAGGGCTGTTGCGGTGGTGGAGAAATCAGAGGGAAAGAGCAGTTGTAATGGTGGTTGTCAACGAAAAATTGGGGAAGAGGGGTTAGGTTAGATAAAATGTGTGTAATTATGAGGAAACAATTACCCTTTCCTAACTTCCAATTCAATTTAAAAAACGTGGGGCTCATAGAATCAAATTAGTTAAAGAGTGTTCAACTTTAATAAAGTGGATATTTTTGATATGTAGGTTTAGTTTTTGGATATACTGTACATGCTTCATTTGCAAATTGAGTATTATTAATTTTGACCTCTTTTTAAAATTGTTTTCTATTTTCGTTGCAAAATGTGTATTTTTGACTTTTAATTTAAAAAAATTGTGTTTCTATTTTCAATGCAAAATGTGTATTTCTAACTTCTAATTTAAAAAATGAATATTTTTAACATCTAAAATTTCAAAGTTAGTATTTTTAATTTTCACCTAATTTTAAATACATCATGATATTTTTACCCGATGAAATTTCCATTGGTAGTTGTACGGTTGTACCCCGGCTCTTTACATATTTAAAGATTTCTTGCTGTGTCTAAATAAGATGTCAGTTAATTAGCAGACATAATTAGCTAGGAATCATTCTTATAATACTACATTTTCTTTGTTATGCTAATACACTAAAAAGAAAAGCTAGAAAGATATTTTACTTACTTTTTTTTTGACACATTTAAAAAAAAAAGAAGCATAAAAGAAAAAGAAAAAAAATGAAGGTGTACGTGTTTAAAGAAAAAAAAAAAAAAGAAGAGGAGAGGGACCTCTTCCCAGTATATGTAGAACTGAAACTTGGTAATAAGCTTAAACAAAGTGAGTAATCTAATTATATTATTTAATATTTCATACGTCCACTATTGTAAGAAATTCTAGTGCACAAATTTAAAAAAAAAAAATCGAAAGTGTGTTTTGAGTTGAGAAGGGAATCCACAAAATAAAATATATTTAGTGTTAATTATATAAAATAGTTAAAAAAATTATAAAAAATAAATAATAATCACTAACATAAAAAAAATATAAATTCTAATCATTTTAAATTTGAATTATCATAAATACCCTTATACTTAAATTTAATTATAGGAACAATATAAAATGTATAAATAATATTCATTTATACAATTCATACATACGTACAATTTAATACAACTGGATATCATATGATTCATACTATGCATACTCATAAATGTAAAAAATAATTATAAGAGTTTTTTAATACAATAAGTTTGTAAATGACTAGAATTTACATATTATTATGTTGGCGGTTATTATTTGTCTTTTAAATTTTTTTGGTTTTTTTGTATAATTACTCATATATTTATGTCAAAATATTCAAAAATATACACCCTCTATTCCACTAAAAGCGACCAATTTTAACCAAAAAAATGTTCACAAATTTGATCAAAATAGGTCATTAGTGGGATGGAGGGAATATTATTTATGAACGATTCAAATGAAAAATTGGAGTTCACTTTTTTGTGAGGATAGTATAATAACTAATTAGTCCACTTACTACAGACATATCTTGTTTGGAAATTAAGTTTGAAGATTGAAAATGTAACATCGATTAATTAAATTTCAAATCCTAATAAAATTTGATTAATCACATATTCAAGATATTAAAAAGTACATGCATATTGATTAAGTTTTTATAATCTCTCCGGAAAGGAATAGATTTAGGGACAATTAAGTTTACAAATATAGCTCTGGAGAGGAGTTTGAAGCAAATAAATTTCATGATTGATAAAAGTGATTTAATTTATGGCATGAAAAGGGGGAAAAGTTGTCACCATGTGTGTGCTGTGTTGTAGCATATGTGAAAAGCTAAGAAATTTCATGATTGATGGAAGTAACTCAATTAGTTACCTTTTCCAGAATTTTGCAGAAAAGAGAGTAATAGACTTGCACCTCTGTTACTTATTCATCTATGCCACGTTTACAAGGAAATTTCTCGCAACTCGAAAAATGTCACATTATGAAATTATTGGTCACTATTTTATTATATCAAAGAGCAAGACAACACGTACATCACCAAGGGAAGCAATTCATGCTAAGCATATTAGTAAAGGAAACCCTGCATATTTTCAGTGAGGACTCTTTAGTAGGCTTGTTTTAACTTGTTTAGTGTTTTAATGAAAACATAATTCGTGTTATTTTTCAAAGAGTTGACGAAGGAGAATTCAACGGTCTCTCACTATGAGAGACCGTTGACCTTAGATCTCGGTGAAAATATGACTCGGACAGTTAGTGACTGCTGACTGCTCAACGACTGTTGTACTATAGGCACTGCGGAGGACAGATAGGTATAGTCAGCGATATCTGACTATTCAGCGGCTGCTAACCCTATACCAATCTTGCGCGATTTTTCCTCCTGGCCTTGTCAATCAACTCCTATTATCTTGATATTCGGTTTTTTGACGAATTATATCTTCTATCTCTTATTTTTTTACACTTCTCTATATAAAGAACACACATAGAAGCCTCCACACACCCACACGCGCACACACACATATATCATCTTCTTCCACTTTCTTTGCAACCTTTTCACCAACTTTATTGTTCCCAACTTATTTGTAAACTGTAGTACGTGGCGTTGTTGAGTC